>CM057809.1:18791987-19371987 GCA_030067965.1 Latrodectus elegans
GTTGTTTACAACCTCTTCCCACCTCTCGACCAATTTGTTGATGCCGTTCCGCCAAAAATCGCCAGGTCTGGTGTCAAAGAAGTTGTTGAGCCAGTTTTTAAGGACTTCTTGGTGCACTGGGAAATGCTCGAAAAGAATGCCACATTCAACAAGGAGCTCTACATTACAGAGCTACACCGCGTGAATAAGACTATTCGACCGAAAAGACCTGATCAACATGGTCAAACCATACTCCTTCACGACAACGCCAGGCCCATGTTGCACAACTCGTCAAGGTAGCACTCCAAGAGCTCGAAAGGGGGGTCCTTCAGCATCCGCCGTATTCTCCGGACCTTACACCGACAGATTACTATCTTTTCCGCTGCTTGTCAAATTACATGAAGGGTGTTACCTTCGATAACAAAGAGGTACTTAAAAACTAGCTCAACAACTTCTTTGACACAAGACTAGGCGATTTTTGGCGGAACGGCATCAACAAATTGGGCGAGAGGTGAGATGAGATTGTAAATAGCAACGCAGCAAATATTTAATTGATTAACTTATTGATATAATTTTTGCTTTTTGCTTAAATAAAAGTCTTTGGTAAACACGCTACGAAATTATTTCCCAATCTAATATATACATATATATACAGTGGTGGCCAAAATTGTGGACACTTTTGGAAATTTTTATGTATTTGAAATTTGTTTGCTTATAGAAAGCGTTACGTTTCACAAAATGCAAACTTGTTTATATCATTTTAAAGAGAATTTATTACTAAATTCAATACAAAACACAAAATTCAATTATTTGCAATACAAAAAAGTTAAACGATAATAGTTATAGATGTACATTAGATAGTGATGATTGCAGTGAGTTATCAGTACTTAGTAGAGTACCCTTTATTTTTGATTACAGCTTCACATCGACGTTTCATTGAGCTGACAAGAGTTTTCATCTCTTCTTTCGTTATTATATGATGCCTGGAAACAATTATAGCCATAATTAATTCCCTTTTATTTGATGGGCGCTTCATTCAGACAAGAGTTTTCAAACGGTGCCACAAATTTTCGATGGTATTGAGGTCAAGTCTGTTTCCTGGCCATAACAACAATTTATATCTCTTTGTACGAAACCACTCTTTCGATATTTTGTCCGTGTGGCAAGGAGCAGAATCCTTCTGAAAAATAAACGAAGCATTGTTGGGAAAGAGATTTCTGATGGAAAGTAGAAGTTTTGGTTCTAGCATTGTGTCAATGTATTTTCTGGCATTCAATGTCTCATCGATGACATGAAGGCGACCAATACCATCTGCTGACATGCATGACCAAATCATAACACCAACTAGGTTCTTCACAGTTGCTTGAATGCAGTCAGGATGTAGCTCTTCTCCTATTCTACGTCTTACATATTTTCGCCCATCACTACCGAATAACGATAGCTTAGTTTCATCACTCCATATAACTTGTGACCACTGATCATCTGTCCAATTAATATGTTCCTTTGCCCACTGTAGCATTTGTTTTCGTTGCTGAAAATTAAGATAAGGCTTTTTTCGTGGAATTCTACTTCTTAGTCCAACATCTGTTAATCTGCTGATTGTTCTTGAACTGACAGAAACACCAGCATCAATCAGATCACTTCTGATGGCCGCTGATGACATTTTTCTATCTTGGAGACATGGTCTTTTTATTCTTCTGTCATCAATAGATGTGGTGCACCTTTATCGGCTTTTTCCTTCTTTGTTTTTTTTATTGAATTTGTCTCCTGATATCGTAAACAAAACTTTCGGACTCCAGATGTAGTCACTTAACCACCCACCTGTCTTGCAGTGTCAGCAAAGGAAAGACCACTTTCTCGTAACACAATAATATTACATCTCTTTCTGGGTGTCCAATCTACTCTTTTATTTGATGTCATTGCTTCTTGACTAAATATTAAAATTTTTTACAAAAGTTCCTATTTGTAATTGCAGTGTATAAGAAACAGGTCCTCCTTCTACAGAACAAAGCAAAATAATGAATTATTAGCAATGAAATGAGGCTATAATTGTTTCCTGGCATCATGTAATAACGAAAGAAGAGCTTAAAACTCTTGTCAGCTCAATGAAACGTCGATGTGAAGCTGTAATCAAAAATAAAGGGTACTCTATTTAGTACTGATAACTCACTGCAATCATCACTAATGTATATCGATAACTATTATCGTTTAACTTGTTTGTATTGCAAATAATTGAATTTTGTGTTTTGTATTGAATTCAGTTATAAATTCTCTTTAAAATGATATATACAAGTTTGCATGTTGTAAAACGTAATATTATATTATATTATATGTTATGTTATGTTATGTTACACTATATTATATTATATTAAGTTTAACAGAATTCAGAGATAGACATCTATTAATATATTTAAAAACCAATTTTAGTTCAGAACTTGCTAGAGGTAAGGTAAGGATGTACTAGAGATAAGGTAAGGTTGTAAGTGTTGACTTTACTAAGCCCATTTTGTTGGTAGAGTAAATGCAACCAGAAATTGATTCCTGTATTATGCGTCTTGGTTCTAGGACTACATTCTTCTGAACTGAAATCCAGGTTTGACACTATTTACTTTTAAACAATGGAGGATTAATTAGTGTTTGCAGCTTTCTTCATGCATATTTGTCGGGGTGTTCGCTCAGGAATTTTCAAAAATTCCCCCTTTTAACATGGGAATATGATTTACTTTACAGGAAAACTCCTCCTAGAAAACTGTAGACATATCTCTTTTACAGTAGCCTTCAGCTATTAGGTTAATAATTTAAATCTTAAAGTAATCAATATACTGGAAAATATTGTGTGTGTGTTTTCTTGGATCATGATTATTTTTTTACCAATTAAAATCATTCGTTAAATTGATTTAATTTTCTTATCAATTCACATTTGAGATAGTTGCAATGTGTTTTGAATTCTGTATATATATTATTAATGAAATAATTTTTCTTTTTTTTTATCTCGTTAACTATAATAGTAATACTAAATTCGGATTATTTTACCACAAATCATTGAAACATAATTAATAGTTTAATCAGGTTGTTGCAGTATTTTCCACCAACTGTAAAAACTTAATACTTATTAATAATTTTTTTCTATTTAAATTATTATTCAAATATTTCATATAAATAAATAAAACGCGCAATGTGTATGGAAAAATCATCTTAGAATTATTATTTTTTATTCAATAGTCTCGACATTCACTTTTTAAATCTATATTTTCTAATTCAATGGGATTACAGTTTCGGATATTCAATTAAATCCAAATTTAAAATATGCTCTATTTTAGAAAACTAAAGCGCTATAATGATTCAAATTCATAGTAGTTAAATAAATTTTAAATTTTACAAAAATCTTGAAACTCATGTAAAATACATAAAATTTTTGCATTTATCGAAAAAGAATTTTTTTATGTGTATTTATTTTATAATTCTTATGAAAGTGAAGTTTTATTCATTCGCTCGGAAAAAAGATGTAAAAATATTTTTCATAAATTCACATTTTTTCAAATGTATTTTAAACATTAGATATCAGAGAAAAACTCTCTCATAAAGATGATAATAATTATTATTTATAACAATAAAAATATTTATCCAAAATATTCAGAATTCACATTGAAATTTTGTCCGAAGAACCAAATATATTTCAAATGAAACGATATATTTCTTTCTATGTAAGTAATTAATGAATACATTTCTGCATTCATTTTATAGATAGAATATTACATCGTAAATTATTTATTATTTTGATATTTTTTCACTAATTCGCATTATATCTATTCTTTGTTGATTAACTTATGAAATATAAATAAATTTGATAAACTATTTGAAAATCATACTTTTCATTTCTCGGAATATTTAAAGTGTTGAATGAGAGCTATTTTTAAAAATTATTTAATGTGTTTAATATCCAAGAAAGAATTTTTGAAAAATGTAATATCTTCTGGTACCATTAGTTTTTCCTTCTACTTTATATAAAGGCAAGGTTACGAAAAGCAAAAACAAGCATGTTGATATATCGAAAACCAGTTTTGCAGAAATATTGAAGTAATTTTCAGTGCACTTATTTCAGACGATAAATTGATATTTCAGGATGATTTGACTTTGATTTCTGATTGATTCTTTGATATTTATTGAGAACTAATTTTTTGAGTTAAATTAATGATAACAGAAATACAAATTAAGTTGTTTTAAACCACCACATTTATTAATAAATTATATATATATATATATATATATATATATATATAACAACAATAACTAGTATAAAAGATTGAAAACAAATGGGAAACTATTTTTTGAACGAATACATCAGTTTACTGTTTTGGAAAACAGAAAAATATAACTTTATCCCGAGAGATTATAGTTCGTAATCAGGACACTAATTAAATAAGATTTGGAAAGATAAACTTTGTGAAATAAAAAAAAAAATTTGTTTCGGGATTGTCTTTTTTTATTTACATTGCAGTCTGGTTTTTGTTTTCTTTACACCTCCTACATGAAAATAAATAAATAATATCTCTATTCAAATGATTATTTAAAAACCGCTTTTCTGTGAAGTATGTACTTGCATTGTTTTTTAATTTACAACTGTAAATATGAACTCTATAGTGCATAAAATTAAGTAATGATCAAGAATAATAATACATTGTTATGGTAAATAGAACAATAAACAAAATACTGAAACGCACATACGTAAAAAAAAAAAAAAAAAAAAAAAAAAAAAACATTCATTTGAGAGATCTCCGATTTTGAAATAATGACTCATTTCAACAAAATAATATAATAGTAAGAAATGATAGTAATTTGGTGAGTATTATATTATTACTATTACAATAAAGGCACACATTTGCAAAATATGATGTAGGAAATAACTTCGGTGACTAACAATATGTTTCTTTTTTTGTAATGCCTATTATTTTTGACCATTAGAAAGAGGAAGAGCTTTATTGGTTACCGCATCTATTTATTGAAGTATAAACAAGTGCTTTTAATGCACAAATTAAATTTAAGTCTGTTAATTGAGTTTGATATTTGAAAAAATATTTCAGTAACTGCAACTGAAATAAACATATTTTCTCACTTAATAAATATATATTGAAAATATAATCACTCAAAAATAACACTTACTACTATAAATATTAAACTTTCACTCACTAGTATTTCTTGCATTAGTTTCCTAATGAGGAATCGATTGAATAATTAAGATTAAAATAAATCATTGATTATATATATGTTTGTGTGTGTTTCATGTTTTAAGATATATAGCAGTCATTCTATAAACACACGATGATTATTATCTATCATAATAAAGACAGTTCTCCGGTCTTCATTTTTAAAAAGTTTATTGTAACACTAAAAAGTATTTAAACATTCAAATGATATTTCCAGACCAGACTTTCTGCTACATGTCTGCTCTGTAATAGAGTAAAACCCAGAATACTAAGATATCTTGAGAAATTTGTGGAACGCTGATATGGATGATTAGCTGAAAATAGTGGAGAGATGACGTAATTCTCAAAGTTAGAAATACTTTACTCATTTTGGTAATGATTATTGCTGCAGTCATTTTTTTGAAATTTTAATTTAGGGATAATAAGTCCCACACAATTAGTAAATTGGGTTATTTATTTGAAAAATTTAATAAATATGCAATACGAAATTATCATATATGCATATATTTATATTATATTATATTGTATTGTATTGTATTATATGATATGATATGATATCATATCATATCATATCATATCATATCATATCATATCATATCATATCATATCATATCATATCATATTATATTATATTATATTATATTATATTATATTATATTATATTATATTATATTATATTATATTATATCATATCATATTATATCATATCATATCATATTATATTATATCATATCATATCTCTCATATCATATCATATTATATTATATTATATTGTATAGTATCTATTTCAATTTTGAATTCCTATTAGACTAATTGAATCTCTACTTCATAAATTTGTTAATTACAGATTTATTTATTATCCATTTTATTTAAATATTTTACAGTTTTTTTTTATTTCTCTATGGTACAAGTGTTAACCTATGTGTTGTTTGTTTTCTTTATTGCATTTTCGTTTTCTTTATTTTTTGGTACATTGATCAGATTCGATTTTTTCCCCTTTTTTCAAGCTGTTTAAAGCACTTTAAATAATTTATTGTTCATTTTATTGCTTTTTTTTTTTTGCCAATGAAGGTTGGTTAGAAGGCAAACACATGAGTTCTTGGAAACAAAGTGTCTGTGGCGAAAGTTCACTGAATTTGCTTCAAAAGTTGTTGTCTAGCCTACATGTGCTGGACCCCATGTCGTTGTTGGATATGATAACAGGAGCGCTTTTGACATTATCCCATGTACTTTGAAAACAAATGCGTACGACGGATAGGTGATTGAACTAGTTGGGCTTCCATTTCTGAGCAATAACTCGGGATCTAAAACAAGATAATGTTGTCGTTGTTATAATCGGACGTGCTCTACAGGGTGTCGACATTGGTCTGCTAGATCGATACAACCGAGGTGGAATAGCGCATGAGTCATCTATTAAAGATATGTTAAGCTGCTGATATCTGTAATGTTTGCTTTCTTTTTGTGCATTCAGTGCGCTAGTATTTTGACACTAATTGAACCAATGGAACCAAAGTTTTGGTTTGAAACTACCCGAAAACAAAGTTCTTTCATAAACTAAAATATTACATTTTTATCCATAGAAAACACATAATGATTTTTAACTCATTAAGGTATCATTTTTAAATAACTTTCGGAATTATAACTTTAATTAATGATAAGAGAATTGTGTTGTTGTTACTGCATGTCCCCTTTCGCCAGCAGCGCTAGACTAAGTCCATAAATTAATTTAAACACCCCAAAAAAATCTAGCACTATCAACGGATCGTCTTATAAATCTTACTTGGATAACACCAAGCACTCAAGGACGCGTTCCGGCGTAGCTTGTTCAGGAAGACAGTTGGTACAGGTCTCGAAAATTTTGGAGCCTCAGAAAATTTTAATGATCTGAGGTGACCACCTCGAAATAGGCGAGAACCCTATCTATTTAATTATTAATATTTATTGGAAAAATTGTAAAATTAAGAATGGGATTTTAAAATTATTTACCCTGCTAATTATCTTTTTCTGAAATAGTAAATGAAATTGTATTATTCGAATTTTTATATCATGATTAAATTACATTTTTTCGATTTTAAAACCATAAATAAATAATACCATAATAGAATAGCACAATTTATAAGAAAATATTTTATTCGTAATTATATTTAGAAAAATATACAGCCATATTTAGGTACAGGCAAATATATATAGGTGATTGTTAATTATGATGCAAATGAATATATTTTTAAAACATTCATGATAAATACAAATATATAGTTTCTTATATAAAAATAAAACAAAATATGACGGAAATGTGGTGAAAAAGTAT
Source organism: Latrodectus elegans (assembly GCA_030067965.1). NCBI lineage: Eukaryota > Metazoa > Arthropoda > Arachnida > Araneae > Theridiidae > Latrodectus > Latrodectus elegans. Next base: position 18,799,479 of record CM057809.1, read on the forward strand.
GCTTCACTAATAAAAAAAAAAAAAGAATAATTTGTATATAAATATTATTAAATTTAGAAACTGTACTTACCAAATTATTTTTTACCATTATTTTTATCAGTATTTTCGTTGCTCTTGAATGTTAAAGAACTTTTCTCACCAGTTTTGGTATCATATACCTGTTTCTCTTTTAATATCACCCTCTTTAGCACGCAAACCTGAAAAAATTAATGTTTTGATATTTTGACATGAAGTAGGAATTATTTTTTATCTTTTATTTTTGTAACTTCATAACATATTATCGATAAATGTTCCTAAATTTTTTTGAAATAAAAGTTGATTTTATTTGTTACTCTCTTTATTTTTGTACTATAATTTTTAATACATGCTAATAAAAGTGACATTGAAATAAGATAAAAATAATTCTTTATTTTTTACCACAATTAATAAAATAAATAACATTCTTAAATAAAAGGAATCATCATTTCCAAGCAAAACAAAAAAATATTTTTCCATAGTTTTTTCACCATTAAAAAGTCTATTTATTAGAAATTAAAACAAATACAACCTTAAAGAAATGTATTTATTCAAATTTATAAAACACTTTATATATTTTAGTATAGTAATTAAAAAGAAAATTAAAATGTATGAAATGACTTATAAATTTGGAAAATTCATTCTTCTCATATGCATCGACAGATATTTATCTTTTGTTTTTTCAAATTCTTCTACGACAAACTTATTACTATCAATAAACCGACCAGAATAATCATTTCGAATTTATAAATCGTAATTTTTTCCTAACTTTCTCGTTATAATTTTAAAAAATTTGATAACAGCATGCGAGCCAAGGGATACAAATTTAATTTTTAATTTAAGAATATGTTAGTGTTTTAAACATAGAAATATTTAACTTTTTTAAAAAGAGAAAAAATTTTCTATCAGAATTTAGGGGCAACCATCTATATTCTGCAGTAAATTGTCAGTATAAATACATTCATGCTATCTATATCTTAGCTGATTTTTAAATAATTTTATAGTGATATGTATTAACATTTGACATTTATATATATTTGACTTTTATGCAATAACTGATTTGATCTTTGTGTTTTGTTAGTTGGTTTTTACGTTTCTCCTCATACACATACACGTAAAAAAAGAAATTAGTTATTTTTGTAATCATTTTTAAATTTTATTAAGTTATTTTTATAGTCAAAATAGGAAATTTTCTCCTTAAACTTTAAAATATTCCAGAAACATTCAATTATTTCTAACTTAATATACTATGTGTGATATTCATATATCTTAAATAAGAATATTAATGAATAGTTGAAATTTACTTTGTTGGTTGAAAATCTTTTCTCGGTAATGTATCTATGCATTATATATATATATATATATATATATATATATATATATATATATATATATATATATATATATATATATATATATATATATATATATATATATATATATATATATATATATATAACTCATAATTTAGAAGCAGTCTGTTTCAGGGTGTTAAGGTAATGAATGCAAGACACACACAGATACATTCCAAATATCATTTATTTAAAGAAAAGAGGAAATGAAGGTGAATTGACCATCTGTAACATAGGTGTGACCTTTACCGTAGTCAGCAGATTTCTTACTGAAGGTGGTTTATATAGGGGATGCTACAGGGTTGTTAAATGTATAAGAAAGGTCTTAGGAATTCGCTGACACCTGTGTTTTAGGATCTGAGTGTAGGGTAAAATAAGGGAAAATTCATAAATTTAGAATTGTATTAAATAGATTATATTATCGAAGAACTCTTATTCTATTAGTTTAACTTAGCTTCAGAATTTAATATTACCGGCAACATCGAGGTAGCATTTTAATTTTGGAATATTCTTACCTGCAACCTAAGGATCCTAGAAAGCAAATTGTTAATTTAAACTATTACCTTTTATCACTGAGAATTTCATACTTTATTTTCTTATAAAAATTAATGGTCTTCATAATTATTTAAAAAAAAATTAAATATAAGAGTAAATTTGTTAAATAGCGTATATGAATAAAAATCGTAGCTAATAACTTTGGGGACAGTGCTCATAATTATATTCTATGCTTCTTACTTCTATTATTTTTTGTGCGTAAATAAATTAAGAAATCTTAACATATGTTTCACAAGTGATAAACTAAAAACATATAATATGTATCAGCCTATGCTTTTAGCTTATCACGTGTAAAATAATATCTAGTTGTTATGAAACAATGAGACTTTCTTTCGATCAGATTGTGATTGGATTCTATTAGTTACTAATTTACATAAACTTTGAACACTTTTTATTATTTTTATAATTATTAACGGGCTATGCAAGAAAAGTAATCATTGACATATTAATAACTGTTGAATGCATTCATTTTAATAATAAACGAGGAAAATATTCCATTTTAGATATATTGTATAATATTTGAATCCAACTCTTAATGTGATTAAGATTTCAGTTTTTAGTTATTAAAATGTTGCATACATTTCAACCTTAACAAATGTTGTTTTTATTTAATTAAAATGTATTCTTTTCATTCATGCATGAAAAGTTTTTATAAATAAACACTGAATTTTCACATTTTCGAAAATTTTAATGAAAAAGTTGTTATGTTTCTAAAAATATGTTTTAACATTTCATAAAATAAGATAAAATAGATTAAAATACATTTATTTATTGGAAATCATTAAAAATTCATTATAAAATAAAGTTAAAATATTTTAAATATATTTAACATTTCTGCAAGTAAATAAAACATTTAATATACATTTTATTTTCATCAAATCTGTTATATATATATATATATATATATATATATATATATATATAGATAGATAGATAGATAGATAGATACAGAGAGAGAGAGATTTGAAAGAAAAAAAAACCCTCTAATAAAGAGAAAAACAAAAATTTACCTCTTGTTCTCTTGTTGCACAAGATGTCAATAAGATCAGTTTAACCTATGACTTAGAGATATGGACTTTAACGACGATAGTAGAAGAAACACTGCTATCTTTGAGAAGAAGGTTGAAAGAACTGTTTTTGATGTTGATTTAGAAAATAATTTTCGGAGGAAAAGATAAAACTTTGCAATCTATAAAATTAAAAAGATGATGTCTTTATTAAATACATAAAATTAAACAGAGTAAACTTACCTTCTGAGAATGAGTGCAGAGAGAGAGTAGCTCTGAAATTGCTTAATGTGCAGCTCTTTTCTGTATAGAAGATCTAGAGGAAGACCTAAAAAAATTTTGGGAAAGCCTGAATAAGGATTTTACTAAAGATAAAACTGAAAATACATTATTGGGGAAAGGGTGGAATGGGAACGACTTCTGAAGAAAGAACTGACAACGGGATGCCGTGCCAATGTTGATGATGATTGATGATATATATATATATATATATATATATAGATTGATTGATTGATAGACGCAAACAATGCAATTCCAAGACCAAGAAAGATCACAGATATCACAGTGAAACATTTATTTAGCAGATAATACGTTATTCAAAGATTAAATAATTGAAGTTAAAACTTCTTATAAAGAGGGAATGATGACAAAATCAGTAGTTAGTACAACCGCCAATGATAGATATAACCGCTGCCACATACCTTGACATAGAACTGATGAGACTTTGGATGAATTCTTGGGGTATAACAGTCGATGTGGCTTACGGATATTTCTGAAGTTGATCTAGCATAGCATCGAGTAGTGTATCCCGGGGTAGTTGTGCAACAACAGACCATTTGTTTTTGATGAGGAGAACAAGCAGGTCAAGGAAATAATGCAATGTGATGTGTGAAGAAAAACTGTTGAACCTTATGTGCCACCATTTCTATTGGTTCTGGATCACATCCTTATAATATAAGGGATATTATCAGAGTTAAATAGAGTAACCAAAATATCTAGCAGTCACATGTCATGCTTTTTATTTCACAACTTTTAAAAAATAAAGCAATAAAAAAGTTCAATTACATTGAAGTGGATCATAGAAATGCTTGCAAACATTTCTATATACACTTCCTTGATTTATTAAGAATCTGTCATGGAACGTCAAATTTTGTATAACAATGTTTAAGCAATCCATTTGAGCCATCAGGGATGTTTGAACATCCGAGGTATAATATTTTTTGGGAGCAGTCTTGAGATTTATAAAATTCTTTTTATTGTAATAAAACCGATAAAAATGTAATTGTTAATACACTACTGCTTATTAAAGTTATATCGGGAATGAATGATCTTAAATAAGTCAAAATCATGTGAAAGGAAAAAGATATTGGAATATGGAAATGATTAGTTTTTCATAGCATTTGGACGACGGATGATGCTTTAGTTGTCAGTCATTTATACTTACAGCTTTAGATGCGTTTATCCTTATAAACGACATTTAAAGCGCTGTTTAAAAGTAAAGTTATGCAGTAAATTTCTTATTCGGAAATTGCCTTGTACGGTCAGAGTTTTCTCAGAGTATCGTGTTCTGCCTCAAGTAATAATAAGAAATGCTCACCTGAACTTATCGAAACTCGATCGAGGCAGAATCGTTGCCTATCGAGGCTGAGAATAATCGCTCCTGGATACTGTTTGAAAATTCGCACTGTTCATAATCTAATAAGACAAATGTGATAAAAACGTGGAATCAATGTGTTGTTGAAGGTTGCTTCTTTTGAAAGTCTCGAATTCCCATTCCCAACCTCGGTGTTAAAGCGAAAATCACCAGTAAAGTTTTTGGCGCAAAAGTTTCTTTTCGGCATTAAAGTAAAATTATAGGACCGTATATCAATTTTTATTTGTGTCCTCTTTCTTTGCCTTTTTTGCTTGTTATTTTTTGCTGTTTTAATAATTGTATGCCGTCATTTTTCAAATATATTAACGAAAAATTCAAATGAAATTAATTTTGTGAAGGATATAATATTTCCTAAATTAAAAAAGGAACCTAGAAAAAATCTTCTAAAAAAGTCGTATCGTTGAGGTTTAAACTTTGAGATCGAGAAGGAATTCCATCACAGATGGTTATTTATAACAGCTTCATTATTTACAATTAAAAATATTAGGAGAGTATAAATTTAAAGGTCTTTAATTTTGAAAAAAAAATAAATTAATATCGCATGATAAAACATTTTATTAATTTAGTACGAAAAAATATGTGGATTTTTCTTAACACTGTCAAACATTTATATTACAGAGGCATGTTGTGAAATATTTAGCTTACAGTTTCCAATATAATATTTTAATTATACTCGCATAAATCCTATATTTTGCTTACTTATATGGCTGTTTAATCTATGAAATAAAATATCTTAGATTTAAATAAGCTTAGATTTCAAGAAACACATTATAATAAACAATTAAATATAATTTACATCGAGAATCGGTACATATATAACTCTTTTTAAGTTATTTTTAAAAATATTTGGGGAGAAATAGACTGATATCATACAAATTAAACAAATGATTTTCTTTCATCTGTATACTCATAAATACAGAAATTTATTTTTAAAAATTAAAGGCACACACACAATAAGTACTTTAACCGATTTCTTCATTTTGATTTGATTTTATATAGCATTAAGGATTATTCTAACAACAAACTACAAAAATGTAATAATTTTTGTCTCCCTCTTTTAACTAGCTTACTAATTTTGCCAGAAATAATTTTCAATAAAGAGCTTAAATTTTTTTTTCTGATCCTATATATCATTCCATTGAATATATTTTTATTTTAGCCTTTCACAATCCTTTTAGAATTTTCATTCAAGTCATTTTTTTATTTAATTCTTCATAAAATTTCACTTGCTTTCTGTGTACTTGATTAACTTTAAGCAAATCAGGTAAATTTAGCATTTTATTAATTAAATTCCCTTCGGTTTGTATTTGTTATTTCAACTTAAATTTAAACATTTTAAATAAGGATTTAAATTTGTGATATAAAATTTGCTTAAAAAATTAGTCTTTACCTTATCACGTTCAGGTAAACTTGTAATATACATTGTATATAAATTTAATTTAAAATCATCAAACCTAAATCGAATCCAATTTTAATTATTACTTATCCATTTTCTTAGAACTTTTTTATAGGTCCATAATCTTAATCTTATACTAAAGTGAATTAAAAACTGTTAGTACTTCTCAGTTTATGTATATATATATATATATATATATATATATATATATATATATATATATATATATGTATATATATATATATATATATAAAAGAACAAATAATATGGTAAAAAACAAATAATTATTAATAAAACAGTGATAAAAATAATGAAAAAGGTGGGAAGTGTATTCCTCATGTAAACTAGTGTTTATTCCGGATGAAAACTTTTCTTATCACCTCTGTTATAGAAACATAATTAAAAAATTCTCTCACTTGAAGATCAGTTATAACATTAAAATATAGACAAAATGATTACACAAATATTGGTTCTACTCACATGGACCTATCTTTTCATAGGAAATTCTATCTTTGGGTTAGTATGTTCATATGATATTACAGACTGATAAAAATATCATTTCTTTATTATTAAAATGACTGGATAATGACTTATTTGTAATTTTTTACTGACTGGCATTATTAATATTTAGTTTAAATTAACTAGAATTTATTTAGATATTCACATTGTAATTATGCTTATCAAGTCAAATTTTTTCAGATTTTCGTGATAAAACCATGTTTTTTTCAAAGAGAATATTTTGATAAATTATTTATGCACAAATGTATTTAATTTGATTTTATTAACAGACATTTTTCATATTTTCCTTATGTTTAGATTCAAAGTGATTCTCATACAAATTCTTGAAATGACATGGTTTTCATTACCGTTTTATAAAATTTCCACATGAATTAAGTTTAATTTAAATTTTAATTATGTTGGAGATTACCAATTTTTAATGAGGTACTTTTAAAAGTGTAAGAGTTAAAAAAATTTTAAATGTGTAAGAATTAAAAATGTAAATTTCATTTTTGAAGTACATATTTATTATAACTATGTACTTAAAAAATGAAATTTATCCAAATGTTATATTCAAATCAAAACCTACAATCATCATTTTAAAATTTGTTAATGAGAGTCATTTTTAAAAATTATAGTTGTATATTATTTACTGTTTTCTTCTTTAATTATAAGATACATGGGTTATAAATCTAAAAAAGAATAATGGCATAATTTACTCAAACTACAATTAAAATGTTTCTTGAAAACTTTTTTCTTAACAATACATGTAAAACTTTTATTTCTGCAAAAGGTATATTTTAATTCATGTTCTTTTAAACACAGTATAATAGAAAACATACTTTATACTATATTTCACATTTTTATAAGTATAAATAATAAATTAAAATTTAGCTTTTCAGTAGAGTGTCTGAATGCAAAAATGGAGATTGAAATTTACATTATCGAAAATTTTCAATCTAAACTGAGTAACTTCTATCAAGCTGAAAACACTTGCTTATTTAATAAGTATAAATATATAAAACTCTGTCAAATTTAGATTCCAGGAATTTGATTATCTTAAAATTTGACATATTATATGTTTCATACACATAAAAACTTAAGTTTTAAAATCTTTACATTTATAAATCTATTATAATATTTAGATAAATATATATATATTAATGTAACATCAAAACAATAGCTACAGTGCCATATTTAATGCTTCATCATATTAACATTATATTTCAAGCTTTATTTTTCGCTCACGCGTTTCATAACAAATTCTCATCAATTTCAACCAATCATACAAAAACAAAGCATATATTGAATATTCAATTAGATTTCAAACCACTCAAATCCTCGAATGAATATTTTTGTCTTACATATCGTTAAAATTATATAATCAAACAATTTATTTAAAGGCATGTAAATTTAATGCTTTATCACTAATTTAGTCCTAATGTTTTAGCGACTCGAAATTGCTAGAATCGCTGTATTGGGCTCAAGGCATTAATAAGCAAGTTTGTTATATTTGTTTCCCTATCATTGGCGTAACTGCTAGAAATCTCAACATTGTCGCCAAGGTTGTAAGGGTTTCAAAGTCACTCGAGAACAAAACATTATGAGATCTTAAAATCGTACAATCCTATTACGCATAATTAGTCAACAAGTCGGATTATGAGAAGTACATCAATTATTCGTTCGTATAGTATCGTGTTGTCAGGAGGATGAATTTTACTTTGGTTTATACCTTGACAATTTAGCATAGTGTGCTCAACAATAAAGCTACTTATAGGAGTGGCACAATACCATCTTTTCAGATAAATTATGATTCTGCTTATAGGATTTTGATAGCCATATACGTGTTTGGAGGCTTAGAGCAAAATGCTAATTGTCTGGCTGCATTCGACATAGCCATATGGTCCCTACATCTGGTGTAATAATAGGAGGCTGTTAGTACAGTTTTGATATTTTAAGGACATTGGTTAGGTTCTATCATCGAAGCCTTCGAAATGCCATCTTTCGACAAAATAATGTATGAAGAAATGTTGCACACAGTGCATTGATCTTCCTCGATACAGAGGATATTCGATTGTTGTCCTGGTCAGCACTATCTCCACTCTTCTCACTAACTAAAAACATGTAGTCATGAATTGCTACAACACTGACCGGCTATCTTTCAACAGCTACTGTGGTTAATAAAGTATACCGCAGACTCGAAACCTCATTGAATAAGTTGCCCGTATCAATCATCCAGGTTTAGTTCATCTTCATGTCTAACTGGGTAAGGGCCGTTTCAGCTGACAGGTGTGACAACTATCTCTACTAATTTGGCACCTCTGTAATCCCCCAAACTATTTGGAAATTTAATCATTTTGTCTTCATAATGCTCTTTTTACACATACAATTTATTTTTAAATTTTCTTTCACGGGGTTGCAGTTTTTTTCACCGAGTAACAGAAGCGTCGTATTTAAAAATGAAACTGCGTTTTTCTGAACTATTTTTTATCTTTGCCAATTTTAATGTATGATATTGTTTATTATGCATTATGAAACCTACTAATAGAAATCATTAAAATGATGTGATTCGTAAATTCGAATGAATGCTAAGTAATAAGAATAAAGACCTTATTTATATCCAGTTCCAAATTTACACAATATTATTGAAGATGAACAATAGTTTACGATTAGTTAAACGTGCATAAGTCTAATGAAAAACAACATTTTTGCTTAAAGCTAATACATACTTTCTTCTATTCTTGGAGACGAAATTTGTATCAAATATCTTAATCATAGTTAAATACCTCTTAACACGTGTAAAATTATTTCTTGAAGGGAACTGAATTGCAATGAAGCAATTACGAACTCATTCCTTTCAGAGATGAAAAAATAATAATAATAAAAATAAAAGTTGATCCTACTCCAATCTAAGAATTTTATATTGTTAGATTTATTCACGATATCCAATTTCAAAAAATTATTTTGATGCTGTGAAGTGAAAGTTTGAAGATAAATTTGCTAATAGAAATACGTGCAGAAAGTAAAACAGGTAAAAATTAAAAAAAGAAAAAATGTTTTTCAGAAGTTTCAAAGCATTTGATCAACTACAGCTGTTAACGTTAATAGTTTAATTACTGTCATATATGACAAAAATTAAACTAATTTTTTTTATCAATTTTTAATTCTCAGTGTATGAAGGAAATGTAAATTTTCACTAAGCATGTAATTTCATACAGATTTCTTAAAAAATAAGTACATATAATAAGAATAATTTTTTAAAAAATCGCTAGGAAATGGAAAGATTTTAATGAAAGTCGATGTTTCAGTCATGTTCTGATAATTTAAAATTATAGTTTAATCCTAAAAATCTTAAAAATATATTTTAATTACTGTCGTACATGATAGTAATTAACTGTTAACGTTAACAGCTTTGATTGATTAATTGCTTTAAGGTTCTAAATATATATTTTTTGCATTTTTATTAAAAATATATTTTGCATTTTTGTTTTATTCTTTAAATACTTCATGAAATGTTTCATTTATTGTTAAGTAATCTTTTTGTAATTCAGTTCACTGTATTTCACATACCATCTCTTGCAAACACAGCAAATTTTGTTGAATCTGTTGTATCAAGGATTGTTATTTCCAATTATAGATTCTTTCGCAAGAAATTGAAAATGTTAGACCAGAATTTGGACGAGTTTTCTTACTTGTAATTAACACAACTGACAATTATTGTTTAACTTTAGTCTTACATCAAATTAGAAATTCATCCGCAACTTGTTTGGGAACAGAATTTTTCTGACAATACATTGAAATGTATAAAATTTAAAAGAAGTTATATCAGCAACAGGCTACCAAAATACCTGTGCAAAATAGCTGTTTCGTGTCTTCTATGGACATGCATTTCAATATAGATATGGTACAGCTAGAAAAAGAGTACAAATATCTGTCTCAATTTATAGATACTTAGTTGAGAATTAAAAATGGCTCTAAAAATTATAACCATGATCTAGTGAGCAGAAAAATATACATTAATTAATCTCATTTTATCATATAAAAATTATTGGTGTGGAAACTGTTGAACTATAATGCAATCAACTCAGATTTCCAGACGACAGACAGGAGAAAATAAGTCTCTTCTTACTCTATCTTGTAAAACATATCGTATTTTAATCAGCGATTCTTCAATATTTACGAATGATAAAAAATATTTATTTTTCTTGTCTTGTGCTAACCATTTTTTAAGGAAAAAGAATTAAACACATAAAATAAAATAACAGGATTATTTTATCTAGACTCTGATGAACATGTCCATGACACACATTTAATGAATACCCAACAACTGTATCGATGTCATTATTTATGGCTTATAAATTAGATATATGTTAAACAAAGAGTTTAATAGCAATTCTAAATTAACCATTGATAACCTTTTTATTTTTATGCAAAACAGTTGCGCGCTTTTTATTCTGATAGAGGAATCCAAATAATCTATTGAGATATTTTTAGATTTTCAATCAAATAATAATTTTCTTCATTTCATAACATATCAAAGTTTAAACTTTGAAATGTTAGTTCAAGTTATCATCTCAAAGTTTCAAGCAAACCATCAATATATTTTGAGCAACATGATATAAATCTTGACATTTATTCATTACCATCGAATATTTCTTATTTTATGTTCTATTTTTAACTTTCATCTTGAATTTTTTCATTGATAATGTACGATACATTTATGCATTTTACATTCTTGTGATGTATTGTCCTTATTTGCGAGTAGATTTTGTCAAAATTCAAACCATCCAATGAAATGCGGTCGTAAGAGCAGACAATCACTTAAATTTATTAACACCATTTTATATCGATTATTTTTTTCGAATATTATGTTCGTTATTTCTTATTCAGTGTCAGAGCACAGAAGAAAGTCCGAAGAAGAGTTTCAGTTTAGATGGATGAAAAAGGAAGGTTAGGTCATAGTGTTCTATAAATACTTCTGATAGTACTTGTCAAAATTGTTTACTTCTCTGAAGATAGTGATATTTCATTGTTATTCTTTGTTATGATTTTTGTTAGTTTGTGTTTAAATTTTTTTTGAGAAATTTTGAAAATTAAACATTCTGACACCTGTAAATGATTAAATAGTTAAATGTTTGATTTGTGTATCCGAATTTTCGGATTCCGAACGAGATTAATTATGTACATTGCTGGTACTTAAGAAGTCTTACAATTTTGGAGGTAAATGAATTTTTGAAATATTTTTATGTTGAATACAATTATGCTGGTCTCTGTAACTTTAGATATTGTATGATCAACGATGTAATGCATTTTTAAGAAAAAAATTTTACTGGTCTCAAAAATTCTTGATATTGTACGATTAACAATTTATTCCATTTAATAAAAAACTTATTTAATTTTTGCATTTTCAGTTTGGTATGCTGCATTGTCTTTGTTATTAAATAACTACTGAAGTTTAAATGTTTTTGGTGCTTACCTATTTCTATGAACGGAGTTCTAAAATTTACTACTCGCTAAATCAAATCTAAAATTTACTTTGTATTTAACCATATACAATAATAAATGATGATAAATTGTGTTTGAAGAAGTATCGATTTGATCTGTAATGTACTTTATTCAATTCTTTTTCCTTTTGAGAAGAAAATGATAACGGTTACAGAATTTCAAATTGAAAAGATCTTGTTTCTCTTAAACTGTATTTTTGTAAAAATTATAGCTTTCTAAACTAAATAAAAAGAATGTTTGTATGAATTTTTTATCACATTTACTTAATAGCAAATAAATCTTTTGTATAAAATATTTAAAGTACAATTAAGCATATAAATATTATTCAAGTTGATTTCATGTAATATGTAATTTACCTGTCTTGATGAAAATATTGTATCTTATTTGTGGACGATATTTTTAACATGTATAATGATACAGTTAAAGGTTTCCTAGTCATATTGAACTAAGCAAAAATTTTAAACAATCTAAAGGGAGATTTTTGAGTTGAAAAATCATAGTGGAATTTAAAAGTTAAATTTTTAGTTGTGTGGTGTTCCTGTTTACATGTATTTTAAATTGTTTTTGTATTCTTTACAAAATGAGTAGACAATGTGAAGATGGGAGTATCATCAAAGACATTAGAATTTATCTATGCTAAATTGAAATTATGCCCCCATAGATAAAAACATTGCTCACCAAGAAGATATATGTGATAACTATACAGACTTTAGACGACTAGATTCTAATTCAGATCAGGATGTATGCTAAGCCTTTTTAATTTGATAGCAAATAATAAAATTTTGAACATTTACTTGATGTGAAGTGTGTAATAATTATTGCAATTTTCTTTACAACATATCAGGAATATTATGGATGCATTTTTTTAATGACTAAATATAAGTGCATTTTCGAATTTAAAGATATTTTCAACATTTCTCACCAATGATTTATTTTTAGTGTATATTTTATACTGTTTTTTTAAAACTAATATAACGTTAGATATGCATAAAAAATTTGAAACTTTGATGTGGCTATACCACTTGCATTTTAACTTAATGCATTATTTCTATGCAGTTAATATTTATAACTGACATTTATGTTGATGTGACCTTTTATCTGGAAATTAAAACCATTTTGTGGTTTAAATGCTGTAGATCCTTATGGAGTATTTTTTAATTTTTAGGTGATTAAAAAAATGTTGCCAAACAATTAGACTAGTTTCATCAGCGCTACTTTTCAAATCAGATTAATAACAAAAAAAAAAATTATGAAACGTTAGCATTTACAAAAAAATCACTTAAAATCTCACTAAAATTTTTATGAAAATGCATAAGTGAAACAATGTAGTTTTAAATTGTCTTAGTGGGATGGGACACGAGGGCTGGTATTTATAAAGCAAGTACTAGTATATCCTTATTGATGTTGCAAGTTTTCATCCATTAAGTTTGCATGGTTTATATTTGGTAAATTTCATTTAAAAAAAATCACATGTAATTTGATTTTAAGGGTTGATAACATTTTGTGCCAGATTTCTCCAGTTGAAAAATTTTTCATTTGTAACACAAATGTTATAAAAATCTATTTTTGTTTATTATACTTCGTAAGTATTTATTTTAATTTATGTATAACAAGTCAGTCAGTTAAATTAGGAGATACTTTGGGGATGACTGAGCATAAAAAGATATATGTTATTCCTTTACAATTGGTAATCAGATTACGAATTTCTTCTGAAGTACTTTGATGTGGTTAATGTATTGATTATAAAATTATACTTATTCGTAAAATCCTATGACTTAAAACAGGTTATCATGATTTCCAATCATCACAACAAGTGGTTCACTGTTATCTTGCCTACCTAAATTATGCCACTTCACATAATATCAGAATTTCAAAATGGTGATTGCACTTAAACTCAAATTTTGAATATTGTAATTTTGTGCTATTTTCAATTCAAATATTAAAATCTCTAATATTTCATCATAAGGCTTAAAGACTAGGTGCCAATGTTGGTGATAAAATGTACCAAGCTGGCTTATCATGTCAGAATGTGTTTGTTTGGTGAAACTTTTGTTTTATGACGTAACATGATTATGCATATATGTGAAATTCGTTTTATGTGCTTGTAACCCTTGAAGTATTTGATTTGTAATTTGTTTTTATTTGATTACCTTTTAATCTTGTGAAGTGGTACATTTAGTTTGAAAGTATCAATTTTGTATTTGTTTTTATGTTTTAAAATTTGAATATAAATTTTAAGTGTTTCTTTTATTTTAAAGTTAAGTGAAATTTACTTGAAAATTTTGTTTAAATTTATAAAGTTAAATTTCTTTTAAATTGCTTAATCGTAAAATTTGAGTTTTAGTATTTGTGTGTGTGTAGTTAGCATTAGAAATTTATGGATAATAATATAAATTGAATATTTTTATTAATATTCTAAGGGCTGATTTAGTAAGCACTTTTACTTTATTTGATTTTCAATTAAAACTGCTATTGTATGTAATAACTTATTTTTTATAATTTATTTTTAACTCTATTTTTTATAATTTATTGTGTTTTGTGTAAAATATTTTACATGTATTTCAGTTTACCCTGGATTTCCTTAAACCTGAATTTCTGTAAAAATTTATACTTAATAATGATATTATGAACTTCAAGTTTTTTCCTAGAAATGTATCTTATTTATGTGTTTAATTTAGTTTTATTCCCTGATTCTCCCTGGGGTAGATTCCAATTTTACTGATGTTTTATTAAGGTGGGCACCACTGCCCAGTTAGTTAAAATTTTAGTTGTCATAAAAATGGTTTTATTTATGTTATTAATTTAACTTTATTGCTTGGTTCAGTGCAGCCCTAGATTGCACTGCACTGAAAATTTTTAGGCTTTATTGCCTGATTGTAACCTGTCATAAATTACATGTTATTTTCTCTCTATTTTTTATATTTTTTATTATGTAATCTTTGTGAAATTAGTTTTCAGTTATTAGCATTTTAATAATTCTGTTGTAAATAATTATAATGAAGTATTCAAAATTTTGAAGTTGGAAATTTAAAATAATGCGTGATTGCAAAGATGAATTTTCAGTGCAATTGGTATTTGGTAATAAGATATTTTGCATAGTGACATAATTTAAGTTGTTGAGATAAATGTAGAGCACTTGCCTTGAAAATTGAAACTGCCAAACTTGCACTTTTATCCAGTCTTTTATCAGTTTTTTCTTTTGGTTAATCCAAAGAATACAAACACTCAACACAAATACACTTTGTATGACAATTCCTAGCAAGTATAAACAACTGCACTATAAATCTTAGCACAGCATTTCCATTTTTGGACTTTGAGCCGTAAAGCCTAACCAACCAACCACACTATAAATCTAAAAGAGTAACATAAATGGAACACATTTTTATAACACTTGAATTTTATTTATGCCAGCTAATGTTGCTCATTTTGAAAAACATCAGTGTAAATGCAGTCTATCATAGGAGTCAATTGAGCAATAAAGTCATAAATCAGCTAATTAATAAGCATTACAATTCACTGTGAACTTTGATATGTATATGTCAAATATTTCTACTCAATACTTAGTAAATTATATAAATTACTACAGCAATTTTAATCAAATAATACATAAAATAAAAATATTCACCTAATCATCACTTTCAGAAAAATTTAAGACTAATTCAATTTGTCATTATCCATACCTTTGGCTAATTACACACAATTCAAACTTTTCAGTAAAATTCAAAATTTTCAATTTGATACACTTTCAAAGTAAAATATAACTTCAAACTGTTAATTTCAGTTTTATACATTTTTAAAACAAAATATTAAATTTCAATCCTAAATATGAAAACTATTAAAGCTGCAAGGGTTACTAAAACTCCAAACAAATTTCATGCATTCCTAACATCAAGTTGTATCATAAAATCACTATAATCTATTTCAGTGCAGTGATCTACAGATTTGGCGCATTTGGCATCCATGCCCCTTTTAATACTTAGCTCTTTTCCTTGTGATTTATTTAATTGATTGAGTTTTTCAATGATATGTATTAAAATGTTTAAATTCTATAACTATTCATCATTTCTTAATTGTAGTACTCATATTTGTCTATTATTAATAAACAAGTAATTAATCTGATTCAACTGAAGTATACAACATCACCATATTCACTATTGAATTCTTTTAAGTTTTTAAATTATCAATGTAAAAGTGCAATCAATTAAATGTCATACATTATTTTTATAACTATTTGCATAGCGGATACATCAATGGTGCTTGGACACATAGATTTATTAACAGCAGTTATTAGTTTTGTTGGATTTTATTTTGTTGATCTGTTATTGTATAGCTCCTCTTCTTTAAATGGTCATAACAGGGGCCTTATCAATTGATATTTCAGAAAGAATTTCCATTATACATTGTTTTTCTATGAACAGTTTTCAACAACATGAAAAATATCTTTTCTTGATTTCATATCTTTCAAACTTATCAAATTTAGCATTTCTCCAGTTATCTGAACTGTCTCATTTACTCCACAAACAAATACTGCGAGTTGTGCTGCATCTACTTTCATGAAATAGTAAGAAATGTTTGAAATCTCAAATATGATCTTTTGGTTTTACAATAATTTTATCTGAAATGTGATTTATTTCATAACACATTGTTTGTTGAGATATACTTAATTAAAAAATAATGATTTTTTTCGAGCTTAGTATCTTTTACAACAGCTTCAAAGATCTTTTCACAAATTTACCATCTAAAAAAGAATCAAAATAGCTTGTCTTAAAAGTGGAGTGTTGCTGTAAGGCTGAGAGAGAAACGAACATTTTTTTTTGAGTCTTTACTTGTAATTTAAATTTTCTAAGCTTTGATTTTTTTTAATTACTTTTGTTTTATCAAATTTCTAATAATTATTAGGTTTTGTTTCATAATTGTCTTCTAATGTTAAATACACTGATCTCTTGGCAAATTAAATTCATTAATTTTTCAATTAACTTATGCATTGAATGATAAATAAGTACTTTTCTGGTCTAATTAGCCCTCCTGTGCAAAAAAAAAAAAAGCCTGTTGAGTGACAAACACACCAAACCTTAAGTACCTTTCTTTCCATATTTGCCTGTGTCTTCCATTGTCATTTACTATTCTTTTCTTCAAACTCATACTACAAATGAAAAGGAAAAAAATTTGAACTAATTTTGTGATTATTATTTTATTTAAAAGCATAAAATTGCAAAAATATGTCCAAAAATTTATTTACAAAAGTACCGACCTTAACATTTTTTTTTACTCTCTTATAATACAGGTTGTTAAAAATCGTAAATGAGAAAGAAATACTTTTTAAATTTTTGTGTCAATGTTATTTTAACTTTGATAGAATTTATAATACTGGGCATGTTTTGTTGAATATATGTTAAATAATTATTCTGTCACAACACACAAAATAAAACTAGGAAAGAAATTTTCAAATGAGATGCTTAGAGTTCTGTCCACAATCAACAGTGAAAAGAAAGGCTGAGTTGCTGGCACACTGCTCTACTGTGCTTACCTAAGTATTACTAGCTATAGCTATAAGCAACATGATAAAGTTACAGGAATCTAGTGTGAAGGTTCTACACTGTAATACCACCCACTTCTATGTATGTATAAAAATAAAAGCAATTTTATATAAAACAAACAGTTGTGAGGTTTGATACAAAACATTACACTATAAAAATATTGTATGAAATAATTGTATTTTATAAGGTTGTAATGAATCTTGAGGGCCACAAAATTATTCCAGGCATGGTATGGATTTCCCACCCCAAGTTTAAAATACAGTGATGCAGGTGTGTGTCAACTGTAAGAATGCCCCCACTCCTATTATATTTCCAGGTTTTTCATTTCTATATTTCACTATCAATAAAGCAAATAAATTATGCTATAAACTCAAAATTGCTCCATTAATTTTTCATTATTTTATAAATTTATGTGAGTTAAGGATATATTTGCTTATTTTGATAATAAAAAAAAAATATTTAGTGCTGAAAGTCAAAAGATGAGTTGTGATTGTTGGAATAGGCCTTTACCCAACAGACCCACAAAACTGAGGGTTAAGTGAACAAGCACTGCCCAAAAGAATTCTCTGATAGCTCACACCAAATCAATGATCCACATGCTTCAGGAGTTCCAATAAGCACCCTGTATTGTTTTGATAAATATCATCTGGTAGGAAGCACATATGCTTGATTTTCATGGACTTACTGTCATTCATAAGCCTTTGATAACAAAATCTGGTAAAATCCTATGAGTTAGTACAGGTTCAACATGATTTCCAAGTTTCTTAGCAAGTCCTGTGCAGGTTTCTTGCCTTACTAAATACTCTCATCATGCAATATCTGGTTTTCAAAATACTGATCACAATCAATATTGAACTTTAATTTTCACAGTCCTGCACTATTGTTGATTTCAAAAATTGAAATTTTGAATATTTCTGTATTTGCATACTACAAATATACTAAAGACTAGAAACTTAATTTTACATATTTTACAAAAATTATATGTTACAAAACACAAAATAACTCTAAAAATCAATACTGTTTATATTCAACTAATAAATAAATATAATAAATTTTTTAATTTATCCAAAGAATACAAACATGTTAAAAATATTCAATATATATCAATAACTAGTAAGAATTAACTCTACTATAAATCTAAATCAATAATGTAAATAACATCAATTTTTTTTTTTTGAAAACTTTTTCTAATTAGCCTGACAGTGGCACTCAATTTAAAATGTTTGATACAAAAAAAAAATCTACTAGAGGGAGGAACTAGCAATGAAGTAGAAGTAACATCCATTTTTCAATAATATAAATAACTTTTTCCATAATATAAATAAATTCTATTTTTATGAAAACTCAAGTTTTTAATTAACTAGGCAGTGGCACCCAACTTAAAAAATATCTGATGGAACACCGTCTAGTACAAGAGAAAAGTTGAAAAAAGACACTAAATCATTGACTTAAATAATATCCATTTTTATGAAACTTGGGTTTCTAATTAACTGGGTTGTGGCACCCAGCTTAAAAAACATCTGACAGTCTAGCATGGGAGAAGAAACGAGTAATGAAGCTGAAACAATAATACACAGTTTTCGTAAAAGTGGATGTTATTTTCACCCAAAAAAAATTTATGTATCCATTATTTATGAAAAATTGTTTTGTAATTAACAGGGTATTACTACAAATTATTCTAGTTTTAATTAGTCAAGCAGTATAATTTAACTAGACAAACACACATACATATATATTAAATATTTCTCATTATATTTAATAAATTATATAATTTAATGTATAAAATAGCAAATTATAGAGAATAACACATAAAAATACTTACCTAATCTTAAAGCTCCAAATAAAAAAAAAAAAAGTTTCAAAAATAACTTATAAATTCTATTTTGAAAATAATTTTAAATTTTGAAATACATTTTAAAATATAAATTGCAAATTTAACTACTTTACAAAACTACAATATCCATATAATCTAATTAGCTTTTGTAAGAAAATAATGAACATATTAGCATTTAAACATGAGTTTTAAAAAATGTAGCTGGTCATAAACTCCAAGTTTTACTAAAATTCCAATCTAATCACACATATTGAAAAGTGTCAAAATGACATAATTAGGGCTTAGTTATCTATAGATTTGGTGTGCATTTAGCATCTATAGGATTTATCCGAAAATCCAAGTATAATGTGAGGCATCTCAAAATTGGGTTGCAAGTGAAGGGAAACAGGTTTTCCAAAGTGATAAATCCAGGTTCAAGTTCTATCAGGTTCAGGTGACTGAAAGTCTATATTTGACATATGCCTGGAAAACTCGCTTTTTCTGAATTCATTGTACTTATAGTAAAGTCAGGTAAAGGTGAAATTATGGTCTGGGAATATTTCCTGAGGTATGAACTGCGACCTTTGATCCTAGTTCACAGTGGTCTCAGTACTGACTCTTACTCCAGTATTCTAGTCAACTATGGGCTACCAATGCTGTGGCAGTTTTATCATTCAAATCATTATTTCCAGGATGACACAATGCCACTTATGTTGCAACATTCACCTTGGATTGATATGTTAATAATGGGGTGAATAGATTAGAATGGCCTACCCAGAGTCCAGGTCTGATTCCTATTGAACATTTTTGCAATGAGTTGGATAATCAAATTAAGGTGTACAGCAATCATCCAAAATTGTTGGGAGAGCTTTCATGTTTTCTCCAAGTCAAATGGAAGAAAATATGATGTCCATCATCCAAATATTTGTTGAAAGCATGTCCCAGATGGTTGCCTTACATGGAGTTTCTACCAACTATTGAATATGAATAAATGGTGTTTGTCTCATTTTTGTTATAGGCACATCCAAATACTTATTGTTAGGTAGTGTAAATAAGTACTTAAATTTCCTTTTGCTTCTTTTTTTCATGTTACTTTAAATACTGTAATACATTAATTTTTCTGAAACGTTGGAAATTTGTAAATTTATGTGGTATACAGAATAGATATTCTTATATGATGGGTTGTAAATAATTTAGTAAGTTATCTGTAAATGTAACTTTATTGAGGAATCTAAATATATTGAATACACTGGTATACCGAAAAGGAATTTTTCAATGATTATGTGAACATGGATTGTAAAGTAACTGTATTGAGGAATTCCAATGTGAAACACATGAACTAAAAATTGTTTAATAATTGAGAAATTGCTTGTGATTCTAGTTAAGAAAAATCAAACACTAAAATGCTCTTAGCAGTTATGTATATTAATATAATTTTTTTACACACACACTTAATAGTTGAAATTTCTTTTAATGTTTAGTTTCTAAGTCTGTATCAGTATCACCAATGATATTTTTAAGTGTATGAGATTGTCTAAAATTAAAATTACCATTAAATTTTAATTAACATATTTTTAAAGTATGTTAGCTGATACAAGGTAAATATTTAATAAGTGATATACAAAATAAATATTCAAATATTTACTTGTCTATTTTTTATCTATTTTTTATTCAAATATTTACTTGTCTATTTTTTTATGTCTTACTATTTTTTAATGAATTTTGTTTTGTCATTTTCATAATATTTTTAAAATCATTAATATTTTCATCATTCAGAAAGATATTTTCTATCATTCTTATATTTCTAGTCCAGTTAAAAGCTAAATAGTTTGTGCTCTGGCCTTCAGTTCAATAATGTGTGGGCTCAACTCTCACTTCAAGTGTGGATGTTTGTAGTAGTTTAAAATCTATTTTAAACTGTTGACTTTGATCAAATTAGCATTTTTGTGTAAAAAGTGAATAAAGAAGGAAAAGTTAAACATTTCTGTTTTTATAAAGTGAAATTTTTTTCAATTGTTTCTAGATCTGAAATTTTTTTAATTAATATATATTAAATGAGATTTCTCAACAGTATTGTATTGTGGTAAATCTTATTTTCATAGATCTATCATTAACACATTCTATATATCTTTTTAGTTTTTAAAAAGACACATTTGTTTGGTTATTTATGCATCTGAATGCACACAGTTTTGTTCACTAACAATTTATTTACATTTATGAAATCAATTGAAAGTGAAATTGAGTAATGTGAGTTTTTGCATATGGAATTTCTTAATAAATTGTGAAAATATTTATCTGCCATAAATGTGTTATAGTTTTTAAAAATGTTACTCAAACCCTTGTGTAATTAAATGTAAAATGAGTTAAAAATTTATAATTCTCAAGAGGCAAAAATGTTAATATTTAAAAAAATAAATTGCATTTATTTTTGTTACTATTTCAAAGCTATGTTTGTGCTGTATCATGTTGTATTTACTGGCTGGATAATTTTTAGAAATTAAACAACTCATTTTTTTTCTTTTTGGCTGGAAGTCCTTTTTTTATTTTATTCTATAATCCCCCCCCCCATATTGACGAATTGAAATGCCCTAACGTAGGACTTGAAGGAAACCGGTTTCCCAAGGCGAAAGCGAGGGAAGGAGCAGAAGGGACTTGTCAGCGCCAGAGAAAGGAGAAAGAAAAAGGCTGCAAGACATCGACTCAAAAAGGGACCCTGTTAGTGTGTGATTCAAGCCCGATGCTTTAGTGGATTCGATTAGCAGAAAAATTGAAATTTTCTGATAATAAAAGCCTACATATTTTAAATATAATTAAAGTCTGAAGAAGAAGAAAAAGGCAAATGTAGTTTTATTCCGAAGAAACTGAAATTACGATCCAGATGAAGGAAGCCTCGTCGTACTAGCTATCAAGCATGCTTTTGGAAGCTCTCTAAATAGGCCGGCCTAGTCACTGTTTGTACGTAAGTTAATGTTTTTTTTAATGTTTTTCCAGCCAGTTGTTAGTGTGGTACCACCTATTTTATAACTTTAAGCAATTTAGTATCATTATGAACTTTATGAAAATGCTTAATCGTGTTGGTAGCAGAGTTGTAATATTGAAATAATATAAGTGATTTATAAGTAATTGAGTTATATGTGTTTAAATAGTTTTGTTACTTTATAAGTGAATAAAAAGAAATTTCTAATTATTAAAACAAAGCCAGTTTGTGCTTCTATTTTTCAGGATTGGATCTGGGTAGAAAAATAAATAAAATAATAAATACACAACACAATTAAAAAAAAAATAATACCTTATTGTAATTTGAAATATCATTTATAATTGTTATTCAATAACAGTAATCATATACACAACAATCAGATTTACTGTGTAATGAATACCATTGAAATAT
This sequence comes from Latrodectus elegans, assembly GCA_030067965.1. Lineage (NCBI taxonomy): Eukaryota > Metazoa > Arthropoda > Arachnida > Araneae > Theridiidae > Latrodectus > Latrodectus elegans. Next base: position 18,822,199 of record CM057809.1, read on the forward strand.
TTTTTGAGTACAATTTTCTAATTTTATTTCAGCAAAAGTACTTAAGATGAAGTACCAAAGGCTAGTTTCCAATACTATTCCATTTTCTGTTCTTAAGTATTTAGAAGATCGACTAGGAGAATATGGTGTTGATGCAGTTTTTGCTCGCTACATAATAAGTATTCTTGAGCAAGACTGTGATGTTGAGCCATGTGAGCACTATAATACACCAAAGCAGTGTGCTAAAGAATTACCAAAGGTAATGTTAAATTTTATGCATTAATGATAATATTTGAATAAGGGCTATGTTTGTTTAATGACGCCTCAAATTTATGTATAAGTTGACTAAAAAGAAGCCACATACAAACACACAGGGCTTCTAAAAGAAAAAGAAAAATTATGCTGTTTAATATGATTCATTTCACGTTTTAAAAAAGTTAATAAAATATAATAAAAGAGGTCCCTATTAATAAAATAGGAAAGTAATTTTAATGTTCTCACCCTGAAAATTAATTTGAAGCAAAAGTGATCTTGTGCTTCTTTCCATATTAAGTTTCCATTATTACTTGGCCTTAAGTTATAGTATCTCTCTAGTTTTCATTACTTTAATAAATTTAATAAAAAGTTTTACGATTTTATTTAAAAGAGTCAAATATGATTATAGAATACATTTGAAAAAATAAATATATTATCTCTAAGTACTTCATAACACATGTGAAATTACTTTACAGACAAGAGATTAGTTTCAATTTAATTTATTGGTTATTCAGTGTAGGTAGTCAAAAGCATTTCTCAAAATTTAAGAAAACTGGATCAAATTGATTATAGTTACCAAATTAAATCCATAAATCCTTCTTCTTCTTTCTTATCCTCCATAGTCTGACGGAGTCAGACAAGATCTAGAATTCCATTGACTCTTAAAAAGTCCAGCACAAGAAGAGGAGTTGCATAGATGTCCTCCCTAGAGAGGCCCAAACAATCCAAAATGTGCCATGGCGAAGCCTCGTGAACACCACACTTTGTGTAGGAGTCAAACTTCTTTCTTCTCTCATAAAATGAGAGGCAATTAAGTGCCCACTGGCGAGTCTTGTTAGCACAGTTGAGGGCAAGGGCATTTCCTGGCTTCCTACCCATATACCAGTGGTGAGTTGGAGGAACCCTCCAATCCACGGGCGCCATAATTTGTTCTTTTTCCGGGAATACAACTCCTGAAAGGTAAGGGTAGATGGAGTTGGAATTGGTTGATTGTATCCCTCCCTTGCACGTTTGTCTGCAAGCTGGTTCCCAAGGATATCTATGTGTGAAGGGATCCACTGTAAATGAATCTCGTGATGCTGCGATATCTGTTTTAACCTATTCAAGAGTGAGATGCTAGTCACGTCACCGATCAGAAACCATTTGTGAAGATGTTGAAGTGAGCTACAGCTATCTGATAAAATCCAAAGTTCTCCATAATCCTTCATTGATAGGACAGCCTCAAGCCTCTCATTAATTGCAATTAGCTCACTTCTAAAAACTGAACAAAAGTCCTGATTGCGTTGGCTGATTGTTATTTTGGTCCTAAGGTTTCACTATATATATATACCACTACCTGCACATTCAGCCATTTTGCTACCATCAATAAAAATCTTAATAGCATTTTCGGGAACATTGGCAATAACTTCCAAAGCCAGCTGTTTGAGATGAACTGCCAAAAGTTCTTTTTTAGACACTGGGGAAGAGAAGTTGTAATGAAAATGCACCCCAGAGAGTCGCTCTGAGGGATCCAGGCAACACTGCAACGAATGAAGCTCAACATTAGGGTTAGGTAAATTCAGGGTTGCAACCTGACTAAAAGGATTGTTTTCTTCAGCCTTTGTTGGCTTATCCAACTATTTAGGTAAACTGTAATTTTATTGCCATTACCATAACTAGATAGTTTGTTGAAGTATTTTACAAGAGCAGCATTTCTTCTAGTCTCAAGTGGCATCAGATCTGCCTCAAAAAAGACAATCTTTGAAGGATAGCTATGTTTCAGCTCAGTAATTATGCGGGCAGCACTCAGCTGTACCATCTCTAGTTTCTTCAAGTTTGATGTTGATGCACAACAGTAAATTGGAAATCCATATTCCAGAATGGGCCGAATCAGCGCCAGATATGTAGTTCTAAGGGTTACTGAATCAGCGCCCCAATTCCTACCAGCAATGTATTTAAGGATGTTTAATCCTTTCCTGCTCTTCAATACAAGGCATTCAATGTGTCTGCTACTCGTGAACTCGGGGTCTTGGGGTGTTTCTCATAAGTAAGCAACTGGTTTTCTAAAATTAATTTTGGCTGTTAATTATACAGATGCTTATTGATAGTAAAAAAGGTTACAATAGATTTTGAAGGATTAAAACGTAGCTTTAGTTCTGAAGCATAATGTAACCGTCTCTAAAGATTCATTTAGTCTTTGTTCCAGTACACCCACATCAGTATTAGAGCTCCAGAGCACAATGTCATCTGTAAACAGTCCAATTTTCGCAAATGGAGAAGGTACCTTTTCAATACCAGTGAGGTACAAGGTGAAAAGTGTTGGGCTAAGGACAGAGCCCTGCCATAAATCCTAACTCTGTTGATTACAAGAAAAATATCATAAATGAGGTGAATAATTAAAATCTAGACTGTTTTTTCTCATGAAGTAATAACCATAAATTAATTTTTTTAATCTAACCTATTTGTCCATGAAAAGATTAATTTTTAATATGCATTTACTTATTGACTAAAATGAGTTTTATGATCACAGATTGCCAAGGGTAAAAAACAGCTAAATGTAGCAACATTTTATAGTTTGTTTTAAAAAAAAAATTAATCATGAACAATTGATTGCCAAATATATGTTATTGTTGGCAATAGAACTTAATGTAAATCACCTATAATGCACTATAATTAACAATATTTAGGATTCTAATCTGCTCCCTTTATATTTTTAATATTGCATTTGTAATATGAAAATTCATTCTCCAAAATTTTATATCACTGATTTATCACACATTTTACTTGGGATGTAAGTGAAAACTACATAAAATCCTGTGAACTAGTATGGGTTTGGTTCGATTTAAAATTTTCATGCCAAGTTCTGTATAACTATCTCACCAATCTAAATTACACCACCTTGCACAATATATAATTTTCAACATCTTAATTGCGCTCAAACTTTAACATTGCTATCCTGAGCTATTTTAGATTTCAAATATCAAAGTTTTCAATATTTCATTATAATACCTTACTACAAATGTATTAAAAAACTATGAATTAGAAAATAATTTCCTAAAGAATACATATTACAAGACAAATACAAACTAAATGTCACACAGTCTAGAGTGGGAGACGGCTGTGCAATAAAACTAAATTAGTAGCTTAAATAAAAAATATTATTATGAAAACTTTTGTGTTAATTAACCTGGCACTCGTGGCTTCTTTAAAAAGACTTCAATGTGTACGCAATCTAGTCCTGAGGTGAAGTGAGCAATAAAGTTTAATCAATAATATAAATAACATACATTTCTATTGGAAATTGAATTTTAATTCAACAGGCAGTGGTTTTCCCTTAAAAAAAAAAAAAAAAAAAACATTAGTTTAAATACAATTTTTTTACCTAATCATTACTTACAGAAGAATTTAAAAAACAAATTCAGTTTATCACTATCCATACTTTTCACTTCTTACACACTAATATTAAAATCCAAATTTTTCAATCTGATACACTTATGAAATAAACTTCAAATACTTAAATTTCAAATTGATATACTTTAAAAAGAAAATATTACTTTAAATACTTAAATTTCAACCATAAATGAAAAAAGCTTTAAGGTTTACCAAAACTCCGAACAAATTTCAAGCATGTTCACTTTAGTTTGTAATAAAATTGCAGGTTATGTCATAAAATCACAGGAATACAATTGAATACAGTAAACCACAGCTTATCACATTTATCACCATAACAACTTCTAAGATTTTGTTGAAAAACAAAGTTAAGGATTTTATTCATTTAACTTTTGATAAGGTCAGAATTGTATCTAAACATTCAAGTATTTCCATAATCAAAAACTGCTGAATACTATTTTATTAGAAAGTTAAAGCTGGATAATTACATGTCTTGTCATTCTGTTATATGATGTATTAAATAAATGTGTTTTAATTTTTATTTGTAATTCTTAATTGTAATATTGTTTTTTATTACTGTAAAATGATAGGTTTTGTTATATAATCATTTGATGTATGTAACAAATGAAATATGAACAAAAAATATTTTTGCATAGCAGTAACCCAAAAATTTTATCTAAAAATATTCATTTTTTAAATACATGCCTTTAAATAGAATTATAATTAAAATAATTTATCTGAAAAATCTAATGTTATTTTATAATTATAATTTCTTTAATTTCTGTTAATTACTAAAATTCTAATTAAGAAAATCTATTTGGGAAATCTTGTTCATTATTTTATATACAATTATGTTTTAAAAACTCAGGTAGTTCTTTTTTGTAAAGGAAATATAAGCTTTTTGAAGTTATTAAAATGTATTTCTCTTATGACAGGAACATACAAATTGAAAATTATTGAACTTGTGATACAAAATGAAAATTATTTTATATTCTAAAAGAAATTAGCAAATTTTATCCAAAAATGTCAGTTTGTAATTAGGAAATTAATTTAATAGGTTTTAAAAAATACTTTAATATTTAATATTTTTATATTAAAATTCTTTTTAATATTTAATACTTTTATAATTACTTTATATAATTTAATACTTTATATATAATTACTTTTTTAATAGTTATTTAATATTTTTTTTCATTCAAAAATTATAAAGTATTTCTTGATTTCAAATTTTAGTGTGGTGGTTGGCAGGCTCTACATTCATTGCCAAAATCGAAAAAGAAAAAATGGGAGAAATGGGATAAACAATCACTACTGTTTCCTTCTCCTCCTTCTTGTTCTTATAATAAAACATGCTTGGATGCAGAAAAACTGAAAAAAGATGCTGCTGTGAAATTTTTACGATCAATATGTGATGTAATGTATTATTTTTGTTTTTTGTTTGAAATTTTCTTTTTTTTCGAACTTATAAAGTTTTGTGAACCATATTTCTTAAGCAGTTAAATTTTTTATTTTAAGTTGTATGAATCTTATAGGAGAATTAGAAAATTTCAGAATATTTTTAAAATCATAACTATTGAATGAAAAACGTAAAATTTGAGATTTATCTCTTATTTTTAGTAGATTAAGCATAACCAATGAAATGAAAGGATGAATTTCCAGATACATCTTGCAATCATCCTTAGCTATCAACATAAATGGTATAACTTATTATATTGACTTATATTTGAGGATGTGGTTACAAAAGATGTTGAGAATTTCTTGTATCTCCGGATTTAAATTAAATGATGAATCAGGTATTCAAATCTCTCGGCAGAGAAAGCTTTTCATATTCAGAATACCTGAATGATAGTTTACTTTTTATGGGAACAGTATCCACTATGGGGTCTTTCTTATAGCCCATGATATGTATCTGTTTTAAAGTAGAATGACTTGTAAGGAAATCATAACTCTTTTTCTTTTATAATTTCTTCTGCTCTTCTCTAGTTTTTACTAACTTTAGGACAATTTCGATAAAGTCCTTTGATTTACCTGTGTCTGTTGATGTGGGAATTAAAATACTGCTTTTTTTAATGTTATAAAAAGCCCTATTATTCACTGAAGATTTTTACAGTTAGATCAGGACGAAGAACTGATAGATAAGAATTAGGCTTCTCTTAGACAATTCAGCATCTTGTTTTGATTACTAGAATTATTAAGAAATAGTAAAAAAAAAAACTTGATAAATAAAAAGCAATGTAGATAATGGAATACAACAAAGTTTTGAAGTTACAGTAGTATTTTTGTGAAGCCAAATTATCTTGATTTTTTGAGCTATATGCATTGCTGAATACTCAAAATGCACCCCCCCCCAAAAAAAAAGAAAGAAAAAGCCAGAGATATCACAACAATTTATTTAACAGATAAACACATATAAAAATGAAATTACTAAGACTACTAGTGTATTACTAATTACTTAAGAAATTACTAGACCTTGTGAAGCATGAATGATGACAAAATTAATAGTTTGTATAGCTATCTTTGTTGGCTATAACCATTACCACATGCCTTAGCATTTAATCAAAAGTTTTGGGTGTTTCCTAGGTCTATTATTTTACATATTGCTTAAGTTTATCTGATGTAGCAGCAGTGGTGTATCCTGGGCTTCTTGTGCAAACTCTGACCACATGTTTTTGATTGGCGATAGATTGAGGAAAGAATTAAGCCAATACAGCAGTTTAATCTTACAGATAAAGAATTCTTAATGTGATGATAAAGAATTATAAAAAATATTGCCTTACTCTAAATTTGCAATCTCTTTTACCTTTTATATAGTACTTGCTGGTGGCACAACGGTCACCAGTGATATGCAGCAATGCAAATGATTTTGTATGTCATTGCTGCAAATGCATGATCTAAATTTCACATGATTTACTTGTTTCTTTTAGAACAGCCAGCAGTGTAGAAATGAACAGCTTTGATAATTTTTGGCCAAAAAATTATTTCCACAATTGAAAATAATTGACTTCATGGAAGTTATTTGAAAATTTTGGTAAAAAACAAGAATTTATTATCATTATTGAGGCAATATGCTCTTCTACTCGTACATGCATAGTTAATTAATTTAGAAGCATTTTCAAGGGATAGAGAGAAGGTGCAAAATTTTATCTTGAACTTGAAGGAAAACTTAAAAGTATATTTGTTAAAAACAAAAGCTTTTTTAAGTTTGCTATTATCTTGTATATTATAAAGAAGGATCACATAACAATATTTATTGGAAATTCTATTCATGATAAATAATTCATATACTCTTTCCAGTAGCTTAAAAAGTCAATATATTTTACATTTATGAGCTTCAGCCTCTTCAGCTCATGTAAGGAGGATATAACTGTAAAGCAATGCAATTATTTTAAATGAAATATTGGAGTGCATAACATTTTTCATAATTAGTACATTTTAATCATTTAATTTTTTAATTTAGACCACCTTGCAAAGGAGCAGTGAGGGATTGTGTTGCAAGTTATCATAAGTGAAAGATCTTGTGAATGATTTTGGGATTTTCCACTCATATTTTTTCAATCGTACATAGCTCTGCTTGAATTAATCAGATTGCTTTGAGAATTGTTTTATTTCTAAAATTGTGAAACTTGATAGCTACAGAGTAATTAAGTTCACAATTAGATTCCTTAAAGTAAAGGGAATCACAAAGGGCTTTCCAAATAGCCTTCAAGTCTCTTGCCTCATTACGCTATTTTCAACTAGTATAATCTTTTTTCATTATAATTAAGGCAGCTACTGAACTTTTCTGCAGTGGTTTCTCCATAACCAAACATTGTTTGATAATTAAAACATCACTTGTGGAATAACAATATGTGTATTAAATGAAATATTTTCCTTGTATAAAGAGACCTTAATGAAAGTATTTTGCAAAAATTTCTATTCCAGTTATTTATGGTAGTTAACTATTGTCTCCTATGGATAAGACTTATATTACTAATATCTCTTTTGCTGAGCTGTCATTCAAATGGTTAGCTTTCAGTTCAACTGTTTGTGATTTAAATCCCACCTCATGTTTAGATATTTGTAGCGATCTAATTAATCCTTGTAACAAACAAATCAAACCTAGTATTCTCTTCTCATATTAATTTATTAACAAATTTCTTAATTGGTTTATAAAGCTTCTAGTTAAATAATTTTCTGTGGTAAATAAATCAAGGAAATAAAGACTAATTATTAAGTATTCTTATTAAATAATTATTCAACAATTTGTTGGTTTAACTTAGATCATTGCTATTTGTAGATTAGAATTCACATTTTTCACTATTTCTGTGGCTGAATTAGCAAAAAATAATTGTTGAGCTCGCTCTGTTTCCAGACTAATGAAATTATGCATCTGGTCAATGAGATTGGTATCATAAATTTTCTTTTTTTACTTTTAGGGATAAAAATGGCTGGTATGTATCAAATAATAAATATATATTCAGCATGTAGTCAGCAATTGACACTTAGTACAAAATCAATATGCCTCTAAATATCATGTGTATGATATGAGCAAATAATGAAAGTTTGCGCATTAGAAGAATTGAAAAATACTACCCATATTTGAAATAACGTAAAATTTCAAATTATTCTCTATTGATTATGCAAGAACTCCATAACACATTACTTCTTAATGAAATTTTTTTTAACATTCTTGAGAATTGCATTTTTCTATATAGGTATGGTGAAAAAATATTTTAATTTGTTAAAAAAAGCTGAGTTATTTTTTTATTATTAATTCCAAATTATTTATAGAGAAAAATTATTGCAGTCTGCTTTAAACTTGAGGGTCCTGATTGAATTAATCCTTGTATGCAAAGATAAGTTATTGAGAAACATAAATTAAACCTTCTAAGTTATTGCTATCATTTGAGTATAATAAAATTGATAAAAGCTCCAATAAATAAAATATTTGGCTGAATGGTCCCAGTTCTTGCCTTATTTAAGACATTCCCTCAATGGTTTTCTTCTTTTTAATTTTGTACTGAATTTTAAATTGTGAATTTTTCTTCATTCATGTAATGTCTTCTAAACATTTTTCTGTTGTGCATCATATTACTCTTTTAGATAATTTGTTATTAAAAATGAAATTTTACATTGTATACAATACACATATGTTAAAATCATTGAAAATTCAATTATTTAAGATAACCATTTGAAAGCCTTTAAGTTTCTTTTCTTATCCTGTGTATAAAAGATTCTGCCAGCTGCAAAAAGACTTTGCTGTTGGAGGTGTTTGATCACAAGCTTAGTGAATTGCAGCTATCAAGTTTTATGTCACTTTAAACAGTGCTTGAGTTTCTTGCTTAATACTAAACACTTTTCTTGTAGTTATTTATAAACAATGTTTGAAATAGTTTGTATTGTAATTTATTTTATAAATAATATATCATAAACACCTCAATTTCAGGTTATTGTTAAGTATATATTATGTAATACATAATATATATGCAGTTATTTACGTATATATGCAATAATTATTTTGTAGTATGTTGCTAAATAATCTACAATTTAGAAATACCTGAAATGTGTTTCTATATTGCCACCTCTTCAATTATTCTGAGGTATATTAGTCAGCATATTTGAAATTTATTAATGAAAAAGTAATCGATCAAGTATTTCTTTTTACTTCCCAATTTTTTTTTCTACAATATGTATTGCAATTTAATTAAATTTTTTAAAGGGAAATAATTTCTAGATTTGATTGTTAAAATAAACCCCTTAGTGTGAACATCTATATTATTGTGAAAATTTTATTTTCTACAATATATTTTGATTTTAAAAAGTTACAGAGCAGTAATTAGATTATTATTTTAGTTTTAAAATTCAATTTTAAAAAATTAATTTATTATCTTATAGGATGATGATGTTGAAAGTGTGATAAATGAAGTGTACCACAAACTGAAAAATTATAAAAATCAAAATGGTATGTTTGTTTTGTATTTGCTTGTATAAAAATTTAGTTTTTAGAAGAACAAATTAACAAAAAAATGTAAGGGCATACAAGTTTTATTAAAATTACAAAAAAATATGTTTTTATCGGTTTGCTACAAAATAAAAATTTACATGCAAGGCTTGTAAATTTTTGAGTAAAAACATAAATGCTAAATAAATGCACCAGAAATTCCACTGAAACTAACCATTATTATGTATTAAGATTTATGGTAGTTATTGTATTGTTTTTAGAAAAGAAATTGTGTTGAAAAAATGTATCTTGAATTGTGGGTAAAATATTTGGAAATTTAAAACAGCTTCTAAAGTTATTTGAAAATGTGATAAATTTCTTATTATTCATAAATTATGATTTAGAGTGGTTAATATACCTTTTTCTGTGTGACAGAAAATATTAATTACTTAGAAGTTTTCGTAAGCAATTGTTTTTAATTTTTGTGTATATTATCCAAACATTCAACTATAAATTTTGACAAATGTTTTGAAAAGAAATAAAATGGAAAATGCTCTTGAAAGTTTATGTAAGAAATTATGTGGACATTAAATTTACATATTTAAAAAAAAATGGTGATTATCTGTTTCATAAAAAATGGAAAGCAAGTTAGAATCTTAGGATAGTAGCTTATAAGAGTAATTACTCTAAAAATCAGAAAATAGTAGTTTAGTTGTACTCATTATTTTTTAAAATTTATTTTTAAAACGAAATGTATATTTGCATATTTGAATATAAGTATCATCAGTATATATATAACATATATACTGTACATATATAAGGTCATTCAGAAAATAATAAAATCTTGATTGATTAAAAGAATGAAATAGCTTCAAATATTATTCTTTTTACATTAAGTGCGTTTCAGAAATTTAAGAAAATATTGAATTTTGGATAATTTTGTAATAAAATAATTAAAAATTTTTAGTATTCCTTTTATATTTTTTTATTCATTTAATTAAAAAAAAAAAAACCCAAAGTAACTATTTTTATGGAATTTCACTTAATGAAAAGAATGCAGTTAGCACAAAGAATCAGCCATATAAAAAATGAGCAAATCATCATACAAAAAATATTTTTTTGAGGAAACTAAGAAATTGTCATGTTGCTTAAAATTATCTTATTGATTTTTATTGCTTTTTATCTTTTGTGTTCATAGCTTTAAGAAACAATCAAAAAAAAATCTCTCAGTCAAGGAATATTCATCTGTTTGTAATTGAAGTCTTTTTTTTTTTGTAATATTTTTCAAACGTTCCTAAGTAAGATTTATTTTGTAAAAATGACTTTCTCAATGGTTTAGACTTGATATGTTTTTGAAAGATCAGAATTTTTCTGACAGTTTTTTTTTAATTTGTTTTGGACAATGATAAATCAGTAATGGGAATGTTCTTCAGAGTGGTAAATGCCTAGTTCTGTCAAACAATTGGAAAGATGTTAGCTTCTTTTTTTGTACATATTCATTTGTATTAGAGCTTTTGCTTTGGTTTTCTTAGCTTTATTCTGTTGTGACAAGCAAATACTATTTTACTCTAAAAAGAATCTTAAGGCAATACATAAAGGATGCATAAATGCTTTACAAGAGTCTTTTACTGTTAGGTTCTCCTTGATGGTACCCATTTATAAGAAATTTCCTGATTATTCGACTACATTGAAGGGAAAGGAAAACCATACATGAAGAATAATGAAATTTTGAAGAAAGGAATTTGGGCAAACTATTAATTTAATTAACATGTAAGATGTTTCATAGTCAAAAATTACATGTGCAAGTAGAAGCATTTCAAATATGAAATGGTAGTACATTAATAACTGCTGCTGTTACCATGATTATAAATGAAGCTTGAAAATGTGCCTGTAACTAAATTTTAGATACTGTATATATGATTTGGGAGAATTTTTATACATAAAGCATGTAATTATAAATGAAATTGATTTTTTTTTCTTTTAGTATAATATCCCGTACTTGCTTAGTAGATCTTTTGACTTTATTTCCAAAAGCAATTTAAAAATATCTTCAGTTTATGCCTTAGATAGCTTGGTTTCAAGTACTAGTATTTTTTTGTAACATGCAGTAATAACTAATATCAAGACAAAAAAAGACTCTTATTGAAAAATGTTACAGATCTACTGCCATTCAATGAGTTCTCGTTTGACACTATTAAATACATACATACTCGTTTGACACTATTTGGCATTGAGGGGTATGTGTATGAGGAAGGAAGAGAAGGAAAGAGTTATTCTGTAAATAACTAATTTCTTATAGTTTCCATTGTCTCTGTGGCCCAACAGAAGCTTTAATTTCTGCTACAGATGCAATATGATAAGCAACAGCTGTACCATTGATCTTTTCAAATGTAGTCATTGTTGACCACATCCATACTTTTTGAGAAAGGACATTTTTGTGACAATACTGATAATGAATTCTGCTTAATAATTTTTCTGTAGCATCTTCTATATAATTGCTGTGTCTTATTTCTTCAATCCAGTTTCTCATAGCCTTGTTATAATTTTATTTAAATGCAGTAAGTTGTGAACTCTACTTTTATCTTAAAGACAATTTAAACTGAAATAAAATTCATGCCATCCAATCTGAATAATAAATATTTCATTTAGTTTGTCACATATTTAAAGTTAGTGTTCTTGCCTTCGGTTCAACAGCTCGTGGGTTCGAATCTCACCTTTTGACCGTTGAGCGACAAACAGAAAAAAAGAAAAAAAAGGTCACATATTTAAAGCAAAAGTTATTTTTCGTTTTATGGTGCCACTAAAATTATTTTATTTGACCTCTCTGGAATTTTAAAAACATCTTTGTAATGTGCTAGCACTCACTTCAAAATTTCCTTGTGTACTATAATCACTTTTTTGCTTATAGTGTTTTAGGTGAAATACTAAATCTATTACAAAGTTACTTTTTTGTATTATAGAATTTTATATTGAATTATTGTAAATTAAAAAAAAATATAATTTAGTGAATGTTAAATAGAAAATCTTTTGAACTTTATATAGTTAAAATTAATTTGTTTTAGAGAATTCATTTGATTATTTTAAAACGTCAAAGGTGTGCATGCATACACAAATACATATATAGGAGTGCCACTTTAAAAAAAAAAGTCACAATAAAGAATTTCAAATTAAAATATTCATAATTTACTGTACATTAATTTGTACTGTACATTAATTTTGTAGAGATAATTGGTTTCCTTTGAGTATACTTCATCATTAGACTCAAAATTGATGCTTTCCCTTATATTTTACTGTCCAGTTATAATTTATGTTAATGTCTGGAATTAAGCGTTGTGATGTTAAAGACATATTTGACTATAAATTATTTCATTTTCGTAAAAAAAAAAAGTAATATACAGTTTTGCTTTTTCCTTTGGTTCAACAGTTCATAAGCTCGAGTTTCACTTGGGGTTTGGATGTTTGCAATGCTTCAGAATCCAATTTAAATTGAAGGTCTTGGTCTAATTATCCCTTGTGTGCAAAAAGTGACTGTTGAGCGATAAACCAATATGTATACTACATGCCATTAAATAAAAAACAGTAAACCTTATTATAATTTATACTACTACAAATGGTGAATTATAGTGCTTGGAAGAGTTGATTATTTAAAGCTTATATTAAGCTATAGTTACTATGGAAAATTATGACATGGATTTTCTTTCAAAATTTAAGAGTAATTAATTTTTGATACTATCAGAATAGTTGAGCCTCAGCATGTGGATTATTTTGAATCTCTATTTCTCTATATTAAAACTAGTTGTTGTTGGAAAAACAGGTAATTTTAAAGAAAAAATTTCTTTTGACTAAGATATAATTTATATTTACCAGTAAACAGTTTTGTAATTAACTAATTATTTAAAAAAGTATTTGAATTTCTATTTGCTCAGTAATCTTAGAATCTTTAAATGGATTTGTGAACAGTGTGTTTTTAGGTATTTTTTAAACTGTTTTATTACTCTTCTAAAGGGAATTTTGTTTTATGTTAAAGTTTTGAATGATTACATTAGTGCATTTAAAATTTTTAACACAATTGTTTGCTTTTCTTTATTATATATCTGTTCTACATTGATTTAAAATACTAATGTTGGAACTAAACTTTTGATTAGTTTGTTTTTATTCTGCTGATTTAAATTAAATAAAATTGTTTATAATTCTGGAGTTAATATATAAACTGTGTAAAACTGAAATTCAAACTGAAAGAATGAATTTATTGCAAATATTAATTTATCACAAGTATTGCTATTATCAAGCATATTTAATAAATGATTATTATAATTCTATTTTTATAAATGCTTATTGTATATTAATTTAACTTAAAAGTATGGTAAGTAATTTCTGAAATCAAGTTAACATTGAAAGATAATATATTTCATTTATTATTTGACTTTCTAAAACTTTTATTAATCCACACTATATGCTAGTTGATTCAAAATTAACATAAAATTTTTTTAAAGTTAATGTAATAAAGCATTGAGTGTTTTATTATTTTTGTTAATAATGTATTTGGAAGCTTTAATAAAAATAAGACTTTGTTGCATTTTTGGATTTTTTATTTTATTCAATTTAGAACTATATCTCATTACTCTTATATTTGAAATATAAAACTAGTTGATTATTAAATTAAATTGTGTACTTCTATTTTTATTAAAAGTATAGTTTAATTCTTTGTTATTGGAGCTTTTCCAGAAGATATACTAATATTTCAGCATTGAATGTGTTCACTTTGAATAAATTTAACTGAATACTGTAAAAGGTAATTAAATAAATTTTTTAAAAAATTTTATTATTAATATACTACAAATGAAAGAATATATATTTCTCAAATATTTAAGTCATAAAAAATTAAATTTTTTGATTTAAAAAATCTTGTGGAAATTTATAAAGGTAACTTCAGAATAAAAAGCACTGTAAAATTTGATGAAATTCTTAATTATTTAGCTATATATAACAATTTTTAATGTAATGTATACATGAAAAAATGTCTCATATGATATTCTTCACCAATAGGTATTTATGTAATATTTTCTATGTTAATAAATATTTGTTAGCATTCATTTTAAATAAAGGAATTTTATAGTTAATCTTTCAAATTAAATTACTTTTGACTTAATTATTATTAGAAGTTCTGAAGTTTCACATTTGGTAGGTAATCAATTTTTCTTTTTCAAATGATTGTACAAATGTGATGTATTTTTTGAATTCTGTTACACAACATGACTTGCGAATTTTATTCTATATATCTGGCTATATTTTAGAAACTAAAAATTAATTTTTATAGATTTAATTTATAATAGGGAATATATTGATGACATTCTATCATGTGTTGTATATCATATATTGTGAATTGCATATGTTAAATAATTCCTGTGCTCGTTTGATTGGAGGATAAAAATTTAAATTTGTTTTTGTATTAAGCATAATATAAGAATATATAATAAATGTTTTATAAAATAATTCTCTAGTATAACAAATATTTCATAATTTCATTATTAAGTATTCATCAAGTGTAAGAATTAACAATTTTGATTGTGCTTAGAGGTTTGATTGTTCTTTTTTTATATGTGTTCTTCAAGATTTTATATAAGTAAGCTTTGTTGTAGGGATATCATTTTGAATGTCTGGAACCAATTTTTTAGTTATAGACTTGAAGGTTTACTGTTTATTATCTCAACTCCATTTGTGATAATTTAAAAATATAATACTTTTAATTTCTAAAATGATACTGAATTTAATTTTGCAGAAGATTGAAGTAACATAAAGAATTCACCTAATCAAGGCAATTTCTTGTATATATTACTATGAGTGTAAATAATTTTATTCAAGTAATTTATCGAATCTTATTATTATATTTATCTGCTCCTTCAGAATGAAAAATTTTTTTATGAATTATGTATATATATATATATAATTTTGAATTTAATGTTTATAATTTTGAAATTAAATAAAATTGTATATGGAATGAAATGACTTAAACTTATTGTACATAAAATTATATTTACTTTTATTGATAAAACAATTATTGCAGAAAAAGAGACAAGAAAACTTACAATGGATTTTATGTGAGGCTTTTCTATGATTTAAATTTTTGCTAAGTTTACAGATGAAGAAAAATTAGAACTGTTGATAGATTTTTAAGATATTGATCAGTGACATACCAGTTTTTTTTAATGTTTATTTATGATAAAAAAAAACTTTCAAAAATATATCTGTATGGAACCATAGAAATAATCAATAGACTTATTGTGCTGTGGGGGAAACTAAGTGAAAGAGTACATTTTCACAATTCTAACAATAAATTCCAATAATAACCAGTTCCTAATTAGTTGCATTTTACTATCCCTTTGATTTTACTGTGAATAATAGCATTAGTTTGTTTCTTCAATATATTTTTGAAATATTCATGTAAATGAATAATTTAGTATATACTCTCTTCCCCTCCCTTGTATATGCAATTTGAAGAAGGTTTTGTTCTTCAGTCTTCTGATTAAACATTAATTTCATACATGGATCTCATGAATTTCATAATTTAAATGAGTTCAATTTCTGTTTACTTTTTACAAAGAAAATAGTTCAAACTTTTCATATTGCAGATGATAAGATTGTATTCTACAGGAAAAAAGTTAAATAGATAATAAGATCTGATTAAAAGGTTAAAAAAGAGGCTTAAAAAAGCAATGTAAATTGAATAGATTAAAAAAATTATTATTTCAGTTACCTGTTTCTGTATTTAAATATGCTTAGTCACTCAGAAGCTTATGATTGTCTCATAAAAATGTTAAAATATTTGACTGTCCGATAATGCAATGAAATAAAATTTTTCATCTTTTTCCATTTCATTCGAGGAGATTTTGCTGTGTTTTTATATAGTGTAATGTTTAATGTGCATGGGGTTTAATTATTTTGTGCCTCTATGGTACAGATCCGAGTTTCTATCATCAGAGTGGGATAGGTTGACATTCCTTCAATCCTTCAGTGATTCCTTCAATCTTGAGAATCAAGATTGCTTGAAAACTAATTAATTGGGGCTTTGCATTAGGCTGACCACTCAATCAGAACAAATGCTACTCTCGTTGGGCCCTCAGTCAAGGAAACATAGGGATATTGTAGACCTTAGACCATAGGAGCTGTCATGTCACTGAGTTTAGTAAAGTTTCTGTGTAGTATTTGTGAGCTGATTTCATTAATATCTGGAACAGTTAATTATAATGTTTGATATTGTATCCATTGAAATGTTTAGCTTTTTAGTGCAATAACTTTGCAATAGATGAGCATATTGATGATTAAAAATATAATTTATATATGCAACTTTACAAAAAGATTGAAAAAATATCATTTGCTTTCTGAGCTTCATAGTAATTTTTCTTATCTAAACTATAAGTTACTTAACCTGATTTTAATTTGAATTGGAATTGATGAAGAGCACCTGCTTGTTTATTTTGAGTATCATGCAGAATGCTGGCTACTGTTAATTAATTGGTATTCTCATTTACTTTGACATCTATTACTTTCAGTTGTCAATATTATGTAATAAAATTATATTTTTAAAATTTAGGTTCAGTAAAATGCATTTAATTAAATATTAAAATTTGCAGTCTTTTAAAATTTTATTTAATTGAAATTTTACTGTTGAATTAGAAAA
This sequence comes from Latrodectus elegans, assembly GCA_030067965.1. Classification (NCBI taxonomy): domain Eukaryota; kingdom Metazoa; phylum Arthropoda; class Arachnida; order Araneae; family Theridiidae; genus Latrodectus; species Latrodectus elegans. The sequence goes on from CM057809.1 coordinate 18,839,400, forward strand.
GATTGATTTCTAAATTTATCAAATTGTCATATAATCATTATGTATGCAAATTACTATAGAAATTTTATAATATAATTATAGTATATATAAAATTTATAATAAATATCTTTCTTCAGCTTCTTACATCAAAATGTTTTTTTTGGTAATTTTTTGATTATGTTTAAATTTCACTTTTTTTAATTTTCATTAGATTAACGAATTTTAAAAATCGTGCATTTTTTGTGTGACAGACAAAATATTTGGAACTGTAATATATGTATGCCAAATTCATTTACAGGAGAAAAAAGTTTTGGAAATGTCAACACTGTTAAAATTGAAGACTCCTTCTACATTGCTCCATCATCTCCAACAGATGAGATTGAAAAGTAATGTATCATAGATGTCTCTACTTTAATGTTTTAACATATTTAGTCCCTAAGTAAAATGATTATAGCAAAGGTAGTAAACCTTTTTAAACTTAACCTCCACTTTTGCATCTATTAGTAGCAACATTTTATAAGAACAAACTTTTTTCTCAATAATGGTAATCTATAATGGTAGTTGTTTTCCTACTGCTCATCACAAAAGTTGGTATATCCACTTTTGGACAATGAGGACCAGATTGACTACAACTAATTTATAGGTATTGCTTATTTAAAATTGTTTCTTTACTATAATATTGACTTTTTTCTTCTAAAATGTTTAAAAAGGTGTAACACATTTTCTGGAAATATACAATTCATATAATGTGTTTTGCTTATATTTTAGTATTGATAGATTTAGTATAAGTTTAAAATTGATAGTCATGTATATATGTATCCATTCGAAATCAAGTATTTATTAGAAATCAATTAATTGGTAATATTAGGGTTAATATGATCTAAATTCTCAAAATAGCCAATTAAAATAAACCTTCAGCATTCTTGAAAATGTTCTCAAAGTTTTACTTAATTTTATTACAAAAGTAATTGTTGTATGACAAAACTTCAATTTATATTATTGAAAATTTAAATTTACTTTATTAAAAGGTTAATATTTGTTAATGGAAACTTTTTATACTGTTCAAACTATCATTGATACATTACATATTTTTTACTATTAATGAAATAATAAATCAAACAATAGTATTGTGAAAGTAGTATATGCAAACCAGAAGGATGCATATAAATATATGAATTATGCTGCCAATTTTGTATTTGTGAAGATATATAAATTTAAATACATATTAAATTATCTTTGAGAAAGAAAGATTTTTTACCCTCAAAGAGTTATGTAACACTACATTTTATTCAAAATTTAGCAATTGATAAAATTTTTATTAAAATTTTAATAATTAATATTTACTCTTTTCTAGATATTTTGCTGCTTTTCCTCCTCTTAACTCTAAAGTAGAAGAAAATACTGATTTAAATACTATAAATGTTGGCCCTTGGTATAAATCAGATTCACAAGAACAGAAATATGAAACCAAAGTTATGTTACTAAGTAGTCCTCACAAACAACGTGTTACAAAAAAAAATATTCAACCAGTAATTCCATATGGTTCTTTGAAGAGCATTAAAAATGTGTACAAATGCAATATTGCACAAATGTTAGCAACTGAAGTTAATTTTGAATGTATTGAGAAAGGAAATTGTTCTGATATAAAATCTCATTCAGAACTTCTTGATATTAATTCTTCTCACAATGTAAAAATGATGAAGTGTTTAGCACAAAAATATGTTTTATTGAGAGTGAATCATGCACTTTTAAAGCCTTGTCTACAAACTTCTTTATGGAAATTTTTAGTTACCTTTAATGGAATGGAAATTAATGAACAAATTCAGGATATCTTCAATAATGTGAAAAATAAAAGTCTAAAAAATTTTGGAAATGCTATAAATGTTTACTTGAAGAATTTATTAACAAATTCTGATGAAAAATTTGTTTTGAAATCACAGGAAGATGTATTAACATTAGACATAAAATGTAGCTATTCAGTGAATATTTTTAAAGGCAAAATTACTGAATCAACAGTATCTGCTAAAATTGACCATTGCAAATGCTTAAGCTTATCATATGAATTAATAATGCAAATATTCTCAAGAAATCTGTCTCCTTATGATATGAAGGGCAGATTTTTTAGTGTCATAGAAAGCAATATAAAATTTGTTGGGCCATGTATTCGGAAAACAGAAAAAAATATAGTTGTTTTAAAAACGAATTTTTGTTGTAAATGCATTATTCAACAATTATTTTACAGTATTTCTTTTTTGTTTTCTAACTGCAACAACAGCAAATCTTTGGATACAAAGAAAAATTTTTGTTATGAAGTTATTTGTAAGTTAAGAAATTCATTATGTTTTACTGAAGAAAGTGAAGCTCATACCAATGTCATAAGTGAAATCTTCAATATTTGTCGTTGGTGTGACAAAAACAAAAGCTGTTGTAATTTTTCTTGTTGTCTCACAATATTTGAAAATTTTCTTAAAACTCTTTGCCATGATGAATTTCACAACAATAATTACTTTCTGATGAAGTTAAAATTATTTATAAAAGATATTTTTATATTTTTAGAAAGTTATTGCAAACATTCAAAGTACACTGATTTATTAAACTTTGCAAATAATTCTGTCACTGTTTTAGTTAATGAAGATGGTAATCCTGCTAATTCTTTCATCATGCATGACTTCCAAATTTATGGAAAATTTTATTTTAATGAGTTTCAAGAAAAAAATATTGTTTCAAATAGAAATATACTTGATTTTGGTTATTTACAGCAAAACACTCATTTTTTAAATAAAGTTTCTTTGTTTCCATTATCAAATAATAATGTTAATTATTTAGAATACGAGTATTTTTCTATAAATACATTAAATAGCCCTTTAAAATATGTATACATTTTAAATACTTATCTTAATGCACAGAGCTTTGAAACAGTTGATGATTATACAATTTCAAAAATTAATTATGACTATGTGTTCAGTTATAAGGATTGTGAGAAAGACTTGTTTGAAAAAGAAAAAATTAATTCAGACTTTTCTGATTCTGGATCAGTTTCAGCACTTGGTTCTTTTATTGAATATAAACCAAATTTAGAAATTAATTCTTCTGATGAAAATATGATAAATATATGTTTAAAGAAAAGAATTCTTTCTCCTGAAAACATGAATCTGCATGTAACATCTGAAAAAGAAAGTTTATTTTCATTGAAATCTGAGGGCTATTTGATGCATGATGATTCATTTGACTTAAAATATGATTCACATGAAAAATATTTATCTTCTGATAGAAATGCTAGATTTCCTTTGTCAGAAAATTTAATTGAAACATATTCTAAGAATATTTTAAGGAACTTAAAATTTGGAGAGAACTTCCATAATAGTGAAATACCAAATTTAAAATGTGACATGCTTCCAAGAGATAATTTATGTGCTATGAGAAATCTAAATAGCGTCACAGAATTGAATGTCAAGTTAAAGGAAAGCTCTGATAATAATCTATTGTCATATATTGCTAAAGGTATTCATGAGATCCAAAATGATCTTTCTTACTTATCTGAAGTATGTGCAAATTTTAATTATGAGAGAAAGTTGGAAAGCAAGTTTTCTTTTTGTAAACCAGATACATTACCAAATAATACTTGTGGCGATTATGGCACTTTTTCAAGAAATCAATTTTATTCTGAACATGAGTGTAATATACCATACCAACATCAATTTCGTTCAAGTAATTTTGAGCAATCGGCTGCAAATTCTGAAAGTTCTTCAGACTTTACTTCCAATTTATTTCAGTTATCTTCAAAATCCCATGTTGATGTAGATGAAGGAAACTCTACAAAATGTGAAAAAAAATGGTTGTTTTACTGGGGAGAAAATCATATTAATGTTGAGCGTACCTGGCAAAGCGATTTTATTTCACCTTTAAGAGATGATAGTTATCCACAAATTTTTATCAATGATACTCATATAGGAAATATGGGAAGAAATATTTCCAGCAATTTAGATGTAATGTTAAATTCAAGTCAAGAAGGTGTTCAGTTTTCACAAAATGATAACTTGCAAGAAACAATTGCTCTAAATTCTTCTCATGAACTAAATTTCCAAAAGAACAACTATGACATGGTTTTTCATCCCGAAAATATTGTTGAATCTAAAAATATAAATATTTGTTGTGAGAATGAGAATCAAATTTATATTCCAGATAATAGTGGCCAAAGCAATTTTTTTAATTCAAGTGCCTTTTACCCATGCAGTAATTATGATATTTGGCAAACAAATGTGTTTGAAACAAATGAATGGAGCAATAATTCTAATGATTGTATTCCTTTGTCATACAATGAAAATACTGAAGCTTTCAGTGAAGTTATGCCAACGATTGGTCATCATAATTTGGATTTTAAATATGAATACAGTTTTGATAACTCTTATGACATGAAAATGGTGAGTTTAATAAATTTTGTATGGTTTTTGAACATGAGCCGTTTTTAAGAGTAATTTTTATAAATTTATTTTTGTTTTTAAAGAGATTATTTTTCAGTTGTTAATTTTTACTATATTTAATTCTAAAATTTAATTACTGATGAATTAATATACGTACTGTTGAAAAATGGTATCAAAAATTGTAATTTTTAAAATTTGCATTTGAAAATTAATCTGGAATATTTCATGCAATTTATACCCTGTTCTTTTTATAGTTATAGATTTCAAAGTGTGTCATATATGTTGCTCTAATAATTAAGCTTTTATTATTCAAATTAAAGAGAAAAAGATTAAAAAATTGCTGCTTTGAAATTGATAAATTGTGAAGCTTTAGATTTCAAGTATTTTCTGTATGAATACTTGAAAATGAACAAATAAGTGAATATATTAAGGGTCAAACATAAAAATATTTTTAAAATGTAGTTTCATTAAATATCACTACAATGTACATTAAAAATATTTATAAAATTACATTTTGCTATTATATAATACATTGAATTTAACATTTCATTAATTACAAAAACTAATGTAACTGATGTGCTTAGTGCATTAGCAGTTTTATCAAATTGATTTAATATTATTAATGATTCTGATTATAAAAATGATTCTTATTAAAGTCTTATAAATATATTCAGTAATATTCAGTCTTATAAATATATTCAGTAATATTCAGTCTTATAAATATATTCAGTAATATTCAGTCTTATAAATATATTCAGTGCATAAAAAAATGGATACAGATAAATCTTTTACTCTGGGTTATGAAAACTACAGGAACTGTATACGTTTATTTGTTAATTGTAGTATTGCTATGTATTTTAAATTACATATTTCATTTGTAGCTTTAAAATTTTAACTTTTTAAACCATAGATTGTATGAATATAGAAAGTAAGAAAGGGAATGCAACTTATAATGAAATTTCTTTAATGCTTTCAGTTCTTTAAAAGAAATATCTAAAACTGTTTTAAGATTTAAAATGTAATAAAGTAATTACCTCATAATTTCAGCTCAGTGTATGTCATTAACTTGGCATCTTAGAAAAGACTGTAATAAGCACATATAATTTTTAATACTAATGAAATATATTTTATTGATTAAGAGCATATTGATTAGAAAGAAATTTAATATAAATTAATGCTCAACTAAAAACTAATTCAGTGGTCTTTTTTTAATTTTTTTTATTAAATTGAAATAGTATTGTATCAAAATACTTACCAAAAATCTTGTCAATAATAAATCATAAAAAAAAAATGATTTACAATTACAAAAATTTATTTATATGTTAGTGAACAGAAAATTTCACATCATTGAAGGCATGACGGATTAAAAGAAACATGTTAACATTTCTAGAGATCATTAGAAATGATATTCTAAAACACACACATAGTTTAAATGTGTAATAAGATTGTTTTATTTTGATAATTTTAACATTTGAGTATTTACCTAATATACTATTTATTCTTGCACAATCACTTCATGTAGTTGCCATTATGTATTTATAGAATCTCTTTTAAAATAACAGGCACCAGAAATTACAAAATTTTTGTAAAATTGATCCTCTAACTTTTAAAAAAGCTACAGTCAAAGTCAGCTGATGAAAGATTCTGTAAAATACTAATATTCATATTTAAAAAAAATTTAATATTATTTTGAACCATAAATGATTCTGATATTTATTATTTCAAAATTTCTATTAAATTCTCATATTGAACAAGGAATTGGTCATTATTCAGAATGGTAGCTTCTAGTAGAATTAGTTATTGTAAGCTTCAATTGTTAGTAAAATGATGAATAAAATCGAAAAAACTTCATAACATTATAAATTTTGCATTATCGTGAATGTTTTCATTTGTAATAAATTACATTAATGATAACTATTGGTTTTTCTTCTCTCTAAATTTAATAATGAAATGAAAATTCTTATTAAAATAGTTAAATATATATATATGCACACACACAATGTAACAAAAGAAAGAATTCTTTGGCATTCACTGTGTTTTTATAATAAAATGAATTAATGTTTTTAAAATTACATTTTAGGACAAATGCAAACAGATAATTAAAAATTATTGTGCACTCCTACATAATATATAAAAAAAGTCATTAGGTTAGTTTATTTGGAAAATCTTGGAAGTTTGGCAAAAGGAAAATTAAGTGGAAAATATGTTACTTAAACTTTGTATATTTAATCATGTGTGGGTTAATTTTTATGATGGGGAGATTAAAATTAACTTTAATTAAAATTAAGGGAACTCATAGTAATTGAAAATTTTGCTGTGCAGTGTTTTTTTTTTATTTTATATTTTATTAAAAGAAGCAAAAAGTGTAAGAAGCAAGAAGAATAATTAGTGTCACATCATATACAATTAATATACCATGCAGTTTTGAATAGTTATTTCCTGAATAAATTTTTTAGTGAAGGAATTGTAATTAAAATATAATTATGTTTTATCCATTATTATCTATGATTACGATTATAGCTCATTTTTATTAAAAAAAAATTATTTTTTAATGAAAATATTTTATTGCCTATCTACAAGTTCTGATTTTTCTGGATCAATCAACCAATTTTTTTTTAACACATACATAATTTGTTATGAATTTATTTCAAAGCTAAAAATTTGTTTAATAATTTAAACAATATGATTAATAGTATAAATAAGTTTTCCTTTGCTCATTACTAATAAGAAAAAGAAAACTGCTTATTTTTCATTAATTCTTAATTTTAAATTTTTATTTAGTAATTTTAAATTTTGCTTTTTATTTACTTCCAAATAAGCTTTATCTATTTGGCTCATTGTTTTACTGTTGTTTTTCATAAAAACATAATGTGAGTAATTCATTCTATTGAATTTAGTTATTTTCAATAACATGCATATTTTCTACTAAATATTTTAGGTTATTCAATCTGTTACACAAATCAACTTTAATTTTGTTTTAAGGTTATGTTTTGATGATAAAAAAATGAATAATATTGTTAATAAAATATCATTTTTCTGATAGATCATTAATAGAAAAGTCATTAAATGTTGAGTTAATTTATTTTGAATTAAAATAAACTTTTTGCATCCATAAAAGAGAACAAATGTTTGTTTTTAAAATTTTTAGTTAGCTGTTTTAAAGTAGAAGTAATAAATTTAAACAGTTAATGATTATATATAAAAGCTATGTTGAACTAGAAACATAAAATTAAATGTTGTGCTTGCCTTGAATTTGGTGAAATTCGCATTGTCTTGATTCAGTGAAAATGTGAATATTTTAAAATCTATTTATATTGGTTGAAATAAATGACTAAAATTATTAATATTTCTATAAAATTTTTTTTTAAGTTGTATTTAATGTGATGCGAAATCATATGCATAGAAGCTTAAAATCTTAGTAAACAATATTTATTTATCATAATATTATACATATTGTGTACAATTTTTTTTCCATTGTGACATATAATTTCTGTTGGTGAATTCTACGATTCTAAAGTATCCGTTAAGAAATTTTTTGTGAATTTTTTTTATATACTATCATTTATTCCTTTATCTTGAATCTTGAGGTATATGCAATGTATATTTTTTATTCCTATTATGTTGAAGCATTGAAAATGTGTAAATTATAAATAAACATAATGTAATCCAAGCATTTCACATTTCTCTGTGTGAGCAAAGACTGTTAAATTTGTAATTTTTAGTGAACATAAATAACAGATATTCGTGTTTTTCCGCTGTAAAGTTGGCAGTTGTGAAATTGAATCTAATAATTTAAATTTCTTTATTTTAAAGTTTGAAAGCCAGTTTTTACTTAAATTCTGCAGTATATTTTAAGTATTTTCACTTAGGGTACTTTTAAGATGTGTGGCATTTGGAATATTTAATTTTATTATTTTTTCCCATAAGGAAAAATTTTTAGTATATAAATTTATCTTTTTTATTTAAATATTGGAATATTGATTACTATTTATATATAATTACATCCTCTTTATCAAGTTCATCTTTATTGAAATTATAGTGCGATTTTTATATAATGTATATTAGGTAAATATATTTTTAAAATTTTAATGCTTATTAAACATGTTTTGTAATTAAATACTCAATTAAAAAAGTTTTCGATTTAATGTTATAAAACAAGTTTGTAATTGAGCTTGCCATTTTAAAATTACTTCATTGTGATTGATGTTTTAAAAATGTAATTAATAACTGAGCTTTATGAATTTTTTTAAGTCTTTGTATTTGCTTACTTTTTATCCTTTGCTAATTTTATGTGATTGACAAAAAATAGTTTTTATCAGTTTCTTAATTTTCCAATAACCCCATAAATTTAAATGCATAATATTAAATATTATCATATTATTCTGTGAAATATATTAACTTATTGTTGAGACTAAATTTTAATTTTGAGCTCATTAAATGAAACTTTGTTAATATTTCTCTGAAAAATAAAATCTCATCTGAAGAAAAAACTCAGGATAATTGCTAACTTTATTTTCTTAGGTTTATGAATACATAAATATTGTTTATTCAAATTTCTTAATTCTCCATAAAATTGATTGTATTAATGGAAGTATTTTTTCCCTTTTCCATAGTATGTATTTGTGATATTTAAACATATTTTCTGTCTATTGTAATCAATAATCAAATTAGATACTTTTTTTTGCTGTTTAAGACTTGTGAAGACCAGACTTAAACATCTTATTTTCTTATTTTTAACTTATCATCAAACTGTTTGGAACAACAGATCTGCAATCACCAAATACGAAATTTTTTCTTCTCATATAAACTACTTTATAACTCAGATTATTAGTAAGCTGGTAACAGAATGCTTAGTGTTCTGGTCTTTTATTCAAATTTTTGTAGATTCAGTTAACAAATTGGGGTGGATGTTTGTTGTGGTTTGTTATCCACTTTAAACTGTAAATCCTTGCTAATTAAACCAGAATCTAAAATTTATGTGCAAAAAAATGATCATACAAACTTGAACTAAACTTCAGATCATTATAATAAATAAGTTGTTATTTAAGAATTAAAGTAAATCACACACACACCATTGTGATTGTCTTTGGAAATTCATTTGTATTGACCTAATTATCCTGAAAATATGGGTGTATTATAGCATCAATATATCTTAAATTCTAAAACTTGCATCAATATGTTAAAAAGTTTGTATTTAAAAAAATAAGTGAAGTTTGAAAATTCAGTGTGCAAAAATTATTCAAAAAAGTTTCAGGAATTTTCTACAATTTTGTTAAATTTCTTTTTCAAATGTTTCATACACACATGTATTATTTAAATTTTAGGTTCCTGAACAATTTGAACTTGAATATAGTGATGAATTAAGTATTATGGAAATTAATTCTACTTTGGAATCAAATGAAAATGATGTAATTGGAACCTCAGAAGAATTTATTGAATACTATGTGGACAAACAACAAAAGAGTTAGTAAGCTTTTGCAAATATTTCTTTTTCCTGTGGATGCTAGTTGCTTTAAATTTTAAATGTATCTTGAAATTAAATACATTAAAATGTCTTGAATTTTGCACATCATTGCAACCAAACATTTTTTAAAGACATTTGAAAGTGGTTATTTTTTGTACTTGAAAATTTTGAATTGTGATTTTTGATTTTATGTAACAAGAATTTCCATGGAACAAAGTTCAAACTTGTAATTCACTTATAAAATATTCCATAATTTGATGTAATTTTTAAATTTTGATCTTATGTTATTAACAAGGCTGTTGCGTTTGTATCTCATTTATGATAATTGAATTTTTTGAAAACCTCTAACATTAAAGTGCTAAGCTTGTGTTAGAAATTTCAGAGTCTTGTGTTCTTGTTTGAATGAATTATTGCTTAAAACATCTGCAGCTTTCTTGAATTAGCTTTGATTATTATTATTTTTTTTGTTTATCTCGTCCTTACATATTTTATAGATAGCAACACTCTACTAAATGTAAATCCAATATTTAGGTTAAAATTATATCAATTTATTTGTTTACAATTTTCATACTAAGTGAGCCATTTCGCATGTTTTTCATTCTATTTTTCATGAGGTCCAGAATATAATTTTTATTTAAAATGTTTTTTTCTTATCACTTATGAATTTCTTTTTACCTGCTGTTTTGCAAATTTAAAATTATAGATGCTAAATTATTTTTTAATTTCATTATAGTCTGATATAAATTGTTATTTATATCAGACTATAATCAAATGGTGTATTCTAGTTAAAAATAAATTTATAATTATAGTTGTTGAAAATAAATATTAATATTAAAATCAATGTACATTGCAATTTGATTGTAAGTCCTAACTTAGTTTTTATGAGCAGAAAAAATTCTCAGAGGTACAAACCAAACAACTTTAAAATATTGATTACATAATTGTATCATATTTATTCTTACTAATGATCCTGCATTGTCACATAGTTTTCATAGTAAGACACAATATGAGAGCATGTATCAAATCTGCCTTTATTCAGTTTAATATCAATTATATATTTGTTGGTATTTATAAATAAATAGTGAAAAATTCATTTTTTTTCAGTCTTTTATCAGTCCATATAAGGTTAACTCCTAATTATCTGTGGAATTGAGTGGTGTGGCCATTGCAGATAAGCTAGTTTCTCTGATAATCCATAAAATTATGAATCATAGGTATAAATCAATTCAAATGTGAATTTGAACAATTCATACACACATTCATAGGTTGCAAACTTATTATTTGTAGAATGAGAACATTATTTACTTAAAATATATAAATTTATTCTTTTATTATTTATAGAGAAAATTATTTTAAAATTTGTTACTCCATGAATAAGAATTTTTATCTTTTTAAATTCTTTTAAAATTTATATATTTACTTAAGTTATTTCAAATAATGAAAATCTTAATCAGTTAGATAACATTAGCACTGTTCTTATTGCTAATAAAAGTTGTTTTAACATAGTTTTATAATATATTGACATAATAAATAATGATGAAAAGAAATGAAAGCATGTTATATGATAACGAATTATCAAAATGATTCATTTTATGCTCATCTCCTTTAACCACATAATACATTTGCCAGTGTCTGACATGGGTAAAAGTTACTTGCATATTTGCACATGTTAGTAACCAAACAATGGTATGTTTTCATTGGCAATACAGTATGTTTTGATGATGAAAGCCACTATTTTATGGGAATGAGTTTTGTAGAAAGTTGCATACTAATTTAAGAAAATAGAATAATCTATTCTGAATATTTTAATCATTTTCCTTAAAGAAAATAAAATAATGCCATTAAAAGCAAGAATTGATTAGACATATGAAAAAAAAGAGCAGAATTAAAAAAATATTAAAAGAAAATGGTCTCTTTTATGCTGATAGTCAAAATAAGTTTGTAGATGAGTACTTGGTATATATTTACTTGGAATACCGAAGTTGTACTTCATGTAAAAACTAAATCAGTGAAAAATAAGTCAAAATCAAATTAAAATGTGAGTTATTGAGGCTGTATTTGCTTCTTTGCCTCATATGATTAAGAAGGATAAATTTAAAACACTATTTGCTCAATTAGAATATGCTGAAACTGTATTAAAAAATAACTATAATCTCACTGATTTAAAAAACATAAAAATTTCAAAGAATATCCAGAATTTTTGTCACCGCTATATTAACCTCAAGCTGAAAACATTGGCTTTTCCTGGAAAATCCTATTAATTGTTGCAATTTTTGTATGAAATTGCCCTACTAAGCATGAAACATTTACCACTGCATTCTTTTTAATGATAACACTGTTATTTTTACTTATCACATGCAGCTTCAAAAATTATTCAGTTCACTTAGACATTTGCTAATTATGAAATCAGTTCGCCCATATTTAAGAGGGGAAATTTGTGCAACGTGTTTAATAACTCATAGTGCAGTTAAAAGCATGAGGTAATCATTAATGAGTAATTAATAAGTAATATTGATGGAGCTACAAATAAATATAAGACTTAACAAATGATATGGTTAAAGTTTTTGATGAAAAGTATAATTTGATTGGGCTGCTTTAGGTTTCAAAACAAAATTTAGCAATTGAAGAAAATGTCTCTTTTAAAATAAGAAAACTGTCAAATGAAAATGGATTCAATATTTGTACGGTAATATTTTTAGGAAAGTTATAGTTTTATATGTTTGTGAGGTTTTTGATATTTATTCAGCCATGCATGTATCAAAAAGTGATGAAAAGAAAAGCTTTTCTGTGAAGTAAATAGCTATTTTTTTGTTTGTAGATGAAATATTGTTCATAAATTGCTTAATTCTAAGAAACTTCTCTTTTGGATTTTGAATGAAATAATTATAAATTTTTTTTATCAAGGATGTCTATGATAAGAAATCTAAAACAAAGCACTTATTTATTGAACTGCAAACATTAGCTGCACTTCATTCAAGCAATTTTTGTATTTTGAAGCAAATTTAATTTACTTATAACCATTAAAAAAGAATTTTTATAGATGCTTCTGTGAGAGAAAGATTTCATAAACAAAATGTCTTGAAATTTGTTTTTATCATATTAAGAAAGAAACAGAATGATGTATAATTAAGTATATGAAAAAAAAATGTGTTTGAATAGAAAAAAGTAGATTTTAATCACAAGTTGGGAAAAATATTATGATATCATTTGGTCAATAAAAAAATAATTTTCTTTTAAATGCATTAATAGGTATTTTACTGCAAAATTTCAATAAATTAGTTAAATTTCAAATTTAAAGTATGTGTTTTAAAGGTCTTATACATTGGTATAACTACTTATAAAATGAAACAGAAGTATTCAGACGTGTATAAAATTATTATATGACTCTTCCCAAGCAAATTATCAGGAAACAACTGCATACTTGATGAAAAATTTAATGCTTGATAATAATTTTTTGATTTACTTGTCCATAGAAAAAATTACAATAATAGTTTTTGTGCGTTTAGTTCAAATCTTATCTTCTGTAATCTCTGAAGAATTAGGCTATCTACCTAAAGAAGCCAGTAGTTATTTATTAGATGAGCTGATGAATGAGATGGATAATTTTAAGTTATATAATTTAGATAAAAATAGCTAGAATGACTTCAAAATATTAGTTGAAAACTCTTTCAAACTAATTTTCTGGTTTAAATGAATGTAGATCTGTTCTTCAGTTAAAGAGATCATAGGTTTGCTTTCCACCTAAAGTGTTGATGTTTATTGTGGTTCGGAATCCATTTAAAACTGTAGGACATCATCTAATTAGCTTTTGTTTATAAAAATTGTATAGATTGTCAAACAGTTTTTGTATGATAAAAAAAGTTTTGCTACTCAAAGTCTAAAAGTTAAATTTTCTGGAAGTTTATTACTTTCTTTAACCACAGTGAGCATTGTTATTTTTTTAATATATTATAGATTTTCTCTACTTGTATATCAATTGCTGTTGATTTATACTGATTGTTATTGTTTGTAAATTGAAGAAAAAATGCCATTCGATTTTAATGATGCATACTAAAGTTACTCTTTTTAAAATTTTTAAACCCAATTTGCTAAATGCTGAAGCTCTATTTTTTTAAATGGGTATTTAAAAATAATTAGAAATGAAATGCAGACACTTCTCTGATGTATTGTTGAAACATATAAAAATAAGTGCTTGAGTTTTATTAAATTTAAAGAACAACCAAAGAAAATTTTTCATAGAATTAATATAACAGCATATTTTTTAAAATAGAGTGGGAATGAGTCTTTGATACTAACATTTCAACATTGATAAAAAATGTTTCTATTTTTACTGAATAACTAAATATATTTCTATATTAATAAATCATTAGATTACTGACACATTATAAAAAAGAATTATGAAATTGACAGTTTCAGAGTATTTTATTAATGGCTATCAATTAAGCATTATTTGTTTTCAAGATCTTTATTTCTGTCTACTTAACTGTCAATTTTTAACTACAATTTAATAATTGTGAATTCGGAAATTGTTAATGATAATTTAATAGTTTTTTTTTTTATCAAGCTTTCTTCTTTAATGATTAATTTCAAGCTATTATTAGGTACGAATTTTTCATGGAATTTAATTTGGCGAATGTTATAATTTTATTTATATCATATTTTTGTTAAGGTAAAGTATGTGAGAATTTTTCTTAAGATCTCATTTTATTAACATTTTCTTTCAAAAATTGTTATTGCTTTAGGGTTATTAGTGAATCGTTTTAAAAATATCAATATCTTTGCCTTTAATATATTTTGTATTTGGGAAATCAGATCTATATTTGAGGATGGTCTTTATTTGTTGTGGCCTTGATTAATCAGAATTGAGTAATTTTCATGTATTTGCTTGTCTTAAACTTTTATATTACAAATTAGCTTGCAACTAATTGCATTGTTTTGTTAATAACACAGTAGTTTTCTTTTTCATGTATTGCATTAAAATGTCACTAGATAGTTTTTATTTGTTGGGGAGTTCAGTAAATACTAGTGAAGAATTTTAATGAATAACACAATAACATGATTATAATTTTTAATTGAAAACAATTTGTTGCTTTTGCAAGGAAAAAAAAATACATCATTGTTGATATACCTATAATATAATTATACATAAATCATATTTTTTATGTAAAAAAAACTTGGTCTAGTAATGGATGAATGATGTAGACAGTTATAATATAATTATAAGGTAAATTTTTAAGTTCCAAGAACGAAAGAGAGAGTTCAATGTTTAGAAAATCAAGCGCAAACAAAAATGATAAATATCAACAAGTAATAATTGCAACTATATACCTTTGTACATGAGTATTCTTAAAACATGTGTTCTGTGAAACTATGTATTGCATTTCTTCCAGTATGTTTTATTGTATATTTTGCAAGGAACATTCTTTCATGATGTTATACCAGAAAGAGGAAGTCAATTGTGAATCATAATTAAAAAAAAATGGGTAGCCATTATAATCTTGTGTTAAACCAAGAATTGTTTTGTATTAGTATCACACCATATGATTTTGGTTTGCCTGTATTATTAGTCAGCTTTTTTTTATTTTCAAATTGTTTCTTCTCACATATGGTGTATTCCTTTTCTTTTACTGTTTTAATGTTCCAATCATTATAACAGATAATTTTGATTGCTTTAAATGTTCTTATGGTCAGAGGGTAATTACTTAGGCAACCTAACACTAGAGATATTAATCATATATTCATAATAAATAAATATATATATATATATATATATATATATACATATACACACATACATATGCATACATACATACAGACAGTTTTTAGGATTTCATATGTTTATTCTGGAAAAGGCTCATTCCTCTGTTTCATGTCATAAAATTTCTTTACTCCCTCATTATAACTAATACATTACTTATAAATGAAGATCAGAATTAAGTTTTAATATTCTGAATCTTGTTCCAAAACAAAATCTTTTTTTTTATATTAGTTCTGCTGGTTCTTTTCCAATTTAATGATTTTTTAAAATCAAGAATGCCAGTTTTTACAGTTGATGTATTTCCTTGTATTCTCTCTAGTAGAGTTTTTATCATTCGAAGTACCAATTTTGTTTTACCTCCAAATCAGCATTTGCTGAAACAAAGAAGACTATGTTTAAACATGTTAAAAATTGTTATCATTATAACTTTAATTTTTGAGATAACTAAGGTTAAAAAGCAGAGCAATTCACAATACTGATGTAGTAAAAAATACATTGGGATACAGCTGAGAAAAATCACTATTACAGTAACTTCCTATTCCAGGTGACATCAAATAAGGTAGATTTTATGGAATAGTTAAATTTTATAGATATAGGTAGATTTCCTTAGGTAGATTTTATAGATATCTTTTATTTGAAGAGGTCCTTTCTGATTATTGATAGGTTCCTCTATTTTTCTAGATATGCCATATATCTTCATTGTTAAAAAATTGAATTTGTCTCAAAATGTAATTTTCGTAGCTTTTTTACTTGTTTTATGTACATTTGTTTATGTGAAAAATATGTTATAAAAGAGGAATGATTTTGAATAATGTTATTCTTTTGTTTTTGCTAATTTTTATTTTTGAATCTTTTCTGAAATACTTGTGATTTTTATAAATAATTTCATGAATTGTTTTTTAGGACATCCATATTTAAAACGTCCATGTTGCTTTTACTTGCAAGGTAACTGTTCTCGTCCTAACTGCAAATATTCTCACGATGTGTCACATATTACATGTCGATTTTGGGAAGAAGGGTCCTGTTTTAAAGGAGAATTATGCCCTTTTCTACATGGATATGTCAGGTATACACAAAAATTTAGTCATATGTTATTGCTATTGCTTGAAAACCATTAATGTGCACATTAATTAGTTAATCTGCAAATTAACCGATTTCCTTCATTAAAGTTCTAAATCAAGTGTTTTCCTCACTCTATCTCTGTAATGTGTGCATTAATTGCTTTAATAAAATAACAGTTCAAAAGTTTATTCTATTAACAAATTTGTTGATTGTTTGATAGTATTAGCTTCATTTTTATATTTTGAAAAAAGTACTATTTTAAATTTCTTAAAGGTGTAAGGTTTTAAATCATTTGATTCTTTTTATTATAGATTTTAATTGATGGATCACTTTTTTTATCAACAAATTTATTTATTGTTTGAGCTTGATTTATTATCAACTTGATTCTGTAAGTGTCAAAAATGAGTAACATGAACATTTAAGAGTCCAGAAACTTTGCTGGTTTTCCAGATAAATTCTTATTTTCACTTTATTGAATAATGCACAAATAATTTTGAACACCTTCAAGCACTTAAATGAATCCCCATAATTTATTTTTACATTAATCTGCAAAATAGCTGATTTTTTCTCTTTCTCTGCACTTGTCTGTTAGTATATATACTAGTTTGTTTACACATTCAGTAATTTTTAATTATTTTAATTTTAGGTATACTGAGGAATCTTTGTTGGATGATAGTATGCATGAGCCCTATTCTTTGGAATCAGAAACTGATTTTCCATCTTTAGACTGTGCTAAAAATGAGGTATTTATTAATTTTGAAAATAATAATCTCAGTGTCATGTATAATTTCATTTTTTATTTACATTTAAATTGAAGTACATAAAGTGTGTCTATGTACTGAAAATTTTGGTGATTCAATATTAAACTAATTTATGGCAATTTACTGTAGCAAATTTTACATTACCACATAAATTTCTGTATTATCATTTCTTTTTTAGATTATTTTTAAATGTAAGATATCAGTTTTTTAAAAACATTTTATAAGTTTGACATTATCTATCAGTGATATTGAAAAGTATATGCTCTATTCTTAGCAATAAAATGTCTCCACAAAGGTTTTATTTTATGCTTTGTAAATTGAAAAAATATATGAAAATTTGTAGATCTGAATAGCTTTCACATAAATTGTGATAAAGAAGAAAAAAATTGTGACTCACAAGGTTTTTACTTTTTCTAGTATTTACTTATTTTAGATTTGTAATATAAGAAACAATTATTGCAATGCTTAGAATTAGTTTTTAATAAAAAAATATATTTATTTTTAAGGTATTAACTACAATAGTAATTCCATTAAAATGATCTTTCATATTAACTTATGTCAATATAAGTTAAAAGTTGAATTATTAAAAATTAAAACATTTAATAATATGAAGAATCAGCGATTTCTCATGGTTACTTTTTCTATAGATGTATACACAGCACATATTATCTTTTATAAATACCTTTAAAGATATGTTTCAATATCTTTGATTTTAAATTATCTAGGCTCCGAAAGATTCCAAAGAATCTAATCCTATAAACATTGTTCAAGATAAATTATCACGCAAGAAGCGAAAGAAAAAATTTCTGTGAGCTCATTCGTCTGTTTGAAGGAATTTCATAGATGTAAATAAACTGAAATATAACTAAAATAGGGAGTATTTCATTAATTTCTACATTTACTCATTGTTTAGTGTCCTCATCACTGTATAATTTGTTAAATTATTCCTATTTTCTGTACCTGAGTTATTTTCAGTAATTTTCATTTTTGAAATAATTTATCTTGAAATTGTGTATTTTAATTTAGCTGTCTTTTGCAAAATTATGCAATTTTAACATATACTTTATGTTATTCATCATATGATTTAAAATACATTTACATTCTGTGTAGAAATATGTTGACTTTTGTGTTTCTTCATTCCATATAAAGCTGTCGGATTAAAATGTGGTGGAAAACAATTTTTTTAAAAATTATTTCACAACTTTAATTATGTTAACCAAGTATCAAATTAAACTGTTAAGTATAGAAAGTGTATTGTTCTACATCATTTAAAATAAATCTCTGATCTTAAAAATTCATATAAATTATATATGTTAGATTCATAAGAAATATAGTAAATTTATTGAAAACAGAACAAATATATAATTTTATAGATTTGTTATGTCTTTATTTCTTATTGAAATGCATAATTTTATACACTTATTAACATTTTGGTCATTAAGATGGTTTAAATTATTTAAAAGTTCATGAATCAATATTTTTCTCTCATAATTTTTTTTTAATTTGAAGATATTTTACACACAAATTTATATGTTAGTACACATCAACATTGAAGTAATTCATATTTTCTTATTGTTTTTAGTTTTTCTAGTCAGACTTATATATATATAAATGGTGAATTAATTTTTGTCTTAATAAACTGAGCAAATATTTTCAATATCATGTATGAATTCTTTTAAAGATTAGTTGCAAAACCAGAAAGCAAAAGGCAGCTAATGATTTGTAGTGTTGTATGTGTGTACTCATTGTGTAAAATAATTTCTTTATCTGTGATCCATACTATGTTAAATTTTATTAACTAGTTACAAACTTAATAATATCATTTATTGGTTCATATGCACATTACATTGTGGTGCCTCTTAATATTTGTGCATTTACAATTTCTAGAAGAATTTCTGGAAAGTGAATTTGATCAAAATATTTGTATATTTTGAAATTGTTGCTAAGTGCTTGTCATATCCTTATAAATTTTACACTGCATACTTCTATGTAATTGATTTATTTTAAAATACAGTGTATTCTAAGTCTAATTTTTTGTTGTTAATGTAATATTTGAAGTGTTTTTACTGTGGCAATTTCATTGTATTTAGCTTATTGAGAATATTTGATTTAATATATAACAATTAAATTATTTTGCAATATCGTTAAACTTTTACTAAGAATTCATAAGTTACTATTTAATTTCAGGATGGGAAATAAAAATTTTATTTTGAATTGTGTATTTTTTGTTTAAAATATTTAATTTTAAAGTTTTATTGTGTCAATACATATTTCTATGTCTGAGTTTTAAGGCATAAATACATGTTCTATTTTAAATATTTTTAAATGTAAATTTGTTATATATTTAAGAGTTCAAATATTCTAGTCAGTTTTATGTGGCATTATATTTTGTTAAGTTATTTAATTTTATTTTATATATATTAGCCAAGCTTCCATTTTGTGACAAATATGCTATAGCTCTTTATCTGTGAGCACAATTTTTGATATTATTTAAAAAGCACAACGATTTCTGTAGAAATTTGATGCTAAAATATTCGTGAGAATTAAATTTGCTATAACATAATTAATTGTTATATATAGTTTTAAGTTTAAACTTTCATTTATATAGAATTTTATTTGCATGTGCACTTATTTTTATTGTTTTAAAAAGGAAACTAATATTTTATTAAACAAGATATATATTAAGAATTTAAATTGTATTTATGATTTAATGTGTATGTATATAAAAAATAATGTTGAATTCCATCTATGGAATTCAACAATATTATTTTTTTTATCTATAATGCTTAAAATATTTTTTATCTATAATGCTTAATATAGTTTATCTATAATGCTTAAAATGAATTGAGGTATTAGGAAATATTTTTGGTAAATTTTGATGCTATAATTTTTATTTATAATTTCAAGCAATATTTCATAATGCTACTTTTGTGTATTCTGGGGATTCTTATATCTATGTAAAAGTCACTTTCTGTGATAATTGCTATAGATGTGCTAATGAAAAATTTTAAAGTGGTCTGCAATTGTAAAATTTAGTGCATGTTACTAGTACAATTTGTGACTGCATTTCCATGTGTTCATTAGAAAGATGATGGTAAGTGTAACACTTTTGCTGATCAATTAAACATGATAGTACTTTATTTTATTTATGAATACTCTTATTTCATGATTGTTTATATAGTATGATGTTATAGTAATTCGTAAAAAGCTTTTTATTCTTGATTACCTCTGCATAAAGCATTGGCATATTATACACAAGTAATATTAGTCAAATTTTAGAGTCTAGTTTCTTATTTCTAATTTTTTTCTTTAAATCATCATGTAAACTTTAAAATGGTATAATTAAATTCTTTTTATTGAAGATAATGTTACTTATGTTTGTAACTTAAAATTTCATTAACTTTGATAAATCTTTTATTATTATCTTAAAAGTCCTTTTATTTTTATTGCAAACATTACAGTTTAGATTATTATAAATTTGGAAAAGAAGCAAAAAGGAAAAATATTGTATTTTGTTTTATAATTTAACTAGTATTTTATATTTACAAAAGAGGTAAATCCATAATATTTTAGAATTTTAATTGAAATATGGTGTTTAACATGGCAACAATTTGTGCGTTAAATGGTTTCATTGAAATACAGTTTTAAAATTTTATCTTTTGTTCATTTTTAATTTGGAGAATTTTTTGTAAGAAAGTTTAATTTTTTTGCATACTTGTGATTGATGATTTCTTTTGAATTGCCCTTTTACTTACAGAATTCTTAAATTTTGTCTGAAATGTTGAATATATATATTCTGGCTATTTTCACATTTCATTTTATTCATATTGTATCATTTTTTTTTATCTAAATTCATTCTACAGTTTTAATGTTGTGTAATACAGTTATTCATATGAAATTGAGATTGTTTAAGATCTGATAATGTTTTGTGATAAACCTTAAATAAAAGAAAGAGCTTACATTTAAAGGTTGTTTCTTGTTAATGATTTAGTTATTTAAAAAAACGTTTTATAAATTAATCTTAACATGTAAAATGAATAATTATTTTCACCAAAAATAATATTGATTAATATTACATAATAGATTTGGCTTTTATTATTTACACAAAGTTGTGTTTAATTGTCATTTGAACTTATATAAATATTGAACTTGAAAATGCTTGAAATTAGGTTTAGAGAATCTTTTGCTGCAAAATGACTATACGAAATAATTATGACCAGAATAAAAGTTGATTACCTGTTATATGCATGTAAACAAACTATTAAGGTTTGGATGAATTATTTGATACTATATTAAGTTGAAATTAAACAACGTAGAAAAAAATTCATTCAGACTATGATGTAAGAAACTAATTTAGAAAAATTTTAACTTGGAACTTTAATTTTTTAATAACTGATGTAGTTTGTGAAATGAACATAAGTTTTATGAGTGGACTTAGTCTCTTTTTTTTTACTGTATTTTAATAGTTTTAAAATAGTACATTCAAGTTATATTTAATGAAATTTTCTCTCAGATATAAAATTGAATTATTAGTATCTTTAAACTCTTATTGTTAATGTGCTTTTATATAGGTATTGTTAATATTTTATTACAACCGAAAATACAGTAACTATCTTAAACTATTTATTTTCATATATTGGAGAAATGAATGAAGTACCATATTTATTTATTTAATCTTTAAACTTTGCAGAAGAACACAAAACTTTAGGTTTTCTTTATTTAGAATGCATCATTTTTCGATTTTAATAAATTTATTCACAAAATTGAAAAATTATGTACCTTAAATTAATTTTAATTCAAAAGTTTTACTTTTTTACATGATTCTAACATTTACTGAAAGTATGCAATACTTCCATTCTATTTCTCCAATCCTTTTTTTCATATAAAATACTTATTTATTGACACAGTTACTGTATTTTTAACTAGGAAAAACAATTATTCATAAATAATCAGTCAATAAACTTAAAATATACTAATTTTTTTAATCTAATAAATGTATGTAAATTGTATAGGTGGTAGTTAAAATGTGCACATGATTGTTTATATTTAGGTCAGATTTCAGACAAGCGCTTTTATTAATTTACAATTGAAATGAAACAAAGAAAACCTCTTTGAAAATGTAAGCTTACTTTTGACAAAGTTGTTCTCAATTCAAAGAATAATCATTAGATAAACTCTTTTTAAGTATAGTTGAGGGAGAAAAAATAGTTTGATTGCTGTTCAATATTTGTTGCATTAAGTGCTGGAAGATCTCAATTGCTGTATTTTTAAATATTTGTTTATTATCTGGAAAAAATGCGTTAAACATTTTTTGAATGAAAATTTTATATTTAATTTACTTTTAATAGTCTCAAATATTATGTACCATGGAATACTTGATATGATTGAATACATGTTCAATTTAAAATAGTTTTTTTTTAATTAACTTCTGGAAACTTTCACTTACAGCAAATTGAATTTAATGATTGTGATACAGCATACAAATGTGCTTATCTTCAGTGTTGACTCTGATAAGTTTTTTAAGCTTAGTAATGATTGAGAATTTTTATTTGCCATTGGAATGTGTGTGTATATATTTGTATATTTGTAATATATATGCATATATATGTAATATATGTATATATGTATGTGTGTGTATATATATATATATATATATATGTATATATAGTGTGAGCAACTGCTTAACATCATGAAGGTGCTTTCCAATACTTCTTGGGGTGCAGATCGCACATTACTCCTTCGAATTTACCTGTCAAAAATTTTATCTCGAATTGATCACAGCTGTGTTGCGTATGGATTAGCTAGACTATCCATCTTACGCAGATTAAATACTGTTCACCACTCTGCTTTAAGGATTTTTTCTGGAGCATTTCGCACATCACACGTCCAAAGTCTGTATGTAATCTGCCAACAATTACCTTTAGACCTGCGGCGGATGCAGCTGTCTCTGAATTATTATTCGAAAATAATATCCTCACCTCATCATCCCTTGCATTTCACATTTCCTAATGCCTCTCTTAAGAGATTGGCATTGCTAAACCATCAAGCATTCAACCTTTTCTATCTCGCATAAAATCTAGTGTTTTGCTCTCTGATCTATGTGATGTCCGAATTGAGTCCACAGTCTTCTTCGCACATCCGCCTTTGTATGATCCAGATATCATTGTTATGAATCCCTTTGAAAACTAGAAAAAGTCGGAGGCAACTGGGACTATTTATCAACAGCTTTTTGCATTCCATCGCTGTCAGTATGAACTGTACACACCTATATTAACAGCAGGACACGTTGGCTGTGGAATTGATTTTGATAATACCACCTTTAGTTATAGCCTGCACAAGGCCTGCTCCATCTTCACTGCTGAGGTTATGTCTGTGTACAGTGCACTTCAGCTGGTGAGTACTAGAAATGAATGTAGCATGCATTTCCTCTGACAGTAATAGTGTATTGGAAGCTATGAGTAATAGTAACTTTAACTGTCACACCCTTTTGTGTCAAAGATTTTCAAACTGATGGAATCTCTAACTAGTAAGGGATTTAAAATACGTTTTTGCTGGATATCGGGTCACATGGGCATAGATGCCCAAATGAGAAGGCTGATGTAGCAGCTAAGTCTACACCTACTCCTATTCTACCTTCAGTTCCATCAATGGATGTCAGAAAGGGAATTAAACACTTCGTAAAATCCCTTTGGCACGAATTCTGGAATTTGCAAGTCTGCAACAAGCTGTATTACATCTTTCCTTCAATCATTCCATTATCAATTTTAACGCTTCGAAGCGCTGATGTTAAACTGACTCGCCTTCGTATTGGTCACACACGTTTCACTCATAGGCATTTATAATTAAATGACATAATTCCTTGGTGTGAGACATGTGATGAACCATTCACAGTGCGTCATATTTTAATTGTATGTCCAGATTTTTTAACAATCATCGTTTCCTTTCTTTAATATTAATATTTTAACCTTTCAAGATTTACTAGGTGAACCACCACATCGCAATCTCTTTGCGTTTTTAAAAGCAATTGGTTATAAATTTTATCTAATTTTAGTAACTTTTAAATTAAAATTTATCCAATTTTAAATTTATACATTTTAGATGATATACATATTTATATTTTATTTTGATACTTTAATAACATTTTAATGGTTTGAACAGTGAAAGTAGATAAAGACGACATTTGCCTGGCGCAGCTTGTCCTTACTTGGACATTACGCCATTAAAACCAACCATATATATGTTAAATTTTCCAATAAAAACTTATAATTATTGCATTTTAGCTAAAATAAGAATATTTTTGTTCTACATTAGCCTCCAAAGTTAAGGTTAATTTTTTTTCGTTACTAATATAAAAATAAATAATTATCTCCAGGATTTTTGAAAGTTACGTGAAAATAGTATAATGCAAAATTTAAAATGGAGTATTCCATTTAATTGACGTACGTTTCACTCACACACAGACATTTGTTCTTGAGTGAATTAAATCCATGGTATGAAATGTGTGATGAAGCTTACTCAGTTTATCATATATTTATCTCATGTCAAGATTTTAACCTTCAACGTATACACTTTTTTAATACCGACATTTTAACTTTGATTTGTTGGACGATTCACCCCACAGATACTTATTTGCCTTTTTAAGAGCAATAGGTTTTTCCCATTACATTTAATTGATATTTTAAAAGATTTTGTATTCGTAAACATTTAGTTTTTTATTTCCACATTTTTTAATCATTATATTACAAATATTTTTATTTTTAATGTTGCTTGGATTTTTTAAAAAAAATATTAATGCTATATGATATCATAGTTTTGGCGCAGCTTGTACTATTCTTGAACCTTGCGCCATAAAACCCAGCCAACCAAACATTTACTAATTGTTTCAGGTTTCCATGTAAGGTAGCAGTGATGAAAAATATAATTCATCAAAATTTTCGCGCGCACGTTATATCGATAAAATATTATATTTTTACTAACATTCCTTTAAATATTTCTAAGAAATATTTTATAATGTATACAACAAAAAAAATTAAGCTAATTTTTAATATAAATCTTAATAATTGCGTTGAGATCCTTGAATTACTTTAAGACACCCTTAATTCTGGATTCAACGATATTTTCCCATGGGGGAAGTTCCGTTGAAAATATTTTGCAAAATTTAATTTGTATAAGATTATGTGAATGAAAACGTATTCATATCAAAATATTTATTCCATGTTAAGTATAAATCTTCACATTTCTAAACGAAAATCTTTCTCAACATTCTTTTATTTATCTTAAAATACGAGGGTCACTCTGAAATTTTTGAGATGCCACTAGGTTTTTAAAGTTATACCAACAAAATTTTAGGTGTGTTTAAAAGTAGCCTCTTCCAGCATCAATGCGCTTTTATAGACGAATTTTCCACAGATTAAATTCATTCATTTCTTGGAGTAGATGAAAAAATGCATTTATAACCACATCAATCTCTTCTTCTGAATGAAAACAAAGTCCACGTAAGTTCTTTTTTAGATTAAAGAATAACCTAAAGTGGCACATATCTAGATCAGGTGAATACGGTGGATGTTCGATCACTTTGATTTGTTTTTGTTTAAGAAACTCAACTGTTAATCCGGCTGTATGTGAAGATGCATTGTCATTGTGAAGCATTAGTCCCCTAACATTCAGTTCTTGTAGAATTTCTGGAAGACATTTAGTGGTATACCAGTTTGCTGTTACTGTTTTCTGTCTTTCCAACTTGATGGCATTGACCAATCCCGTACTTCAGAAGAAAACGGCATACATCTCTTTTTTCAGTGCGCGTTGTTTTGTCACCATTGTCGGCGTGGGATCATCTTCAAAGACACATACTTTGCTTTCTTGATGTGTTGGAACGTCAAAAAACGGTATGTACGTTTCATCACTTGTTACAATTTTAGAAACAATACGGTGGCCACCATCATTTAGCAATTTAAGAGTTTCTTTATTGATTCTGACACGCTCCTCTTTTTGGTACTCAGATTATGGGGAACCCAACGGCAAACTACTTTTTTCATATGTAATTCTTCATGAATGATTTTGTGTATGGCTGTGGATCCACTGTTATAAGTTCTTTCTGTATCATTTGATAGGTACAGCAATTATCATCCATTAACATTTTTCGTATGGCAGACACATTATCCGGGATTACTGCCGACGGCGGCCTTCCTGTGTGTTCTTTATTCTGAAGAAAATTGCGACCTCTTCCAAATTCTCTAAACCATCTGAATACAGTAGCACGAGCTGGAGATTCATCACCAAATGCTAATTGCAACAGTTGAACGCATTCTTCTTGATTTAATCCTGCTTTAAAATTGCAGAAAATCATAGTGTAGAAAATCGAAAATGTTCTCGCGTCAACTCTATTTTTTCTTGTGTTTAAAATTTATTCTACGCTAAACAAGTTGAAGTAAATCAGTAAAAAATCGTCTTCCGTGTTAAAATACTGAGTATTTTAAAATTAAACCGTTATTTTTATTTTATAAATTCTCGTCTGCGCGTATCTCAAAAATTTCAGAGTAACCCTCGTAAAACTACATATTGAAGATTAGGTGAAAGGAAAGTTCGAACAAGAATTTTAAATCCTATTATATATAAATAAATTTAAACAGATAAGTTTCCTTGATGTAGAAAAAATTGTTAGAATTTAATAGTTTCTCCAATTCAATTTCTAGTATAGCTAATGCTAAATGGGTATCATTCTGGGATTCATTTCTTGGATTCAACTCTCACATGTTAGTAGTTTGGAATCCATTTTAAAGCATTGCTTTGTGTTGACTTAGCTCTTCAAAGTATATTTTAAGAGTCAAAATGATTAATCTGAAAGTTTTATCAGAAATGAGCTGTATTTTATACTTTCAAATACTTTAAAAGACCAAATGCTCTATTATCTCTGGCCTTCAGTTCATCTTTCACTTTGAAAGTGAATATATAATGTATAGATCTCGAATTTTAATGTAAATGTCCAAGGTGACGAAACTAACATTTCACATCATATTTCATTACCGAAGAAAATCTTATTCAGAGTAAAAAGTTTGCGCACATATGCTCGGCAAAAGAGAACAATTAGCATACGCAGTAAAATCTATCTACGTGCTCATTTCCATGATTTTTACTCATGAAGTTAATAGTAATGTCATATATATATACATACATACATACATACATATATATATATATATATATATATATATATATATATATATATATATATATATATATATATATATATTGTGTAAGTTTCAGTAAAACATATATCCTTCTACACAAGGCAACCAAATAAAAAAATATATGATGCAGAAACTGATATTACAATGCACATTAGTTGAATTTTATTAGTTGCCGAGTTACGTTCAAGTTCGATTATAGTTCGCATTATCCGATTTGTAAGAATGACATGAAACAAGATTGGAAACGTTGGTCATGGAGAACAAACATGATATCTAAGAGATAATGCAGTATTCGCTGGTTTTCTATAAACAATTGTAGTGCAATAAGTTAATATCTAAATTTTGATAACGAATGTGTTCGTGTTAGGAAACTTTACAATCAAATTTTGATAATATTCATTGATACTATGTCTCATTTTTCTTTTCGCTAATGTTTTAATTATGAAGGAATATGCATTTTTAATTTCTATCATTCTCAGTTGCCTTTATTCCTGAAAAACTAAAGGCGTAATGATACAACCGTGAAAATTGTGTTCATTATTTCATGTCAAGGATCTCAGGAACCATTTTTTCTTATAAAACAATCATTTTCTCATAAAATTTGTCACAAAAACGCGCATACGGTAAATTAAAATTTTTCACTTGCATTCCTACTTGGTGTCCACCAGGTTTAGTCAAAAAGTTAAGAGAATGCAGGCAGGATATCCTTTAATGTTTGACTTAATTAATATTACTACTTAGATGAATTATATTTAATATTACTACTCAAATATTACTACTTAGATAATTAATTAATATTACTACTCAAATATTACTACTTAGATGATGATAAAAACATTTTATCATCATCTAAGTAGTAATATTTGACTACAAATGTCTCAAAATGTAGACTTTGCCACCTTTATAGCATATACTATAGCCCGCATTTGAGTGAAATTTTTTTTAAAGTAGTTTTATGAACTAAAGAAAATTTAGTACTCATTTTGTAGCATGATTGAGAGCATTTCATTGGTTCCTATTTAGGATATTTAGTTGTTAATAAGAATACCTTATATATATCTGATTTATTGGAGTAAAAATGATCCTAATATTTGTTTTACTAAATAATTAGCAGCTTTCTGAACAGATTTATAAAATCATTTTATAAAATATATAGTTTTGTAATGATTTTGCTGTCTTATCAACAGAAACTTAGCAATTAGAATACCTAATAATTTTTGAGAACATTCATTTTGAGAAAAGAGTTTTAATTTTTTTTAAGTATCAGATCACACACTGATGCATACTAAATGCAAAAGTATATTATCTCTTACACAAATATTCATTTATGAATTATTTTATTTCTTAGTGTGCAACATAAAATAACTGCTTTAGATAATAGCCAAATCAGGAAAGGTATATTAATGTATTTTCTGAGCACTGTTTGTTTAAATTATTGACTTCTAGTGATTAAATACAATATTTACTTTAGTTTAAAAGTAGTGATCTTTTACAAAATAACCTTGACAATCAAATACATACATTATATATATATATATATATATATATATATATATATATATATATATATTTACACATTATATATATAAACACATATTCCAATTTTAGATTACGCTATTAAAATTACGCAAATGCTGACGTCAGCCATCGATTTTTTTTTCTCCTATCATCAGACCATGTTTTCGTAAACCAAATACAATTAAGAAATGCTTTGAGTATATTATGGCTGAGTAGATCATGGCTTGAATTTTAATTTATTGACAAAACCATATATATACACAGCTGGACAATTGCTAAGGATGGACAACACTATCATCCATAGCAACTACAAATTGAAAGGAAGCAAAATGTGGAAAATTAGAATAAGTGCGGGATGTAGTAAGATGTACGCGTATGCAATTTTTTTCCACGTCTGTTCTTCACGTGATAGCGTTCATAAGAGCTTTAAAGGCTTTGACGCGTGTGGATAGTTGTTGTTTCAAGTCAAAGTTTTGCAGGAAAGATTTAATAGACGAACTTGAAATTTTTGGCATGTCTTCCCGACATCACTTAAATGATTTTATGCGTGGCCGAATTATTGGAAAGATCGAAGAAGGCCGAAAAATAACAGATGTTGCCAGGGAGTTTGAAATCGCTCACAGTGTTGTTTCACGGCTGTGGAAGTCATTTAAAACTACTGGAATGTGTAGTAGGCGGCACGGGGAGGTCATGTTGGAAGTATGACGCCTGCAGAAGACAGATATACCGTCCTGTAGCAAAAAAGAACGGGCGCACCCCAGCTCAGCAGGTGGCAAATCAGTTTCTTGCTGCCTCAAGAAAGCAGATCTCCCAAAAAACTGTTGCCAGATGTTTGAGGGAAGGAGTACAATACGCCCGCAGACCTGTTGCATGTGTCCCATTGACCAGACAGCACAGTACTGCCCGTTTGCAATGTTGTCGTGAGCAGCGCAATTGGACTCAATAGGATTGGGCATGCGTACTATTCTCAGATGAGAGTAGGTTCAGTCTGTCATAGGATTGTAGACGCCAACTGATCTGGCCCGAGAGTGGTACTGCTTATCGTCCAGAAAATATCCAGGAAAGGAACCGATATCCGACAGGACTGTTCAGTCCAATTGCGATGCTCACGACACCATTGCAAACGGACAGTACGGTGCTGTCTGGCTGTCTGCCGTGAGCGATGTCGAACTCCCTGGCAACATCTGTTATTTTTCGCCCTTCTTCGATCTTTCCAATAATTCGGCCACGCATAAAATCATCTAAGTGATGTCGGGAAGACATACCAAAAATTTCAAGTTCGTCTATTAAATCTTTCCTGTTAAATCTTTGACTTGAAACAACAACTGTCGACACGCGTCGAAACCTTTAAAGCTCTTATGAACGCAATCACGTGATGAACAGACGTGGAAAAAAAATTTGCATACGCTTACTTCTTCTTATTATAGCTCGCACTTATTCTAATTTTCCACATTTTACTTATTTCGCCTCCTTTCAATATGGGGTTGCTATGGATGATAGTGTTATCCTTCCTTAGCAATTGTCCAGCAGTGTATATATACAGTGGTGGCCAAAATTGCGGACACTTTCGGAAATTTTTATGTTTTTGAACTTTGCATGCTTATAGAAAGCGTTACGTTTCACAAAATGAAAACTTGTATATATCATTTTAAAGAGAATTTATTACTGAATTCAATACGAAACACAAAATTCAATTATTTGGAATACAAAAAAGTTAAACGATAATAGTTATCGATATACATTAGATAATGATGATTGCAGTGAGTTATCAGTACTTAGTGGAGTACCCTTTGTTTTTGATTACAGCTTCACATCGACGTTTCATTGAGCTGACAAGAGATTTAAGCTCTTCTTTCGTTATTACATGATGCCAGGAAACAATTATAGCCTCAATTATTATCCCGCACTTATTCTAATTTTCCACCCTTTTATTTGATGGGCGTCTCATTCGGACAAGAGTTTTCAAACAGTGCCACAAATGTTCGATAGGATTGAGGTCAGGACTGTTTCCTGGCCATGACAACAATTTATACCTCTTTGTACGAAACCACTCTTTCGATATTTTGGCCGTGTGGCAAGGAGCAGAATCCTTCTTAAAAATAAACGAAACATTGTTGGGAAAGAGATCTCTGATGGAAAGTAGAATTTTTGGTTCTAGCATTGTGTCAATATAGTTTCTGGCATTCAATGTCCCATCGATAACATGAAGGCGACCAATACCATCTGCTGACATGCATGACCAAATCATAACACCAACTGGGTTCTTCAAAGTTGCTTGAATGCAGTCAGGATGTAGCTCTTCTGCTATTCTACGTCTTACATATTTTCGCCCATCACTACCGAATGACGATAGCTTAGTTTCATCACTCCATATAACTTGTGACCACTGATCATCTGTCCAATTAATGTGTTTCTTTTCCCACTGTAGCCTTTGTTTTCGTTGCTGAAAATTAAGGCTTTTTTCGTTGAATTCTACTTCTCAGTCCAACATCTGTTAATCTTCTCCTGATTGTTCTTGAACTGACAGAAACACCAGCATCATTCAGATCACTTCTGATGGCCGCTGATGACATTTTTCTATCTTGGAGACATAGTCTTTTTATTCTTCTGTCATCAATAGATGTGGTGCATCTTTTTCGGCCTTTTTCTTCTTTGTTTTTATTGAATTTGTCTCCTGATATCATAAAAAAAACTTTCGGACTCCTGATGTAGTCACTGAGCCACCCACCTGTCTTGCAATTTCAGCATAAGAAAGACCACTTTCTTGTAACACAATAACATTACATCTCTTTTTAGGTGTCCAATCTATTCTTTTATTTGATGTCATTGTTTCTTGACTAACTATTAAAATTTTTTACAAAGATTTCTACTTGTAATTGCAGTGTGTAAGAAACAGGTCCTCCTTCTACAGAACAAAGCAAAATAATGAATTGTTTCAAATGTAAACATGATGTCAGCTTCTACTGGCAGTTACTAACATTTGATTGGTTCTCAGAACAAGAACAGTGATTGGCCAGGAAAGCTGGACATTACAAACCACTTCATAACTATGTTTTTTATTTATATTAAACTACATATAACTTTTTTTGTATTGCAAGTAATTGGATTTTGTGTTTTGTATTGAATTCAGTAATAAATTCTCTTTAAAATGATCTATACAAGTTTGCATTTTGTGAAAAGTAAGATTTTCTATAATCATACAAAGTTAAAACGTATTCTTATGTCGAAGGAGAGAAAGTCAAAACAATTCACAATAACCCTCCCTGATAGACATGTTTTCCGAAAGCAAAGACGCAATGTCCATTTTCTGTTGTCCATTAATGACTAGAATCAAACACAAGATCTTCCACTCAGAAATCACGGTGAGCTCATTGATAATAATTTTTTCCAATGAATTGAAATTTTAATTTCTGAAGTGAACGTCAAAAATTCGAGTACTCAAGATAGGAATGTTTTCTCTGTATGTCTTCTTTTATTTGGATTTATCGAAATAAGTAAGTTATGAATGCTGATGCGTAATTTATATATGCTATGAATTCAGAAATCAATAATGCAATAATTGATTACCTTTAAAATTTTTCTTGTAAAAACATTTAATGCTTTCGCAATTGCTATGGTTTGGTTTGAGTGCTGCTTTTCAATGCATTTACTTCGAAAAATTAAAAAATGAATCATCATAAAATGAAATTTAAACCTCGTTTGAAGAACAGTCGAAGACGTTTTCCCTTGAAACATTGGTTAAATTTATGTTTGGTTAATTCTATGAAATATTAAAAAAAGCTAATATATATGTTATGAAAATTTTGATTTCATAATGCATATTGTAATAATTAAAATGTATATTAATTATGTAGTCATTTAAAGTATATTTTTTAAATTATTAAAGAGAGAGATTATATATTATATTTATTTATAAATTTTTTATGCATTCGACTAGAAGAGTCATTGGTAATACAAATTGGATGTAAAATGAATTAAGACGAGAATTAGCTGTAAATTAGTAAACGTACGTAAAAAAATGCTATAAAATAGTTTCATTTTTTTATCTGCAATAATGTGTGAATGTAGTGCAAAAGTTCCTATTAGCCAATCTAGCTCTAAATTCTTTTATACGCTTTGTTATATGGAGATGGAGATAGTAATGGTACCTTTAAAACACACACACACACAAGCACAATTATGTAAAAAAAAATATTCTTACCAATTTAATAATTCAGTTTATCGGACTTAACTTTGTTAAAGATAACTTAATTTGTTTTTATGTTCTTGTTGCCACAAAACTTTTAAGTTAAGATTTTTGAGAATGGCAAGTATACTTGATAATGTTGGACTGCAGGTCATATCTGGTTGAGAAGCCTCTGATAAATCTGCCAGTCTTGATAAAGTTTTAAATAAGAGCATACGAAATATTTCTGAAAACTGAAACACAAAAGATAATGGCTGAATCTTGCGAATTTGAGGATATCAATTATATTATTTAGCGATTAAATACTTCATTTAAAATGATTTCTAATTAGATGAGCAAAGAATTTACTTATTTAAGATATGAATGTTTCTTAGATCTATAATAAATGTAAATTTTTACTTAGATAATAATCATATTAAATTAACTCTTTTATGTCTCATCATTTTTCTCATAATTCATAAATCTATGGTTTTTTGTTATCTTTATGGCTCTCAAGAATTTTACTTCCACTTAGTTACGTATATTTTCATATTTCAACAACCATTGTTACTAATGATGACTGTTGATCAATGAAATCTGTTGCTGTTGAAAACAAAGAAAATGTGTGTATTTGACTTATCATTTTACATTATACAATATTTTAACAATACACACATTTAAATAATTTATTATGGCAATTGATATTTTTTCTATTGATTAATTCAAGAAAACTTTTATTGTTGTTCATGTTTTCCTTTCTTTCGAGAAATAGAACTGCAAAACACAAAATGTTCAAATTAATAATATGGATTTGAATACACAATAGAAATGCTTCTTCCACTTGACTTTAAATACTTTTAGTATTTTATGTTATTCTATTTATAGTCAATATTAGATTCGGTTACTCGAGTTCCTATAAAAGCCTAAGATAGCTGGGCAGTTCTTAAATATCAGTAAATCTATCACAAGTTTATAAATATTGAGATTTTTGGATTGTTTGATGTACAAAATGAGATTAACTATCTTAAATATATGATGACATTATATTTCAACTGGCTAAGTATAAATCTTCAGATATTTATTGTTTGCTTATTTTGTTTTTTCATCTAAACTTTGACTGTTACATAGTTTACTGATGCATAATATTTGACAAATTAAGACTGAAGCAAAGCCAATTTCAGTACATTGGAATAAGAGAAATCGTCTAACATAAAATGACAGATGTGTAAAATTGAAAAATTAAGTATATTTAGAGTGCACAAAATGATACTACTTTTTCTCCGAATAACAAAATACTGAAGAAAGTCCTCATTTGAAACAATTCATTTCTGGTAAGAATTCGAAAGACAAGCATGACTTTTTACTGGATTAAATCAGCATTTCCAGCATATTGGTGAATGTTATTGATAAAAAAAGTACAAAGGAATATCTTACCGTTTTGTAACAAATACGTATGTAAAAAATAAAATTAAATGCTATAATTGAAAATAAGCAATCACTATGCATTTTTTATTCCTGAATTTCTAATGAGGTTATTATAATGTTGAAATATTTATTCATTGTATTTAGATAAAAGGGAGATATAATAACAGTTCAAGAAGAATTAAAGTCATATAATACTAAATATTGTTTCACAATTAACGAAACCTAAATAAAGAAGAGATTTTTCACTCAACCTAAAAATTAGCACTTCATGATGATGTACCAAAGAACTGAAAGATATCAGCTGCATAAGAATTTCGCAGGAAACACCTCTGGCTTTGAAAAACATTTGTCAACAAAAATCTAGTGTATTTTTGCGTTTATACGTGAGATCACTATGGCGATGTTTACAATGTGATTTTCAGCTGCTGTTCGAGTTATACTCTGTTGCTATCGCAACTCAATTGAAACATCTGATACCTCACTAATCAATGAATGCTTATAAACGAATTTATTTTTGAGAATTCACTTACAAGAAATTCTATCATTTTTGAGAGAAAAGGAATTTAGGAAGTTATATATATTTTCATCACTAAAACAAGGGGATTGATATCACGAAAACGCGTGATGGATGTTTCAAAATGTGAAAGATACAAAAGAAATTTCAGTTAGAATGGTATATATATATATATATATATATATATATATATATATATATATATATATATATATATATACCATTTATATATATATATATACCATTTATATATATATATATATATATATATATATATACCATTATATATATACTATTTTAACCTCCTCGAGAATTCCAGTCAAATGGAGTGAATTGTTATTCTTTTACTACCTAAAAGTCAACCAAGTTTAAAATACACTACTGGTCATTAAAATTGCTACACCAAGAAGGCGACATGCTACAGACGTGAAATTTATACGAAAGGAAGAAGGTGCTGTGATATGCAAATGATTAGCTTTTCAGTGCATTCAGACAAAGCAGGCGCCATTAGCGACACCTATATTGTGTTTAAATGAGGAAATTGTTCAGCCGGTTCCTCATACACAAATTGCATTTGAACGTTGTTGCCTGGTGAAAAGTTGTTGTGATGCCTCGTGTAAGAAGGAGAAATGCGTACCAGCACGTTTCTGACTTTGATAAAGGTGGAATTGTAGCGTAACGGGATTGCGGTTTATGTTATCGCAGTATTGCTGCTCGTGTCGGTCGAGATCCAATGACTGTTAGCAGAATATGGAATCGATGGGTTCAGGACGGTAATACGGAACGCCATGCGGGATCTCAACGGCCACCTATCACTAGCAGCCGAGAAGACAGGCATATTATCCGCATGGCCGTAATGGGTCGTGCAACCACGTCACTAGCCGTGAGTCAAGAAACGGGGTCGTTTGGAAGACAACAAGTGTCTGCACGAACAGTTCGACAACGTTTGCAGCAGCATGGACTCTCAGCTCGGAGACCATGGCTGCGGCTTCCTTTGACGCTGCGTCATAGACAAGAGCGCCTTCAATGGTGTGATCAATGACGAACCTGGGCGCACAAATGGTAAGACGTCATCTTTTCAGATGAGTCCAGGTTCTGTGTACAGCATCATGATGGTCGCATCCGTGTTTGGCAGCATCGTGGTGAACGCACACTGGCAGCGTGCATTCGTCATCGTCATACTGGCCCATCACCTGGCGTGATGGTATGGGTTGCCATTGGATACACGTCTCGGTCACCTCTTGTTCGCATTGACGGCGCTTTGAACAGTGCACGTTACATTTCTGGTGTGTTACGACCCGTGGCTCTATTCTTTATTTGAGGCCTGCGAAACCCTACGTTTCAGCAGGATAATGCCCGACCGCATGTTGCCGGTATTGTACGGACCTTCCTTGATACGGAACATGTTCGGCTGTTGCCCTGGCCAGCACTTTCTCCAGATCTTTCACCAATAGAAAACGTCTGGTCAATGGTTGCCGAGCGACTGGCTCGTCACCAAACGCCAGTCGCTACGGTTGATGAACTGTGGCATCGTGTTGAAACTGCATGGGCATCTGTACCTGTACATGCAATCCAATCTCTGTTTGACTCAATGCCCAGGTGTATAACTGCTGTTATTACTGCCAGAGATGGTTGTTCTGGGTACTGATTTCTCAGGATCTATCCAGCCAAATTTTTTAAAATTTAATCCCTTGTTATTTCTAGTATAATATATTTGTCCAATAAATATCATTTTGTTATCTGCATTTCTTCCTGGTGTAGCAATTTTAATGGCCAGTAGTGTAGTAAAGTTAACGATTGAAAATACCGTATGGGGAATCCAGTCTAATCGGAATCAACTTTTTTTTTCACTCAGTTAAATAACAAAAATGATTAATATTTTGAACGAGTTAGATAAACCTGACACCCATTGAGTACAGAAAATCACTCGATTTTTTAAGAGTGTAAAATATATTAACATTGTTTTCTACACAATTTTTTTGGATCCTCTTAAATTATTTTAAGTTACTAGAATTTGTTTTCAATAATAAGAATTTTTTTTTAATATTCTTGAATTATAAGTAAGTAAATATTTCCAAATAGGATTTTTGAGCAAATTTATTTACATAATAAAGATAAGCATGAACTTTCGTTGTATTAAAAATAGATAAAACAATTAACGTAATGAAAAAATTAATTTTGAATGATGAAACCGAATATACTTAGGTTTAAAAGGGAAATTATTTGATTATTTAATTTATTGTAATTTGATCTCTCTCTCTCTCTCTCTCTCAACAACAATTTTCGACTGATTTTTAAATTTTTCCTTGAAATATACTGTGTAATATTATTTTCGAACTTTAAAAAATTTATCATGCATTTTAAAATTTATTATTTCTTTAGCTTAGAAAATCAGTACAATGTATTTTTAAATGACTTACTGTCATAAGGTTCGAAATTATTTTCTTAAACTTTATGAGACTTAATAATTTTCTATCAGTAAGTTTAATTTCCAGTCAGTTATGTGAAATGTATTACGACTTTAGAATATAACTGTATATTAATAAGGTGATAACATAAAAAATTTCATTTATATATTAGTTTTTCAACGCATTGTAAGTCTAACATATAAATTTGTTTATTTTGTCAATTTGTTTTATATTGAAAAAAATAGAAAGTGCTACAGAAAGTAAGAAAGGATTTGATCTTCCTTCCATTTGAGCAGAATTTCATGCAACTCTCGAAACTTTAAATTTATCATTGAAAGTTAGCTTATAACTTATATTTAAATTCTGATTGGCCAAGTAAAGTAAAGAGTTGTTAATAACTCTCATTACAGGTGAAAAGAATTGCTGAAAAGTAAATAATGTTCTATCTTTGTAAACTTATTGATCTTCAATGACAATTATGATAAATACTTTATTAAATATAAACTGGATCTACCTAAATGTAAGCCTAAAACAAGATTTTCAGATTTAATTTATATCTAACTATTGTTACGCCCTGCTTTTACAAATAGGCAATTAAACTGTATTTTTATGGTTTTAATGTAATTTTTGGAATACTAAATAATAAAAGGATAAAATGCGTGTTTTATGTTTAACAAAAATATCTCATATGATAATGAAAATAATCATTACTTTCAGTAGACTTTTAAAAGTGGCGAGTTATATTATTTTGCTCTTTTCATTTATTGTTAAACTTCCACGACATTCTTTGACTAGAAAAGCGCATGTTGCTTTGCTACCTTTAATATCGGAAGTGAAGAAGAGAGAGAAAACTTTGATGAGAAATCTATTTTTAATGAAAGAATTTATAAAAGTGCAATTTACATAAATTTTTTGGAAGCTTCAAAAGACTTGTATTTTTTAAGGTTGAATAGACTTTTTTCTTTTCTTTTCTTTTTTTTTTTTTTTTGCAAAGAAAATAATTTCCACTTTTTATGCATTCGAGAAGACCATCCAATATTTAATATTCATACATTATTTTCTTCGGAAGATGGCAACGATACAGAAATTTTTTACCTGTCTCGTCTTCATTTAAATGGTATCTGGAACACTGACATTTGAATTCATATGAAGCGCGAGATGAGCTTGAGAAAATTGAAGAGTTTATCTACAGTATAATTAATCGTTGATCCATTTCAAGAAGACAGATAAAGAGAAGGTACACAGCAGAGCTATCGAGATATGAAGAGAAGAACTTGAATTACAAGCATCTTCAGAGCAACTTTGGAGACAACCACTTACGTAACGGTTGTCGAAATAAAATCCACCGCAATGACTCATTCTAACTATTTCTGTGTCAATAGTGAGGGTGCCACTATCTAATGCACAACCACGGACAATCATTTTCTCACCAGAATCCTCTGAAAAATAAAATGCATGAAATCATTTTTTTATTAATGTACTAATAGATTAGCTGTTAAGAAAAATTAATATATAGAAAATTCAGAGTTTTGAAAAAATTAATTATAATAACATTAAAAATTCATAAATTATTAATATTTATACATTATTTTCCTACAAATGTTAATGAAATGTTTTTTAATCTTAAATTTTATTCTCTATTAAGTTTAAATTCTCAGTAATGAATTGTAATAAGAATCGATAAGAAATGTATCTTACACAGGATTAATTTTAGAAAAAATGATTCAAATTTTTACAAAAATAAAATAACAATAGAGTAAAAATATTACATTGTAATAATGAATCGTTATTTGTTGATTGTCTTAATGAAAAAAAAGGAAATACGTAAAACATTCAAAAACTTTATTGATCAACAAAAAAGAAATTTGAAGCAGATTGCAATATCTTGTAATCTGTTAACTTTATGATTGTAATTATGATTTTTTTGACATATGCGTCAAAGTATTTTTACGAAATTTTTTCGGGAACTCCATACAAAAAATTTAATTTTATTTGTTTCGTCAAAATGTGCCTTCCAGTTTGAAATAAATCTTATTGATCATTAAAAAAAAATGGTCCAACTATAATAACACACACACACTCACGCACACACCGTACAGGTGACACTGAACACACACACTGAAGTGTGCAAAACTAAACAACAATGTAAATTTTAAGTAGATACCCATGATATTGCTGCAAAGGTGTTCTTGTGCAAACAGTACA
Source organism: Latrodectus elegans (assembly GCA_030067965.1). NCBI lineage: Eukaryota > Metazoa > Arthropoda > Arachnida > Araneae > Theridiidae > Latrodectus > Latrodectus elegans. The sequence continues at coordinate 18,879,267 of CM057809.1, forward strand.
ATGGACACGCAATTCAGTGCAAAGTGTATGCAAATGTCAGGGAAAAAAAAAAAAAAAAAAAAAAAAACGCTGCCATGACGTGAGCGTACGCAAAACGCGTGATTGCCGCGTTGCTCAATATTACAATAGAAGGAAGGATGGAGACGAAATTATAGGCATTCCCTGTAAGTGCAAGTGAGTTCTTTCATGAAATATGGCTTAGAAAAATTGCCTTGAAGACTTCACCCATGGAAGAAAGATTAGAAAGCTAGAGGAGAGACGTAGTGTGACCAGTGTAGCTGAATACTTATGAATCTATAAAAGAGTCGCTGCGCTCAATTATGAAGTATTTTATATCCCAAGTACAGTTTTTAGAAAGGCTGGAGGAAAGAAACTGCAGAGGAAGATCCTGTATCCAAAAAGATCCAGAAATCAATCAGCAAGCGCCTTTGCTCAACAACAGTGTAGAGCTACGAAGTGACACGCTTGTGGTTTACTGTGTCCAGACGCCTTCCCACAGGCGGATTATTCACAGGTTGTCCTGAATGTCGTTACTCTATAAAAGTTGACCATAGATGTCATCGTTTAGAGTGGGGCAAAAAGTACAAAAACTGGTCCTTTGATTAATGAGTTGTGTCCTCTTTACAGATGAGAATCGTTTTAGTGCCACAAGCGATTCTCAACACCAGTTGATTTGGAAAAAGGTCGGGACACGGTTTCATTTTAGTAATATCGATGGAGCACATTACAACGGTTCTGGAATAATTGTCTGTAGAAGCATCATGCTGAATGGGTGGACTGAACTCTACATTTTCGACAGAGGTTCTGTAATCGGAGAGATTTAGTCTAAGGAGGTGATCCTTCTCGATGTACGTTCTGTTCCAAGGTGCTATTTGAGCGTTTTTATGAATGACAATAAACTGCCACACTGGACTTCAACTGTTCATCAATTACTGGAGGAGGAAAATATCACTGAAATAGATAGACCGGGACTTTATGGTTTAAAATGGATTCCGTACCACCACAAATATCCAAGTCCAAGGTAGGATTCGAACCCACTAACTGTTGAATCGAAGTCAAAATCTCTAGCCATTCAGCTAGCAGTTCGGGCTTTTATTGTTTTTATCCTTTGAATTAATATACGCATGGCATTCATTTTTGCGCAATTATGTCTTTGTCATCGCATAAATCCAAAATGCTGTCGATCATTTCTGAATTCATGTTTCTCAGATGATTTTTCGTGGAATTATTGTAAAAATACTTTTTTGTTGCTTAAATTTTGCACATCCCTATATATATATATATATATATATATATATATATATATATATATATATATATATATATATATATATATATATATATATATATAAATATATATATATATATATATATAAATATATATATAAATATATATATATATATATATATAAATATATATATAAATATATAAATATATATATATATATATATATATATAATATATATATAATATATATATATATATATATAAATATATATATATATTTATATATATATATATATACATATAAATATATATATATATATAAATATATATAAATATATATATATATATATATAAATATATATATATATATTTATATATATATATATATATATATAAATATATATATATATATATAAATATATATATATATTTGTATATATATATATATATATATTTAGATATATATATATATATACATATAAATATATATATATATATATATAAATATATATATATATTTGTATATATATATATATATATATAAATATATATAAATAAGATAAAACATGAAAAATATGAAAATGGAAAAACAGTGAAATACACTACTGGCCATTAAAATTGCTACACCAGGAAGAAATGCAGATAACAAAATGATATTTATTGGACAAATATATTATACTAGAAATAACAAGTGATTAAATTTTCAAAAAATTTGGCTGGATAGATCCTGAGAAATCAGTACCCAGAACAACCACCTCTGGCAGTAATAACAGCAGTTATACGCCTGGGCATTGAGTCAAACAGAGATTGGATTGCATATACAGGTACAGATGGCAATGCAGCTTCAACACGATGCCACAGTTCATCAACCGTAGTGACTGGCGTTTGGTGACGAGCCAGTCGCTCGGTAACCATTGACCAGGCGTTTCCTATTAGTGAAAGATCTGGAGAACGTGCTGGCCAGGGCAACAGCCGAACATGTTCCGTATCAAGGAAGGTCCGTACAATACAATCCGGCAACATGCGGTCATTATCCTGCTGAAACGTAGGGTTTCGCAGGGCTCGAATAAAGGGTAGAGCCACGGATCGTAACACACCAGAAATGTAACGTGCACTGTTCAAAGCACCGTCAATGCGAACAAGAGGTGACCGAGACGTGTATCCAATGGCACCCCATACCATCACGCCAGGTGATTGGCCAGTATGACGATGACGTATGCACGCTGCCAGTGTGCGTTCACCACAATGCTGCCAAACACGGATGCGACCATCATGATGCTGTACACAGAACCTGGACTCATCTGAAAAGATGACGTCTTACCATTTGTGCGCCCAGGTTCGTCATTGATCACACCATTGAAGGCGCTCTTGTCTATGACGCAGCGTCAAAGGAAGCCGCAGCCATGGTCTCCGAGCTGAGAGTCCATGCTGCTGCAAACGTTGTCGAACTGTTCGTGCAGACACTTGTTGTCTTCCAAACGACCCCGTTTCATGACTCACGGCTCGTGACGTGGTTGCACGACCCATTACGGCCATGCGGATAATATGCCTGTCTTCTCGGCTGCTAGTGATAGGTGGCTGTTGAGATCCCGCATGGCGTTCCGTATTACCGTCCTGAACCCATCGATTCCATATTCTGCTAACAGTCATTGGATCTCGACCGATACGAGCAGCAATACTGCGATAACATAAACCGCAATCCCGTTACGCTACAATTCGACCTTTATCAAAGGTAGAAACGTGCTGGTACGCATTTCTCCTTCTTACACGAGGCATCACAACAACTTCTCACCAGGCAAAACGTTCAAATGCAATTTGTGTATGAGGAACCGGATAATCAATTTGCTCATTTAAACACAATGTAGGTGTCGCTACTGGCACCTGCTTTGTCTGAATGCACTGAAAAGCTAATCATTTGCATATCACAGCACCTTCTTCCTTTCGTATAAATTTCACGTCTGTAGCATGTCGCCTTCTTGGTGTAGCAATTTTAATGACCAGTAGTGTATAAATATTTAAAATATGAAATTGGAAAAGCACTGAAATATATGAAACAAATGAAAAGACGAAGAAGAAAGCATAGGGGCTACGTCTTCATCAGGAGGGAGATGGCCAGCTATGCAAATAGATAGATGATACAGATACATAGATGATAGAAACATAGATTTCAGATACATAGATGATTTCATTATTTTTAACAATTTAAAATTTCAAGATATTTCTAAAACTATTTATCCTGAAGAGCTTTCTCTAATTAAAACTAATTTATTTGATAATAAAACAGAATATTTGCATTTATTTATCACTATTGATAATTCTACTACATATATTGATGTCTTCGACAAAACAAATCAATTTAATTTTCATGTTAATAAGTTAATTTCCTGGAACTCAAATATTTCTTTAAAAATATACAGAAACGTTATAATTAATGAGCTTAATCGCATTTATAATATCTGCAACAACCATGAATCTACTAAAAATCAAATTAAACGACTGATACATCACTTAAAAATAATAATATTCCAATTAATTTTATTTTAAAATATATAGGATGTAGGGAATCGCTTGTAAGATTGAAGTAATGCGTAGTTTTTATAACTACAGAAGGGCCACCCAAGCATTGAAGTTCTTACAAGAATCCTGAAAACACCTACATTTATATTTTAAATTTTAAATCTAATTACAACTGGCAACACTTCTTTACTATAATTTTAAAATTACTTTTGGCAACTCTCATACTATTTTCATATATAAATTCCATCTGATTTGCTGACTTTGGCTTTATGTATTCAATTTTTTACTGTATGTATGTATGTTTCATTTATATGAGTATCTCTAATTGCATTTATGTTTCATTTATTGGTATTTCTAATTTTCTGCATTTATATTTATTCAAATGTTTTAACCTAAGTTCATTGAATACGAACACTCTTTGGGGGAATTGCTCGAAGATCTTTAGACATTTGTCCTTCGAGCTTGTCAGAAAAGAGTGTTCTTTCTTTTTGCATAGTTGGCCATCTCCCTCCTGATGAAGACGTGGCCCCTATGCTTTCTTCTTCTTCTTTTCATTTGTTTCATATATTTCAGTGCTTTTCTAATTTCATATTTTTCATGTTTTATCTTATTTATATTGGCAAATCTTTCTTTAGCTGCTTTTGTGCTGGCTAGATTTCCTATTGTATTGTATATTCTGTATTGTATTTTTATATATTTTTTTATTTTTTGCTTTATAATTTTATATATATATATATATATATATATATATATATATATATATATATATATATATATATATATATATATATATATATATATATATATATATATATATATATATATATATATATATATATATATATATATATATATATATATATATATATATATATATATATATATATATACATATATATATATATATATATATATATATATATATATATATATATATATATATATATATATATATATATATATATACACACACATATATATTATATATATATATATATATATAATATATATATATATATATATATATATATATATATATATAAACACACAGATATATATATATATATATATATATACACACACACATATATATATATATATATATATATATATATATATACACACACACACATATATATATATATATATACATATACACACACACACATATATATATATATATATATACACACACATATATATATATATATATATATATATACACACACACACATATATATATATATATATACATATACATATATATATATATATAAATATAAATATATATGCACTGCTGGACAAATGCTAAGGACGGATCACAAATTGCAATGTAGCATAATATTAAGCAAGACATGAGGCCTAGCAGGATAAAATATAGATGCCACACTGTTCAGACATTAGAATAAAGAATATTTATTGTTCTGAAAAGTACAAAAGCTGTGAAACATCTGAAAGAAAAATAAATGTTCATTTGTTGCTGCATACGGAAAAATGGAACAATACATCTAAAAGTCATCAGGCACCTTGAAGAAAGGTATCAGTACGGGATATGTCCACCGTAGAGTGTGATGCAACATTCCACACGTCGTATCATACTTTGCACAATATTATCCAGCAACTGTTGAGGCAATTTATCCCATTCCTCTGTGAGCGCACGGATGAGGGTGTTCTTGTTTGTCGGAGGATAGTTTCGACCGGCAACTTGCCTCCCCAAAGTATTCCACATATTTTCAATGGAGTTTAGATCTAGAGAACGTGATGGCCATATGAGGCGTTGAATACCCTCGCTGTCTAGACAATCCTGAACAGCGAATGTTCGATGACATGTTGCGTTGTCGTCCATAAAAACAAATTGATCACAGATAGCACCACGGAAAAGACGAACATGAGGAAGTAGAACTTCATTAATGTATCGTTGGCCCGTCATAGTCCCATTCGCAACCACATGTAGGGGCGTGCGGCCATTGATCATGATGCCATCCTACACCATGACACAGCATGTCGGATATGGGTCCCTTTCCTGGATATTTTCTGGACGGTAAGCAGTACCACTCTCGCGCCAGATCAGTTGGCGACTACAATCCGATGACAGACTGAACCTACTCTCATCTGAGAACAGTACGCATGCCCAGTCCTGTTCAGTATAATTGCGATGCTCACGACACCATTGCAAACGGGCAGTACGGTGCCATCTGGTCAATAGGACACACACAACAGATCTGCAGGCGAATAGTCCTCCTCCCCTCAAACGTCTGGCAACAGTTTTTCGGGAGATCTGCTTTCCTGAGGCAGCAAGAAATTGATTTGCCACCTGCTGAGCTGGAGTGCGGCTGTTCTTTTTTGCCGATAGGACGAGATATCTGTCTTCTGCAGGCGTCGTACTTCTAACACGACCTCCCCCGTGCCACCTACTACATATTCCAGTAGTTTTAAATGACTTCCACAGCCGTGAAACAATGATGTGAGCGATGTCGAACACCCTGGCAACATCTGTTATTTTTCGCCCTTCTTCGATGTTTCCAATAATTCGGCTTCGCATAAAATCATCTAAGTGATGTCGGGAAGGCATGCCAAAAATTTCAAGTTCGTCTATTAAATCTTTCCTGTAAAACTTTGACTTGAAACAACAACTGTCCACACGCGTCAAAACCTTTAAAGCTCTTATGAACGCTTTCACGTGATGAACAGACGTGGAAAAAAATTTGCATACGCATACTTCTTCTTACTATATCCCGCACTTATGCTAATTTTCCACATTTTGCTTGCTTTCATTTTGTGGTTTCTATGGATGATAGTGGCAATTATCCAGCAGTGTATATATATATATATGTGTGTGTATATATATATATGTGTGTGTGTGTATATATATATATATATTACAAGGTACTTAGTGATTGGCTATTATTCTAAGTAAGTCAGCTGTCCACAAAAAATTTTGCTGATCCCCCAAAAAATGTGAAAATGTAGACAATACTTACTCATCACGTTAAATTATGTTTTAAGATGCATTGAAACATACTTCAATTCATAATAATACGTGAAAAGTTATAAAAACGCTACTTCGTAGAATAGCATCATTTAATAGAATAACGCCACAGTAAATAATCGTATCTGCAATGTTTTACCTACGTGTTATGTCTCGTTTCTCACTCTTCGAATATTTCTCTATCCTTTATGTCGTATGTCACCTATGTATCAAGTATTTAAAGGTCGGCTTACCTTGAGTTCAATATAAAATATACTCAACATATTAATTGGGCTATTAAAAATTTTTTTCCTCTAAATTGGTGTTTTTTAAGATAGGTAAGATCTTAAATCTTAACCCCATATTTTCTTTTGATATTTGTTGAGATAATATTTATAATTTTATTGGAATGTTATGATATTTATTATGATCTTATATTTCAAGTAAGCAGGAACATCCATTACACTAGGAATGTTTAATGCTAAAAGTTTGATATATTTAAACCACTTTTTAAGTTTTGTTTTTAATGATTTTAGGATTATTAGGATTAATTAATAATAGATTATTAGGATTTATATTAATAATAGATTTTATTAGGATTTATTAATAAAGCTTTCATAATTTGGTTACAATTAGTAGTTTCATTTTGTTAACTAGGTACATTTTATGTGTTCTTTGATCACTATTTTTAAAAGCACATTTAATACATAAAATACCTTATTAATTTTACGCGGGATTTAAATTATGAATTTATTGGTGATGTCAAAAAGTTTGGCAAACGCCGTTCTAAACCCATTAACTTTATGGTACAGAAAAGGGCGTGCCAGCGCCGTTATGTATGCATGTACATAGCCTTGAGATCGGCTTTACCATTTCGATAGAAGCAACCGAGTCGGAGTTTTCGTAATTTAGAAACAGAAGTATCCCTAATGCTTGACTTGCCACCCTCAGAGGTATCATTTCTCTTAGAGTACATTGCGACCACGACATAAAAAACGTGCCTCAGCCGCCATTAGCAAAGATGGCGGGTCTTCGGTTGGGATTCGAGCCCATTACCTTCCTATAAAGAGAATAAATGTCCTAACCAACCAAGCCACTGCGACCTCTAATGCCGAAAGGTGAAATAGTCCATTTAGGAAGGCATTAGAAGTATTTTTTAAGTATCATCAATTTAAAAAACAATTACTTGCTGCTTTTTAAATTGATAAATACGAATGTCCTAACAGTTTAAAAATATTTTCAAGAGATTATGTGTAGAAAATTTTTGTTATCAATATTATTTTGATTGGAGATACATGGTAGGAAATAAAAAAAATTTTACTACATTTTATTTGGTTTGCAATATTAATTTAAAATAAAAATTTTTGTATAGTGTAGGTTCAATCCTGTTTATTTTTTACCATTGTTAAAATTATTGAAAATTGACGATGCCTTTGTGGAAATCTCTTTGATAACATAAATAAAAAAATTCTGAAAATTTTAAAATAAAATCTAATTTTATGTTATTTTGAAATTTAATTGTTTAGATTATATTAAAATAATTTGAGAAAAAATAGTTATTTTTTTTTTGTTTTCTATCAGTGATTAGAGAATGCCTTTTTTTTTAAATCAAAATTCGTGAAAATTGCTTACTTGAGATGAGAAAGGAATTTTTTAGAAGATTTCCAATACATGATTTTCTTTGCTTTTTATAAGTTTTCTATAATGTTGATAAAAAGTGTTACAGAATCATAGTTAATAAAAAAGTTTTATTTTAAAAAAATTTAATTTAATAAAATATATCAGTCAAAATCAGCAAGTTTATTCAAAGTATCATTTTAAATCATTTTTGTGATTTTCATTTTTTATAATTAAATTATTAGATATTTAAAACCAAAATATATCCAGCATTCACAAAAAAACTTTTTAAAAGTAAGTATAGTCAATATGTACATCGATATAACTTAAGTTCTAATGTCTATTATAAAATGCTTTTACGTAAATGAGGGGTTTATTAATAAAAATGATGAAATACTTTTTAAAAAGGATATATAGAATACAAATTAAATTTAATTTTGGGAGTTTATTTCGATTCATATTCATCAAAATTTCGTATAAAAATTCAAAGAGAAATATATGAGCATATTAAACCACCAAATTTCTTAATTAAGATCTTCACCTTTTCCCGAAATGAGCACAAAGCAACACCTTTCATTGAAATATGCTAATCTTACCATATATTCCGGAAAGTTTGATGCAAGCTGTGGCTGGAAAAACTCCGTCTCTCTGTTTTCTTCCTGCCCAACATGGCGCTTCTAAGATGTCTTTGGTATAGTTATTGTGAAAGGGATCTTCGCATGGTTGATTATTTCCCCCTACTGAAACACACTTGAAGCAATCCAAACTCTTGCTACCTATACAAAAGGATAATTGCGTCAATTTTACTCGTCAGATATTTATTAATATTTGAGTTCTTCTATATAAATCAAATAACGGGTAATAAATTATAGGAGTGTTAGGGAGAAACTTGCGAGTTTCTTGAATTTAGTTACAAATCCTTTCTTGAAACCTTGTTGCATAAGAACATTGAGAATAAAAAGTAAAGCTAAACATTTAGGGCAATTTTCAGTATTCATTAAATAAATTTAATATTTGAATAAAAGAACTATGTCAAAGAAAAATTGATGTAAAAATCTCAATTTTTCAGAAATACTATCTAAGTTAATTTTTAAGATACAAAGGAGATTTACAAATATTGTAACACTTCAATTAAGAAAACTAATTTATTGTAAGTAATTTTATTTTGAAAACACATACACACAGTGTGAAAATACAACACTTACCTGGAAAAACGACCGCTGTCAATAAAAATATTTTGATCCATAAATAATTATTACAAATGTAAGCGGATAAGCTTCTTACAATGGAAGATGAGCTCATACTGTCTTCGACATGAAAAACTAACCTGTTAAGAATAATCACTATATTAACATTATAGACTATTTATAATTTTTATATTATAAAATGAATGTGTGTCTAAGGATATGTATTTATATAATTTAAACTTCATCATACCTCAATTACAATAGAATAAATGAGGAACAATATCAGATATATTTTAAATATATAAAAAAATTTTTTTCAAAATTGAGAGTTAGTTAAACATTAGTTGTGGAAAGTTTGATAACTTACTTTAGATAGCTATATACATACATACGTGCACAAACATATATACATACATAATACCAGGGAATTGCCTAGCCTAAGAAATTTCGAATAGTTTCCGACATAAGTCCCACAGCAAGACTAAGTATAAGTCTTGTTACGCGTGAAACATTTGTGGTAGAATATAGCACGTAACGCAAGCGCTCACTCAGTAAAATTTCACAAGAACATGGACTGAATGACTATATCGAAATAATATAAAGAGTTTTGTTTTTCTTCTACTAATAGGATAATGATTAAATACCATGACAAAAATATTTATAAAATGTACTGGATGTTTTAATCATCATTCTTATAAGTTGTGAGATTAAGTTTTACGTCTAAATCGACCAGTTTTGTAGACCAGTTTTTTTTTTTTCACGTAGAGACTGGCTTATAATTCTCAGAAGTAAATACGTACATTGATTGCTGTAAAAGAGAATATTACATGTACAAAAAAAGTCGCTAAAATAAAAACAAACAAGGTGAGTAAATATTTGCAAACATTTCTACAAAAATCAACAAATAAAAATTTAGTTTTTTCATTCAATTCATGTGATTTCTTAGTTATTAGAATATATTGATCTTCATGCAGTTACATCTAGTAAAAATTTACGACATATCAATAATAAATTAATTAAATATCATCATTATATTATTGATTATACAGTTTATCTATAATGAAATAGGATTCAAATAAACTTTCCATTAAGAGTGGAACACTTTTTTTCTTATCTAATTTATCTGTAATTTGATCTTAAAATTTATTTCGTTTTTCCATACACTTATAATTTTGAACTCTGAATCATTGGGAATGGTTTTGATAAAACAAGCCATTCATTTTCACAATTGATGAAATACAACAGCTAATTTATTGATTAATATAAACGCTACTTATTAGTACATTAAAAAAGGGCTTAAAAAGTGAACATATTTAAGTTTTAGTAAAACCTTGGAAAACAATCTTACAGTAAAATGTTAAACAAGATGCATTTATAGATAAATAAAAAAGTGAAAGGCTAACTATACAGAGGAGCAAAATAAATTACAAACAAGAGAAATGGGGTTCAACTTTAATAAAATCGACAGTACTAGGCGTAACGCGATGAGTTTCATTGCACTAGATTGTCTGTTAGGAAACTAATTCATGATAGACAACGAATTAGTCTGCAATATAAAAAATAATTTAGAAAGTACTGGTAAAGTATTAATAGATATATAAGCAAATAATATTGGTGATAAATTGGTTATTGGTATTACTTTCACATAAGGTTAGTTAAATACGTTTCTTTCTACTTGTGTTTTATGTATGTTTTATGAATAATTTTTTTATTTTATAACTTATTTGAGTTTTGCTTTTATTTCATTCTGAAAAATAATTTGCTTAACGATAAGCAAATTATTTTTAATTCATCTACAGACACACGCATCATAATTACCTAAATTCCCACAAAAATAAAAAACGAAAACATTAACATTTTTCTATTAATTTCCATGATTAAGAATTCTTGTTATCTTTTGTTAAAAACTTTGAATACATGCAATGCTTGTAAAATGCAGACACAACGTTTAAAGGGAAAACTCACATGTATAAGAAAAGAATAAGTTTATATAGAACATCCCAATAATATTTAATGTTGAATTTATTCAGATAAAATTCCATACGCACATTAAAATAATGAAGAATCAATCGAGCTTTCTATTAAAAGACATTATAAGTTATAAAAAGTAAAATGTTTCCTTTATGTGTTATCGAGAGATAAGGACATAATTCTGGATTTTATTGACATGGCTCTATGAAGGAAATTTATTATTTGGAATTCAAAAGATTATATGTATTTATTCAAAGTTACGTTATTTAAGACATAAATGACTTTATTATACAATTATTTTTAGAGATATTACTTGTTATTGGACACATTCCAAATTTTCACACATAAAATATATTCTCAGGTTTTCATTCTGAACATTTTACATGGATTTGTAAGCAAAGAGAACTGGTTTCCATTATCTCTCGAAATCTACTTCATATGCATGAGTGCTAGACTTAATCTTTCCCTTTATGGTATAAAGTTAATGTAATACCCAGATCTAGTAAATGAGCCATTCTTAACAGTTGAGGTTTACTATTTGCGGAGTGATGGTTTTCAATAACTCATAAAAGGGATTCTGTATTATTTTTCGCATGATAAGTTTACTTTATTACCGTAAAAGACACAATAATTGTAAATTTTTTGCATACAAATCTAAAAGTTTCACTAAACATTCTCATATGAATACTTTTTTATATGTTCCTTTTTGAAATATTAACTTAATATTGAAAAAAGTAAGCATCCTTTCATATCTAGTTTCTCACCTTTTTGTCTAATTTGTGTGGTTAAATGTGATTCAAAATGTATGCAAATTGATATTATATGAAATTTAAAATAATTCTTTTAACTATAAATAACACACTTACTATGTTCAAACTAACTCTATCTATTAGTGATAAAATGAACATGTCCATATTTAAAAACTTCCTGTTAATGAAGACCAAAAACATCAATTTTATTAATTTAAAATGTTAAAAATTTTTTTTAATATCTTGCTGTATAAATCTGATATATTTCTTTTCATTTATTTCTTTCCAAAATATTTCATTCAGATAAGATCATTATAGTATTGTGTGATACCAAAGATTAAATAGTAAGTTAATGGTTATTTATTGGTTAAATATTAGTGAATTTTTTTATAATAAAATATATAAAATATAATAAAAATTTCTATTAAAAAGTGATGTTTTCAGTTTAATGTTGATCTTTATCTAGAAAATCATCAAACATATTGCTTTAAGTTAATATTTGCAAACAATAGTAGTTTTCATTTCAAAGAATACGTGGTTGAATTATTCAGATAAAATAAACATAATATTAATAAAAATGTAAAATTTCTAAAAAATAATAATAAAAAAATAAATAAAATAAAAAATATATACTGGTATATATATTTTTTATTTTTATTAAAAATATATATCATGGCAAGTTAAATAGTAACAACATTTTTTTCAAAGAACTCGATTTTTGAAGAATCCTAGAAAAATTCAAAAACCTATTTATGAAATAAGAATAAAGGGTATTCAGAAAATATTAATTAAAAAGAATTCCTTATTCAAGTTATATATAAAAGTTTTAATCAAAAGTTTTGAATGAAGTTTTTAACTATGCATTTAAAAAATACCCTGTAAAAAGATAAATACGAGAGGAATTGAATTGATTTCAAACGCTTATTTGTCTTGTTAATGCGATTGAAAGCTTTTGATTTCTTTTTTTATGTGATGCAGGAAACATGGTAAATTACTTATGAAATACCGATTGGAATACACACACGATGAATGTTAGAAAAAATACTAAAGAAATCTTTGCATAATTGATGAATGTAACTATCCTTTATTAATAAATATATGAATCCTTTAAAAATACTTGGGACACAATAATGATATAATAAATCTCAGTGTTAAGAAATAATTTTTGGGATTTATTATGTGAGACATCACAATTATAATTTTGTTATAACCGAAAAATGTGCAAGAGATCCATTGTTTTAAAAACTCATTTCCATCTTTGTTTTAATCCAGCCACTTCCTTTCGGTCAGATGATTTCAATTTTATGGCAATCGGCCATAATTTTCATAAACTGCTTTTAGTTTGATTTTTCACAGTGATGAGCAGTTAAGAATAATTTTTAATAAGAAATATTTGATTTATTAATCTTAAAAGTATTAAACTAAATATCAAACATTTTTCCAAAATTCTTAAACTTCTAAGAACTGTGTCAGTTCAGACTATAAATGAATAAAAGGTTTTATCTCTTAAAGATATGCAAAAATAAATAATTCAGATTCTCTATTATCAAACGAAAATTTATAATTAGTTCACTCAAAATATAGTCTTTTCTCGTTTCATCATAAACTTTTTCTCATTCTAAGTCAGTTCATGGGTTCGAATCCCACCTTGAGTTTGGTTGTTTGTAGTGATTCGGAATCCACTTTAGATCGTAGTTTCCGGTCAATTAACTTTCGTGTTCAAATAAGGATGCTTAAGTGACAAATCAAAAAACAATCAATCCCATTGTAATTGACTAAACTTATCGTAGAACTACAAACCAAGCAATCAACCAGTTCAAATATATCGAAACTTGTTAACATATAATTTTGAAATTTAATTTTATTTTTAATTGAATTTTCTGGAAACTAGATTTAGAAAGTAGAATTTGAAATTTTAATTAATAAGAGCATAAAAATTTGTTTAAAAAACTTCCAAAATTTAGAGTTAATTTTTCCTCTTTCTTAAGTTTTATTGAGGTTTCTTGAAACCTCAATAAAATTTTTCAATCAGATAAACCATAAAAGTGAAATATATATTTACATAAAAATGCACTCCAAATATTATGTACATTTACATTAAAAAAAGCAAATAAAATGTTTTTATTAAATAAAATGAATTTTAAAAATAAAATTATTTTATTTTTTTAATAATTTCCATGATTAATATCTTTTTTATTTTATGAATTGTTAGAATTAAAAATTATATGCGAATAAATCTTTTGAAATACAACTATTCTCTGTTATAGGAATGAATTTGTTATTTTAAAAATCTATCTAAAATAAATAACTTGATATTCATTCATTTTACTATTAATCTTCTAAAATACAAAAAAAAAAAATATTAAGCAATATAAATATATTTAGTAATTAATAAATACATATAATTGTATACTATAATAATTTATAATTAGTATATTCTATATCTACACAATGTGATGAGTTACATATAAAATTAATTGCTTTTTAAAATAAAAGTTCTTTTATCTGCAGAAATTCAACTATGGGATTGAATAAAATTTTTTGAAATAGCAAAATGGAACACAATTAAGGAAAGGTATTTCAGAACAAATTATATTTTAGTGAATATTTTCGTTAGCTATAATTAAGTAAAATAAGAGTATTTATTGTATAAGATCATTAACAAATTATTATTATTTATTTAAAATAAATAAAGCTTTATTTTTATAGTTGGAGGTTTTTATTTCAGTTGATACGACAGTTTCAGCAGAATACATAATCATCAATTCTCTTCATGTTGTGTATTGAATATTTATTCAAGTCAAAATATTAAAAATATGTGTGTGCATAAACAATTTAAATTAATATAATTCTTTCCTTATATAATAATGTCCCTGATTGGAAGAGTGGATTGTTTGAATCAAGTTGTAGGAATTACAGTTATAATATTAAATAGCACTGAACACACCCAATTCCTAATGGTAAAATAGACAGAAATAGCTGGCAGATAAGGTGTTATTCTGAGGGGCCACAGCACAGAACTGCATCTGAATTAGAAATTGTATAGTATAGAACGTAGATACGGGTTACGTTAGAAATTGTGTAGTATAAAACGTAGATATGTGTTACGTTAGAAATTGTATAGCATAGAAAGTATAACATATGGCAAAGTGAATATTGTCTGTTGACTTGTGAAAATTTTTCACAAGTCTACAGACAATATACGAAATTTATCAAATATTATTTTCTCAAAAATTTTAACTGAAATAGATTTTTTATGAAGAAAAAAATGTGGGTAATTCATTCCCACAATAAAATATAAGTAATTTAATACTGCTTCAATCAATATTAATTAAGAAACATGTCGTATTATGATGAATATTTTTTAAACTCTGATAAGCTGCAAAACGTAAATCAATTGAATAATTTAATCGAGATTTAAAATTAAAACTCTCTATGATCATTTTGAAGTACAACTCTCACCATTGTCAGATATGCACTGCAAAAATTCTATTGTTTTCTTTATATATTTAAATAATTATAAATATAGTACTTGTGTGTAATAACAATAAAATAATAATATAATATATAATAATAAATAAAGTGAGTGGTAGAAAAATGCATGTGTATGTATTAGGGGCTCACAGAATTCTGCTTTTCCAATAGAACAGTTGTGTTCTTCTATACGGACATTAATAATTTTGCTACTTCATGTAAATCTAATTTTTATGTTGTTGAAACAAATGAGTATATTTTTATTAGACTAAAGTGATTACCCGTAAATAGGCTAATATGATTCAATTTCATAAATCTTCAATTAGAAATACCATTAAGAATAATATATGTACAAAACACGAAAATGTATATATAAGTTATATTGTTAGTTTGCTAATTTTTATTAATATTTCACTTAACAATATACATTTAAAGTAATTAAGTTTGCTTGGACATTAAATGCTTCATGATACAATTTAAGATTAAAATATAAAAAAGTAAGGGTACAAACGAGTACTTACCATTAATTTTACAGAAACAAAATGTGTAATTAGATATTAAATTTGTTATGCATTAAAAAAACGATGAAAAATGAATTTTAATATTCAATTCTGATCAGATATCAAAGCTGTAGAATTAAATTAGTTTCCGTTACAATTTACAATAAGCAGAAAATTTCTTAAAGATTAGATAGGAAGATCTGCTTATCCAATACAGATTTTCAGTTTATATTTTTAAGAATCTACCGAAAGTTCAAGTTTAGTTAACTGAGAAGAGCTATGTGTATTGTTAAGGGAAACTGTTTCCGAAGTATAATCTCACGAGGGAAAATTTACGGTCTGATGCATTAATTCTATGTCAAAATTTAACGCTTGTTAAGATGAATTTTCTGTTAAACTCAAGCTAAGTAACTTAAATTCAAGAGGAAATAATAATATTATTAATAATAAACATTTTATTTACCAGAAACAGGAGAGCGATTACTCTCAATATGTTTCATTATATATTTTCTTACTAATTTTTAATACTTTTCATTTATATATTGGTTTAATATACTAAAAAAAGTTTTATATCTTTTCTGAAGTAATTAGTAAATGTAAACAAAATTATATAGCTCGAAGTATTTAACAAATTATTCAATGGGTAAAAAATCTGCTATAAATATAATATAATAAATAAATTTTTAATTTTATATACTTATTTTTCAGATTAAATTCGTTTTATTTTCTCTCTTTTTCAAGCTTAATTACGATGAAGCCTTAATACGAGGGTTACTCTGAAATTTTTGAGATACGCGCAGACGAAAATTTACAAAATAAAAATGACGGTTTAATTTCAAAATACAAAGTATTTTAACACAGAAGACAATTTTTTATTGACTTACTTCAACTTGCTTAGCGTAGAATAAATTTTAAACACAAGAAAAAATGGAGTTGACGCGAGAACATTTTCGATTTTCTACACTATGATTTTCTGCAATTTTAAAGCAGGATTAAATCAAGAAGAATGCGTTCAACGGTTGCAATTAGCATTTGGTGATGAATCTCCAGCTCGTGCTATTGTATTCAGATGGTTTAGAGAATTTGGATGACGTCGCAATTTTCTTCAGAATAAAGAACACACAGGAAGACCGCCGTCGGCAGTAATCCCGGATAATGTGTCTGCCATACGAAAAATGTTAATGGATGATAATTGCTGTACCTATCAAATGATACAGAAAGAACTTATAACATTGGATCCGCAGCCATACACAAAATCATTCATGAAGAATTACATGGGAAAAAAGTAGTTTGCCGTTGGGTTCCCCATAATCTAACTGAGTACCAAAAAGTGGAGCGTGTCAGAATCAATAAAGAAACTCTTAAATTGCTAAATGATGGTGGCCACCGTATTGTTTCTAAAATTGTAACAAGTGATGAAACGTACATACCGTTTTTTTGACGTTCCAACACATCAAGAAAGCAAAGTATGTGTCTTTGAAGATGATCCCACGCCGACAATGGTGACAAAACAACGCGCACTGAAAAAAGAGATGTATGCCGTTTTCTTCTGAAGTACGGGATTGGTCAATGTCATCAAGTTGGAAAGACAGAAAACAGTAACAGCAAACTGGTATACCACTAAATGTCTTCCAGAAATTCTACATGAACTGAATGTTAGGGGACTATTTCTTCACAATGACAATGCATCTTCACACACAGCCGTATTAATAGTTGAGTTTCTTAAACAAAAACAAATTAAAGTGATCGAACATCCGGCGCATTCACCTGATCTAGCTATGTGCGACTTTTGGTTACTCTTTGATCTAAAAAAGAAATTACGTGGACGTCGTTTTCATTTAGAAGAAGAGATTGATGTGGTTATAAATGCATTTTTTCATGTATTCCAAGAAATGAAGGGCTTGAGGCATTTAATCTGTGGAAAATTCATCTACAAATGTGCATTGATGCTGGAGGAGACTCCTTTGAACACACCTAATTTTTTTTTGATATAACTTTAAAAACCTAGTGGCATCTCAGAAATTTCAAAGTGATTTTCGTATTTCACATTCACACATGCTCTTATAATACGAGCGATATCATGAATTATTTTTAAAGTTTTAAATAATTTTATATTAAATTAAAACTGTTTTACTTATATAAAAATAATTTGCTTAAATTTAGAATAAAATTGTGTAGCTTTCAAATTTTAAAGAACAGTTGATTATTTCCGTAAAATTTGTAACATGAAATCCATATAAAAGTGTATGAATTTGTATTTTTTATTCATATATATTAATGAAATTCATTTTATATACCTAATAAGGTAGGTTTATTTTAGTTTTGTGAATTTCAATTAAGAATAAAAATCTCTCTCTCATATATAAATAGATATAAACTAGAATTTAATTTGTAATATGATTTTTATAAGTGAGTACATGAAATTAGTAATTCGGAACTAAATATAAAATATTTTTTCACATTTTATACGGAATAAATTTTTGGGGTAACGCTCTTTTTATTTTGTTAATAATTTAAGTTTTGAGGACACAATTTCCTTGCTGATTAATGTGAGAAATTTTCCAATGATATTATAGGATGGTAGAGGTTGTTTCGAATTCATTCCGGCTTCATATATTAAGCAAAAATTAATTTTTTTTATATAAACAAGTATTTATTAAAAAGAAACAGAACATACTTGGTTTACTACAATTTATAATAGAGCCATTTCTTTTCTAACCGGACTTATATAAAACTCAGCATACTAAAACTAGCATCCTTTAGACAGAATTTTTATTTTATCCAATTGTGATCCTAAAAGTACTTTGAATTGGACTGGAAATAATTTTATTGTGTAGCCTTTTTTAATGATTTAATGATTATATATAGTACGTTCATGTGGAAAATTTGATTCTAATTTGTTACCATTAATGTCGTGTAATGTTGTATACATTTAATAAAGGACGAGGAAAAACTTCAAAGAGTTAGTTAACTCGGTGGATGATTAGATTAAGTTTATTTCTTTGACCCTCTGTGTATGACTATCAAATACAAACTAAGATTAAGTTATGTTTGAAAAAACAAAGGTTATATTTTTTTGTGAGCTTCTGTTAGAAAACGCTTACTAGACTTAGGATCAAGAGGTTAGGAGTTATTCAAAAACAATGTAAAAAACTGTAATATTTTAAAAGAAAACCAATTATTTACCAGTTTTACGACAATTTCATTGCAATTTCCTGATATTACGAATAAGATATATTTCATGAAATTTTATGAACATTTAGAAGGATTTTTAGTCATTGCCAATCTTCAAGTTTAAGTCAAATTTTTTAGTCATTGCCAGTTTTTAAATTAATTAATAGGTAATCAAATTGCTGATGTTACCATCATGATGGTTCAAAAGCAATATCTATTCTTATTGTGTTAGAACGGTATTTTTTTAAGAAAAGAGTAAATTTATTGAATTAATGTAACAAATAGTAAGAAGAAATTAAATATTTCGTAATTGAAAATAACATAAAGAAATGAATTAATTATAATTAATTAAAAAAGGAATTTCGTTGGGAAATACTTTACTTTTTTCACAAACTTTTAGTTTAAATTCTGTTTCAAAGGCACACATGTTATTGTACACATATTATCATAGTTTAGTATTTTATTAAACATGTTTATGTAATTCTGTAACATAAACATCGATTGTTCCGATTATGTTTGTTAATATACGAATATTAATAATTATGAAAATTTTTTGAAAACTAATAAATTAAGTATTATAATTAGAAATTTTTTTTTAATATATTTCCTAAAATCTATTTATATTTTACCAACAGAATTATATAAATAGGTAATCAAATTATTCATTTAAATAATTATTAAATGAAATTTATTTCAGTAGAAAAAGATAATTTGTTGTGCTTAGATAAAATGCTTTTATCATCACCTGAAATGACTTTTTGGAAAAATAAAATGAAAATTTTATTTTGTTTAAAGTACCGAAACGATAGAAATGAATTTATAATAACGTATAAAAATTGAGTAGAGAGATTAAAGTTAATCAATAAAAACTGACACTTCCAAAGACCATTTATTTAGATGGAGCTAACACATCACACCGGAGAATATTTTCTCTTTCAACAAAATGTCATTCTGGATGATATCCAAATGTCTTGTCGTAAAAAATTGGTTTTACGCAGGTGACATATCAGGTCTATCCTGGCAAAATAAAGTTGATGTGCCTAAAGTATAGATAATTTGAAAAGATTTTTCTCTGAGATTTACTGTGATATGAATAATTTGTGGCAGCAGTTTCAACGACAGAAAGGAAATTTTCTATAAGAATTTGGATTGAAGTGTGTAGAATTCATGATGAAGACAGGAATTGAGATGATGATTAAGTATGAGTTATATTAATCAAGAGTAAGAAAGAGTTTTTAAGCTTTTAAACTTTCTTTCGTGATGAAGATTTTAAAAAGAATATTTAATATTTTAAATAGGTATATTCACCATAATTAATTCCTTATTGTTGATTCCCACCCTCTCTGTTTATATATATATATATATATATACACACACTTTTACAAATATGCATTAAATATTTTAAAATTGCGTTAATGATTCTTAGGATGTTGGTCCCGGTTCGGGCATGAATGTTTCTTTCTCTCTGCGTTTCAGTTATTTCTTCTGAGACGATGCATAAATGTAGTCCACCCTACAATCGGGTTTGTGGTGATATGGCGTGGGAATCGTTACTAGCCTCAGTGACTCGTTTCACAGGAGTAAACAGAGTAACGATAAATGGATAAATAAATGACAGTTTTCGGCCTTGTTGTGGCGAAGGATTAATCACCCAGTGTCCAGTCGTTGTAATATATATATATATATATATATATATATATATCTATATATATATAATTTTTATTCTTCAAAGATATTAGAACTAGAGCAGAATATGTTCTTCAATCATGAGCTTGAACACTACTCTGTTATTGCATTGACTCTCTCACTTTCATGAATTATAAACAGATTCTCGAAAATTAGTAAAGTTGATAAAACACAAATTGGTTGATTGATTGTACTTACGAAATAAGTCTTTAACTTGGATTGAACGTAAGTTAGCAAGTTTTAAACATAATAAAATTATTTTTTAAAATAATGATTTACTTTAATAATTACTGGAATTCACTTAATGAGGGAATTATATATGAGTGTGTATGGATACATGCATGCGCAATTCTCTTTAATTCAAATCATAATTAAAACCAATTCATTTTTAACTTTACTTTTTAAGCTTGAGATAGAAGAAATTATTTTTTCCTTAGATGATACTATAAAAAATATTCTTTACTTTCTTTTTTACCCAAATTAATTTAATTTAATTAAACAACAGTCATAAAAATATCTATCTCTTAATTTAGAATTTTCAAACTGTTCTAGAATGTATCAATGCAAGAAAAGATCTTCTCTTTTCTTAAGTATGTTATTTAAAACCCAAAAGTTTTTTATATCTTAATATTTAATAATATGTTCCATGCCCTGAAAAAACACCCATATGTAATCAAGACTTTAATAATTAATCTTTTAGTTAATCTTTATGTAAAAAGATCCTATGAATATTTTAAGAAAGATTAACTTATGCTAAAGATTTCAAATTAAATGTATTAAGTTTAAAAAAAGATTAGCGAAACGTTGCAAATATATTTTACAATACAGCTTTATTAATTAACTGTATGTTATGAAGTAAAAGTGCTAATTTAATTGAAATTCATGCTCATCAGCGTCATTTTTTTTTTTTTTTGTAAATTTAAATACGCTTCAGTAATTAAGCAGCATCAATAAATATTATTCAGTGAAAGATAATTAATTCATTAAAAGTTATTCAAATACCAATTAGTCGCCCTTAATTGGATTAATTAAAGAACACAAATTTTACCTTGATAAAGATTACGTGCTATTTTTATATACTAATTGAATAACTGACAGTGTGTGTAAAAACTTTTTGTATGATTTTTTAAATTACATAATAATCCTAGAAATTTTTTTAAATTACTTTCCATCGTTGACGTCAGCACTCATGACATCATTAGTAGTTGAATTCAACTAGAAAAACACCATTAAAATTAAACACGAAAATTCCATTAGTGTTAAATAGGGGACTTAATCAATATAAATAGATCAAACACTATATTTAAAAATATATAAATAATTCATAAATATTTTTATTTAAGTAAAAATTATATTTTACTTAAATAGAAATATTTATGAATCTGCATTTCTATATGAATATATTTTTTCAACTCAATTAAATAGTGTAAACAGTATCTGAAGACCAAATAAACTATCCACGTACATGCTAATTTTTTTTTATGAATAGCATTAAAAATTAAATTTTATTTGTATTGTCATTTACCTAAATTTCTATTGAACGCTCTATAATTTTTTTATTTTTGCAAATTAAAATTTCTAATACTGTAATGTATTTAAAAAATTAATGGTTCAGCTTTTGTTCAATGGCTTTAGTTCTTCAGAAAAAATATGAGTTTGAAAAACAGAACTTTTTTATGAACAATAGCATGCTACAATTTCTCGCAGTATTTATGAAGCTCTAGTTCCAATGTATCTGTAGTTGTTGAAACTTAAATATCTTGGAGTTCTTATACTTAAATGTCTTTCATTTAGTGTAATGAGACTATTCTGGAGTCATTGAAATAAGTTAAAATATTTGGTTAATGTCAAAGTACTTTAATTTAAAAATGAGGTTCAAATAAAGATAAATTCTGATATTATTTTTTAATATATCTTTTTATAAAAATTAATACAGAAGAACTTCAATTACCTAGATTTATTGATATATATCCCTATCTGGATCATTGAGTACCTGGATAATAAGATATAAAAGGATATGTATCTTTATAATTTTCTGTAAATCTATACTGAAGACATTAATTTGATGCTATGAGAAAACTTTGTCATTTACTTTCTATAATTACATACTGTATTTAATACGATATATATACTTGAGTATATCAATTAAAATTAATTATTCCAATGTTTGTTCTCATCTATCAGTGATGAAGTCCTAGAAATCTTGGTGATTTACTATTCAGATATTAAAAGTTTTGACACAACGTAGTGGACATACTAACGATCTAAGGTTCTTGTAAAACACATTAATGACTGTTAAGTAAATTACCTTCCGGAGGTTTTCTCATAGGTAGTGAGTCATATTCACTTGTCGCAAAGAAGAAAAATAAAAAATCCCATTGAATCCAAATATTTAGCTTTGTCATCGCGTAGCGAATAGCCAAAAGGCTGTTGTATTTTTTATTCGGTGCGTAAGTTTTCTAAAAGATGTTTCCAGATAGTGGGCTATATTCACACTTCCCAAAAAAGGAAATCCAAACTAGTCTCAAACAGACAGAGGGGCAGAGAGCAAGGTAGAAATGTTGCATCCATCTTCCATGGTTCGACAGTCTTCTTTCGCCTTGAATAAAACAGTTACACCAATATATCACTATGATCCTCAGGCATGCAGAGTTTTGACACCCTTAATTGTAAAATTTTAGATTTACTAATATTTCTTTTTTTTATTTTTTTTTATAAAATAATAAGTATTATGAGCAGGGACTTGCTTTCTGCTTAATAGAAATTTCATCGAAAACTCGGAGGAGATCATGAAGTTGAAACCAGCTTTTGTTAAGTTGCAAAGAAAATAATTCTGATAGTCCAACGAGTCTTTCTAACTGAGGTCTTCGGTACGACTCTGAAACTAGAAAAAAATTCCATTCAGTATGTCTTTCAATCAGAGAAATATCTATTACAATTTAAGGAAGTACAGCACAGAAATCAACTTTGCTTTCGTGATGGTGTTAGCTTAAAGATCGTAGAACTGAATGTTGCCTTAAAAATTGAAATAATAGTAACAACTTCTCATAAAGTTTAATTTCTTTACTAAATTTTTTTAGAAAAATGTTTTTATCTTCTTAAGTTATTGCAATTGTTGGTTGACAATTGTGGTTACTATTGAGGATTATATGCCTAAAACACATTGAACTAAGTAAGAAAGTAAATTCATAAAAATTTTAAAGAGGTTTTGAAAAGTCAAATTTTCAATTACGTGAAAGTGTTCTATAAATATTTTTAATTAATTGCACTGAAATTGATAAATTGACTCGATATATAAACATTTAGTAGACAAGTAACTTTTTTTCCTAAGTAAGTGTGGATATATATATTTTAAAATTTAATTATTTTCGTAATCATTTTTTTTAATACGAACACTTTTTGGTGGAATTGCTCGAAGATCCTTAGACATTTCTCCTTCGAGCATGTCAGAAAAGAGTGTTCTTTCTTTTTGCATAGCTAGCCATCTCCATCCTGAGGAAGACGTGGTCCCTATGCCTTCTTCTTTTTATTTGTTTCGTATATTTTAGTGTTTTTCCAATTTCATATTTTTCATGTTTTATCTTATTTATATTGGCAAATCCTTATTTAGCTGCCTTTGCACTGGCTAGATTTCGTATTATATTGTATTGTATTTTCTGCATTCTATTTATTACTTTATATATATTTATATTTTTTTTGCTTTATATATATATATATATATATATATATATATATATATATATATATATATATATATATATATATATAGGGCAAGACACATCATAAATATACGCATAGACCATCATGATTCTATTTGTGAATACTTGTTTGATTATTAATATCTAAATAATCTTTTGCAGATTATTTTTCAATTTAAATAAGCGAGTCTAAATCTCGAGTTTGTGTTATAAAAGATAAAAATAAATTAATATTAAACATTCATTATCTAACTTATTTAAAAAGAGTATTAATCGCATTCATTTTATAAAAGAAATTTATCACCCCCTGCAGTTATATATATTAAATGATGTAATTTAGAAAAAAAAGGAACATACATTTTTTACTTGGGAAAATTACATTAAAAATGATAATTGTAAATAGGAAATTTTAATACATTCATAACATGATACTTTTATTTCTTTGATATTTAGAATATGTAAAATGCCTTAAACTTTTCATGATTTTAAAAAATATTTGGAATTTATAGATAAAATGCATAATTTCTCATAAATTACTTGATTAAAGGGAATTCCTATAAAATGAGAAGAATTAGCTATCATGAATGAGAAAACAAGGATTTATAAAATGTATTAAGCCACTGAGTACAAGTATATTTGTTTCACAAAAAGCATTTAATTTTACGAATATTTTAATAATTTTTAAATAAATAAGTAAATTACTTAAATTACAAAATATATTCTTAAAAATTGAACATTTTTAACAGAAATCTATATTTCAACATATGATTGAATTTAAAAGTAGTTTCAGAGATAAGAGAGAGATTAAAACCAAAATAGGAACATTTTCAGAATAAATAAACAATAAAAATAAGTTGGATGTTTAAATGTAAAAAACTTAAATTGAATTCGATATCACGTTTTATTAAAAGTTTGCTATTTTTTTTAAATATGTAGCTGCAGATGTGATATTGAATTGCGAAAATAAAGGTAAATTTTATTCATTTATCAAATCATGAAAATCACGAAAGAAAACAATGAATCTTGTATAAAAAACAAGAACACACATACATTTTTGTCAGTTTTATTCTTTGTTACGTCATACACAAGACTTTTTGGATGATCTTACAGAATAAAGATGTACAAGATTTAAGTAAGAATCTATCAAAAAATATACTGATTTAATATGGGACCACATTCAGTACCAAATTATTGAGATTATAAGTCTTTTTGATGTACTTTAAATAAATAAAATTTTAATCTTTTAATTTGAAATATTCAAGTTTTAAATGTACTTTTTTACACTTTGCACTTTAACGAGATACTAATGGAAATAATTATACTTATATTCTTTGTAATTGCAGTCTTTAAAGGATATAAAAAGCAAAATTTTAATCTTATAAGAGTAGTAAAATAGGGACATTAGTTTTTTTAACACTAATCTATAATTTCAGTAAGAAACTTTCATAATTTTATGAAAAAATGTTTAAAACGACTCAAATTAAGGAATTACAAAAATCCCTGAAGAAATTAAAATTGCTTTGAAATTTTCCCACAAACTATTCCGAAAGTAGTTATGATATTACAAAATTATTTCTCAGCAATTTCACTCATTGTTGAACATATTTATTAGTTTCATTTTATAGTTTATTCCAAAAATTATACTACTTTTTCAGGAGTTTATTTGAATTTATACAATTAATTTTCTGTAATTACACAATAATCTGCACGAATGTCACAAAATAAAACAATTTAATTTGTATGTTTTTATTTCATTAATTTAAATATAATAATACAAAATTATTCAACTTTTTGTTTGCAATGATTTACTATAATTCTCTAATTTATTTTTATTAGCTAACAACAAATAAAAATATGTAACAATTATATATATTATTGAAATAAGGATATAAAATTTCTATTTCAAAACAAATTTTGTTGCTTGCTTAAAACTGCTTAGTGTTTTATATATTATTCTACAATGCATTTGGTCAAAATATTTACTAATTTTTGAAAATTATTTGTCAATACTTTATTTTAGTTTCTTACAATTGCAAATCACATGCCAATCATAAGGATTTTTGTGGAACATTGTCAACTTTTAAACTGAATTTCTTATATTATTTAATCGGATAAAATAATGCATAAATGAATAGGTAAAGAGTAAACTCTTAGCCATTAAAGAATAAATTGTGGGAATGAACTGTGCTATTGATACAATTTTAAAAAGAACCCAATTTTTCACTTTCTTCAAAGAACTCTTTGTGTTATAAATCTGAAGCAAATTTGTGCATCAGATTCTTTTATAAATATTTATTCGCTGTCATTAAATGTGAGCTATTTCTCTTGCCGTATTTAAATATTTTTGTTCTTAGTATAATAAAAGGACTGATTCAGTGCTGCTTGATGCTTCCTTAATACTTCTCAATAGGAAAAATTAAATAAATAATATTTTTTAAATATTTCATTTCAATATTCAAAATATAATTATAAATTTTGATTTATTTTAAAACATCAAGTTTCAAAAATCTTATTTCTTTATCCTTAATTATTGATATAAACGTCAAAGGGTATTTTAGCTATGTAAAGTTTTGCATGAGAAACTAATTTTAAACAATAGAATACATTATGAGAAATACAAAGCACATTTATGGCTCTTTATATGATGTCAATGTCACTGCAATGATTGTTAAAAAAAACATTTTGCTCCAATTATTTGCTTTTATTATTTGAAATTTGTTTTGCATAGATTTATAATTTGTTGCGTTATTACAATTTACAATTTTCATTAAAATTTTATGGTTAAAATACAAATTAGCAAATGAATATTTGAAAATTTCTTTGTTAGTCGTCTAAAACTTTATATTTCTAAGGAATGATGCAAGCATAATTGTATCTTCATTTATAATATACAAATAATGATTTAAAAATATTCATTGAATTATCTCTAATGCAACTTATAAGTTTATATTTGAATATGTAAATACTACACTGCTACTAAAGTTACTTCTTTTTAGTTCAAACTTGAAATAAATATTACATATTACGTAGCAATAACTTCAACGGAAATATAATTTGTATAATACTGATCGCAGACTGGTTCTATTCGATTCTTATTGAAATTATATATTAAAAAGACTCAATCTTTTATTATATAGTATAATGAATAATCTGAAAAGTCATTAGTGACATGCATACATAAATAAGCCCAATTTAAGCATTTTAATATAAACGTTATTACAAAATTAAATAAAAGTACTTAAAACATGGTTAACTATAGATTTTTTAAGTAAATGTAAATGTTTAAAATGTAAGTTATAAAGTATTTTAAGTTAATAATCGATATGTATACATTTGTGTTACAGATCTCTAATCATTTCTCATAGGCACTTTATATATATATATATATATATATATATATATATATATATATATATATATATATATATATATATATCACTTTACAGAATATATATTTGTATGAAATATAATATAGCATGCGTGCTTTCAATTTTAAACAATTTTAAAATTCTATTCATGCACAGTACACTTTCTAAAATCTAAACAACTTTGAATATTTGCGACACTTTAGTTCACTTTATTATAATCAAAAGGTTTAACATCAAAAACAGATAACTTGGAGCCAAGTTGGACTGCATGATTCTACAGGGAGGATATGACAGTATAAAATATTTCATATTTCTCAGGACAATATTTTATTATTATATTATCATATTTTTCATACATGATACATATTTTTCATATAAATATATTCTTAGGAGTTTTTTTATTCAAAGCTTTTCTATTATAAAAAGTTAGATGTTGAAAAAAATTCTTAAATGTAAGTGCACATTTTCTCCCTTGAGATTGAGAAACTCTAATTTGTGTAAAATATATATATTTAGGGAGAGATAATAGTTACTTGATGATGAAATGAAAAGTAAACACTAAGCTACAATCCTTTCCTCAAAATATTTTTTCATGAAATCATTCTATAGAATAAATCAAAGAATGCAATTATTGTGAATAAATTCAATTAAAATTGCCACTAAGTTTATTATTTAATGAATATTTCTTTTATTACACACACATTTGTTGGCGGTTTCAATTAAATAAAGATAATTTTAAATAATACTTACCCAACGATTGTTTTTAATAGGACTTAATTAAAGAAATTTTGAAGGTAAGAAAATCTTTTTCATAACTTAATCAGAGTTTCATAAAGGTGTTGAAAATAAATTCGTTTTGCAAGAGAGTTTTTGAGGCAAACTTTTAAGTTGATTAATAAATGATAAAAGCAATATTTTCCATTAATTTTTTTTTACTTACGGATATTAATATAAGGCTTGAAAATATTGAACTTCTAATCGCATTTTTACTATTTTTCCCACTTCATAGCTCAAAAAGGGATGAACTGATTAGAGTAATGGCGCTTACATGTTTCACTTGAGAGACTCATTAGAAGGGAGATTAATTTGCGCAAATAACCTCAGTGAAACAATCTATGTTCAAGTCAATTTATGATTACAATCCATGGTGCTAAAATATATTTAATAATATGTTACTTCGAATATTTTTATTCATCACTACGTGTGTATAAATTAGCTGCTGTATAAAAATCAAAATGTCACAGCTGCTATTATTTCTTATTGAAATCATGAATAAAAATAACAATTAATTGATATTAAGAAAAATTAAGGTTAGGTAACTCGTTTAGTAAGAGAATTGTTAAAGAAAGGAAAGATATATATTTAAATCAGAAGTACAAAATAAGTCTAATTAAATAAGTTTAGAATACAGTTAAAAAGTCGAATTTTTTCTCAAAAATTATATATTTTTAATTCACGATATATATGTTTCATTATTTTTCCTTTCCAATTTTTCTAATTAAAGTATATTTTAAAAATACATTATAATTTTCACAATTTTCTTCTTTTTTAATATTATTTTCTAAAACAACATTCTTTCAGTTTTTCATAGTAATCAAAGTACTGGAAATGGAAGTTTGAAAAGATAATCATGGAAAAGTGAATAATTTTTATACTTGTATTTTTATTTTATAATTATTTTAAGTTTATTATTTAATACAGCATTGACAGTAAAGGAAGAGTGTCAAATAAATTACCAATTCAAATCCTGTTGAAGTCGACTTAAGTAAAGATATGAACTATAAGAAACAATATAAGGTTTACCTCAAGATCAATAAGGGCTTTAGAGTTTTTTTGTCATTATTCAGATAAATACCTTTCAACTTCTATTATTTTTATAGCACTATTAAAATTTAAATAATTTTACACTATGATAAACGGAATCATCAATGTTTCCACAATTACGAAATTTTTCGTACACAACATATGTTGTTTATAAATAATGTTAGCTAGTAATATAACAATATTTTTTAATATATCCTTATAAATATTGAAAAAGGTTTAAAACATATTTCACAAGAAATTGTGACCATTAGCTATGAGTTATAAAAATGATCTTAGGTATTTCTTTTCGCTCTGGTATTTCATCGTATTATAATTTTTTTTAAGGAATGGTAAAAGGTAAAGAGAACGCAAATAATAAAAATATCTAAATGACAGATATAAATATCAAAGTTACATTTTTTATACATTAAAATAAAAGATATTTTACAGCTGATTTTGTCAATCCCGTGACTAATGTCTGTATCTACTTTATTTTACAAGTTTTATAGAATATGCATAAGAACAGCTAACTTCTTAGTTAACTAACCGAGCTCCATTAATATCTGGGCACGTTAAAGTGTAATACTAACCTGTTAACCATTTTAACAGATTAGTTCTTCATGTGTTATCAATATAAATGGTATTTAATCTTCTAAGCTTCGTGATGATATTCCTACAACTCAGTGTCAAGGTCCATTGGTCGATATCGTGTAATTATGTTTTGGTAAGAACAACTAAAAAGCGTGATTCTTTCCTGCGTGAATTGCCTGTCCCTGCGCCAGGTGGAATGGAACGTTTTGTTGGTCGTGAGGTTGCCATTAGCAACCTTAACAAATGCCAGAATCTCTTTTCTTTCTTAACCGCATATAATCGTAGTGAAATCAAATGGGGAAACAACTCCGCACAGACATTCCAATAAAACTTTGCCCTCACAAGGCTGAGAACTTTTGGAAATCGATATTTTATTTAAAAAAAAAAAAAAAAAAATTATGACACGCCATTAAGAAGATCTAGGTGTTTCAGATCTCAATATTTTAAAGATAAATGGTTAAATCAAATTTAAAAATGATGACTGTGTTGTGCGTGAAAATTTCCTTTTAACTGGAGCTCAATTTTTCTCGAACCATACAAGGGTTATTTACAGATGACCGAATATTTCTTTTGTACTTCAATGTAAAGGTCTTTTACAGAAAGCAGAATGGGGAAGTTTTTTCTTACTATTTTCTGATTTAATTAAATGTTTATTTGAAAACTTCATTGTTTATAATAAAAAGAGAACAAGAATATGGAAATAAAGCTTCATTATCTGTAACGAGACCATTTCAAAAAACTCCCGCCGAAGTAAATTCTACAAGGGGATCAATTTTTGTAAGATTATTGTTTCAGTAAGTATAAAGTTAAAATAAAACATTCATCAAATTTTTGAATAAGAGTTTGAAGTATTCACTAGGGAGTGGGTAAAAGAGGCTATCAAACATAATTGGCAATAAAAGTTGGGGACAGTGATTGATCACCATACTTGTTCAGCTTAACCATGTCCACATTTTGCGTGTGCTCGTAGAAGAAATGGCCCCTGGGATCCTTCTGTAAGTAAATGAGTCATGTTTAGGTGTCTCTTGGGAAAAATTCTCGGAACAGTATCTCTGTGATCTTAATACATCTGAGAAAGCTGTGTTTTTATTATTGTTAAGTCAAACATTTAATTGACCATTGCAAAAGGAAGCTGTATTCTAAATTTTAGTTTTAATATAAATGCTTACTTTAAATAAAATTGTAAGGAATATGTTATTATAAACCTATAAAAGAAAAACACAGTAAAAAAAAATTCTTGACACAAGTAAAGTTTTATAAAATATATTTCTTCCTAAGCTGAGATACGCTGAAAAGTTTCCATGGTCATTTTATTTTGAATTAAAATGGGTAATGTGATAGAAAAATATTAAACTGTATACTCTACATATTAAATTCTTCAGAACAGAGCAGTTACACGAATTGATTTGCCATAATTTATAATTATTTTATAAAATAGTCACACGAAGTAACAAAAAGTTATGAATTTATAAAACTTTCATTAAACTTTAATGCTAGTATAGTAATTGATGCTATTCATTGTTTCAAACTTATCAGTTGCAAATACAGCATGCATTCGTTGCATAACTTAGAAAATTTGTTCATTTTTTAGCTTCATTGAGATATTTTAACCATTAAATTTTCTTTTTTAAACATCTCAAAACTCACTATATAGGAAATAAATGTGATAAAGTGCAATCTATTTAAATATTGAAAGATAAGTGAAAATTCAGTTATATTTAGATGGAAATAATAAATCTACGGTAAGTTAAAAATTGTGGTGTTTTTTTAAAGAGATAAAAATAAAAATTTTTGATACATTGTAAACAAAATGTAATAGTTATAACCAAATTCTTTGATCCAAATTCTTTCTTAATTTTCTGTTGGAATTATCATTACATTCATCCTTTTCAGCATTTGCAATTATTTTGAATAAATATATGTACATGTATAAATTGAATTATTTTAATTATATGTAAGTAATTACTCGAGATATTTCTGAAGGTATATGGATTTTTAAAATTAAAAGTTTCATTTACACTAATTTATAGTAATTTTTGCTTTATTAATTTATTTATGTGTTTTTGGTTCTCAAACATTGTAATACTTTATATATGAAATACATATTTTATCTAGTATTTAAAAATAAGTTTTGTTTAACTGCAACGATAACTAAATCTAATTACATACTTTAAAAATGTAGATATTAATTATATACATTAATAATAAGTTTTAAGTAATAAGTTTTAAGGAAATCGATTTCAAAAATTCTATTTTCTAATAACTATAATGGTTATATATTTTTTTCAAAAATATCTATAATAAATATGTACAGTAATAGATTTGTATTAATTTATCACTTTATTATCGATTGTAAAACTTTTCGTGACATCAGTTTAAAAAAAATTAAAATAGTGTAAAACACTTTTGATGAATAGAGTGCATTCTCTAAACCAGACCATTTTCATTCACCAGACCATTCTCATTACGAGAAGTAAAATTTTGACGTATCGCATTTATTCACACGAGGAAATGATCTTAAGAATGGTAGTGTCAGCTTCTGGGTGTGTTCTTCGGTAACTTAGAATCTCTAATCCATATTCATAAAGTATATAAGCAGTGTAGATTACAATGAACTACTAATACTTTAAGACAGACTCAAGTGCCAGTTTTTAGATGATAGGATATTGCATGACAAAGTGACCTATTTATTTCACACTTTACGTATTGACATGGTGAAATAACGTTTGTGTGAATAGAGTGGTCTGGAGTCTAAATACTTGAAGTTTATTAGCGCAAATATACTTAGAATAATTGATTTCTTATTGATTGAGGTAAATTACATCTTCAAATACCTTTTCTGAAATAATATAATTATTTACGGTTAAAATCTCTATTTCTTAAGAGCTGAGAGATTATTGAATGTAAATGAAACAGGGATGCTGCTCGAGTTGGGAAAATAATGTAATTTTAATTTCATTATTTTTGTTAATAAAGTTTATATGTTCAGAAAGCTTATTGCGAGGCTTTCCAATTGAATAGATATTATTCTTCTATTAAAAGAAACTCTTACTTAATTTGTAGGAAATCCTTTGCTTCGTTCAATTAATTAAATTAATTTGTCATAATGAATACAAAACTTTAAATTCTATTATAATGAACAGAATATGACATTACCATTTGAATTCTGAAATCAAGCGAATAGATTCCAAGT
The DNA here is from genome assembly GCA_030067965.1 of Latrodectus elegans. Lineage (NCBI taxonomy): Eukaryota > Metazoa > Arthropoda > Arachnida > Araneae > Theridiidae > Latrodectus > Latrodectus elegans. Next base: position 18,912,991 of record CM057809.1, read on the forward strand.
AATGGAGTATCTGTTACGGAATCAAAGCTATCTAACAAATCAAACTTAAGTAGTTGCTTTCGATGTCGAAGTTAATTAACATTTGTATGTTCTCACTCTCTCTTTCTCTCTCTAGACACCATAGATTCTGTGTGCTAATAATACCACAAAAGTACGAATTTATTTAACAAATGATTACTTGGAATGATTTCTTTGAGAACATTGGCATTAGATTTCAATAGCAAAATAGAATGCAATTTTACTGAGTAATGAGAGAGTAATAATGATCTAGGAATATAACTGCTCTCACCATCTTTAAATACCTGCAATCATTTTAATTAGAGAAGAGAATATTAATTTAACATCAAGAATTTGAATTCTAAAAGTTGTTTGAAATATTGAAAAGTAATAAGATTTGCTTAAAATATTGTAAATGTCGTAACAGCTTGAAAAGTATAAAATATATACATATTTCTGATTTTTAAGAATTTTGTTAAATACATAATAAAATTTGACAAAGATTAAAGTTTTGATTGTCTATTAAAAGTAATGAAACGAACACTACTAAAATTAGGATTAATTACAGAATAGCATAGATGTTATAATATAATTTATTTAGATGTTTTTAATTTTATCTCAAATAAAATATTTTTTCAGAAAATTTTTCAGAAGTTTACATAGTTAATGTTGTACTTATGCCACACAAAAAGAGAAAAAATGTTAAAAATTAAGAAAAAGATAATTTACTTTTGAACATTTTTTAAGTTGTTTTTTAGTTAACAATTCTCTTTAATCATCACCGTCTGCTTGGGTTAATTTTCTACCACGTAAATACATGAAAGACGATTAACAAATGCATCAAAAGACGAAACAAATGGAATCACGCATTACTTCGGAACTAAGGAAATTACCACACGACATAAGGCGATCACGAAAAAAAGAATTATTTAGCCTGCAGAAATTAAATGAACCTACAGCTTTTTATCATTCATTTTATAAGATAGGACACTGGTTTTTGTCATGAAATTCAAAATTATAAGACAATTTAAGATTACAACGGTAGGGAATATGTATTTTTATGTAAATTTTATTTTCAAATTTTGGTATATTTAAGTTTGGCTTGAAATTTGAGCTCTGCTTTTAAAATTTAGGCAGTGGAAAAATTTTTTTCATTAAATTCTCGTCTAGAATTATTCATTATTTTGAACTAATCTCAAATTCAATCTAATAGCTCACTTTTCTTTTGTTTCTATAATTTTGATCTCTGAAAATAGTTATAATAGTTTTAGCTAGGAAAACTGAAATTAATATAAGATTATATATCTGTATAAAATATTTATTTAAACATATTATTTGTATGAAAAATATTGGTTAAGTTCACCAGAAACTTATCATGTAGTTTGGTAATGTAGTTGGTAACCATTACCGGTAATCAGGACCTAGACATCCAAAATTTGCTCTGCAATCATATGTAAAATACAACTCAGTTGGGCAAATAGAAAGATTGCACTACTTTGAGTAAAAAGTTTCAGACTCGAACCTAAATAACAATGTACAGAGGGTCGTGTCGTGATACATTTTTGTTTGTGTCATAAATCTCGAGTTAAGTTGATGCGAGGGAGTTTACTGGTCTGAAACGGGGATAAGCTGGGATGGGGGCTGGAACGCAATCAAACTACGGGCGAATATTTATGAAAAATTCTGGGAAATTCATTAGACTATGATTATGCATGAATATTAAGGCTTTTTCATAATTATGATTATGCATGATTATGAAAAAGATTTAAAAGAATGTTCATTTGCAAGGTTGTCTGCTGCAGGATGCCCGTATAAATTACAATAAATCATTGAATGAACAACTGCATGACATTCCGTTAAAAAATTGAGCATTTAAAAATGCTAAACATAAAAACATGGGAAATTAAGTCATTGCTTTATTCATTAACTGACATGGTTAGAGCCTTAGACCGCAAAATTTAACAATGAGGTATAAGTGGGAAAACTTGCGATGAAAGAAAAAAACTAATTGAAAATTTTCGTTTTGTATCTTGTTGAAGACATTAAAAAATTGAAATATAATTATACCTGCATAAATATAATACATCAATGGCCTTATCTTTTATTGCATTATTATTTTTTGTATAAAGAGATTATTTTTTAATACCTTCCTTTTTAAAACAATACAAGATTACAAATGAATCAAACGCAACCATTTGTCATTCTATGAAAACTTTCTATTAAGAGCATTGTAAATTTTTAAAGGTCGATAAAATTTCTCAGCTTACACTCCAATTACGGATGCAAGTCCTTTAGTAGCTCATAATTTTTTCTCAATAAGGATATCAATTAAATTATCCTTTTTTACTGTTACGACTAAATTTGTTAATAAAATTCAAAACCAAATAACTGATAATATACATTGATCAGATAATCCAATTTGGTTCAATATAGAAATTAAATATATATATTCAATATAGAAATTAGATTATATGGTTCAATATAGAAATTAAATATGTTACAAGTTTCCGATTTATTCTTCGGTAAGTCAATCACTTCTGAAGTCTCCAATTCCATATCCCCATGATTGTCACTTAATTATATTGGATACGATGATTGGTTTCCTGAAGCATAATCTGCATTCTTCATGCATGGTAATCATTCTTCCCTAATGGAGCTTTCCCAGAGGTTTGGTCAAATAACAATCCATTTGTGTTACGAGGCATACTAAAAGCTTACACAAAAAAAAAAAACAAAAAAAAAAAAAAACTGACAGAAGAAACAATTGAAGTTTTTCAAAACTGCATTTTTTGTCCCTTATAATCATTTTGTCAGCGTGTTGTAATCGTTATTATTTTTCCAAACAAAAAGAGAATTTAAATTCCTTTAAAATGAAATAGGTTTTTAGATCAATGGTATAAATTACATTCCAGTCAATTTTATTGACCTTTATTACCCACTCCTTATGGACTACATTATATCAGCGCTCTGATTATTGAGCATTTTAAGCTTGTTTTTCTGAAGCATATGTTCAGGAATATAAATCTTATAGCCTGCATATTAATGTAACAACCTGTAGAAACTTCTATCATAAAAAGAGAAACCCGTTAATATTAAATGGATAAAAATGGTGCACAATATTCTAAAGTTATATTTATATATGAATTGAAGCTCCTTTGTTTCAAAACATTTTTATTGCTATAAGTACGGAAATGTCAGTACTTTATATATATATATATATATATATTATATATATATGTATGTATGTAATTCTTATACCTTCACCGTACTAAAAAAGTATCAAAATTTAAATATTTACTTCTAATAATAACGGAAATATTGGCAGAATATGCATATAAAATTGGAGCTTCGGGGCTATTTTTGTAATGTATCCAAATACACAACACTAACACTTAGCTGAGACAAATACCCACTAGCAGTAGACATGTGTATAAATAACATGAAATATCAAAAACTGAAAAATCCATGGTATTTGTTAGTTTTAGAACGCTATACGGAGTTTCTGAAATTAGGAAAGAAGAACTCTAACCTCTAACAAATGAGTACTTAATGAAGCTACAATAATAAAACATTGATTGAAATCAAAACATAAAAAGATTTTTTCAAGCTATGAGATTTTAGTTTAATTTACAAGGGATAGAATAGTCTTTGTATTCAAAAAGCTGTAAAGAATGTAAAATTTGTTTTTATAGGAAGTAAAAAATTTTGAAATAAAGGTTTTCAGATATCAAAACATTAAATGAAGTGCAAGAACACGATATTGAAAGACAGAGAAAAAATTTCAAGTTATATATCGAAGTTCAACTTCATATTTATTTTTTTATATTTCTTGTGCTTTGTAAAATTTCTTTTGGGGGGATTAGTAAATAATGCGCATTCTCTTTTTCTCTTTTGCTTCTTTAAGCAGATATACAGTGACTTTGTAAATGAAAGAGTATATATTTTAAGCATGAGAGATAGAGAAAGTAAAATTTAAAAAATTCTCCTTTTAATGTAGTAAAATTTTTTAACATGTCTTATTACTAATGAAATGTAAGCAAAAAAATTCACGAAAAAATCCTCTCACAGAATGCTTTGAAATTACATTATTTGATTTGAGATCTGAGCAAAATTTTCGACTCTTATATGCTTGCAGATTCATTTAACTTATTTAAAGAATCTATACACTTATAATTCTTTATATAATTTTAATTCATTTTCATTTCTTATTATGTGTTGTTTAAATCTTTTCAATAGCAAAGAAGGAAAAAGTTTTATAGGTACATACAATGTATTGTTAAGTGATTCATGTATCTGTATAACTTCACATACCTACATTTAATCATTTAACAATAATGTATTATTAAGTGATTAAATGTGATCTAACATCCGAAAAGTAGAAGAGATATTAGACACAAATAATATAATCCAAAAAATGAGAAGATAAATGCCAATCATTGCAGAACTAGATTCAGATCAGCGATAAAAGTTTTGGCACAACTCAATATTGTAAAAAAGTAAATGAAAATAAAAATCGGTTTTATGCCAATAAATAATGCGTATTAAAATACTAGCTATAGTAGAATCTGATTTCTAAAGGAAATTATAAAATTTATAATCAGGAGAAATATGCATTAAACTTTAAGATAAAAATTTAAACGCCAGCATAAACTGTTCATTTCTACAAAACACACATTCTGCTAATCATTAATTTAAAAGAGGATCGAAATTTAAACAATTTTCTTTTTTAAAATGTATTTAAAAATTTTAAAACTGAAATGTTATGACAGTAGGACATTCAATTCATGCTTTTCAAGAATGACAATATTCCAATGCAACACAGAAAAAAATTCAAGAGAATTTCCCTCGTAAAATCATGTGGGATTTGTTTCAATCCCGAGCGCGTGAAAGTACTAAAATCCACGCTCTTATTTCATGTCCAACGATATTTTGTTCAGTTCTAAGGAAACGAATTCGTGTATTATTTACTGTGAAGTATGAAAAACCATTTCAAGTTCCAGAAATGTCTTTTTTGGCTTCCCTATTTTATCCCAAAAACGCGGTTTAGAATAACAAATAACTTTCTTTTTCTCTTTTCTAGGTACATAAACATAATAAAATATTTAAAAAGATTTTAAATAGTCATAAAAGTTTTAATGGAAAATAGAAGAATGTTACAAAAAAAATGTCATTAAATATTGCAAAATTAAAAAAAAAAAATTTAAGCAATTTTTTTAAAGCCTATTTTGTTTGTAATAGGATTAAAATTGTTGGATTATTCTTTAAAAGAATTGCTCTAGAAACAGTTCAATTTAAACATGCCAAAATTTAATATGTTTAATTTTATAAATTTCCTTGTTTGTACAATAACGCATAGTTGATATGTTTATTAAGGGAAAATAAAGAAAAACATTTTAGAAATTTAAAAAAAATTTCATTTATTTTAATATCCCGAATCAGGCAAAAATATAAAAAAAAATGTTTGATGGTTAGTTTATGTACATAATATTTTTAAAATAAATTTATGAGCTCAACCAAGAATTTCAGAATTAAAAGAACGTGTAAAAATTGTAATGGTACAGTAGCCAAAGAAGCAGTACCTCACAAGGAATTTAAGCTTATAGTAGTGATTCTCTCTCTTAAGTTTACCTTTGTCATGAAAAGTTGACAAATAATTTATGTAAACTTCAAATTTTATGTAAATTTATCTACAAAAACTGTTGTTAAATTGTTAGTGAAGTGATGAAACTGAAGATTTTGCACTGTGAGACATTTCCTTTTTAAATGCTTAAGCTTTAGAATTTTAGTTCTAAAATTTTTAAGTGCTAAGAATTAGAAATGAGGTAAAACAAGGCGTGTAAATGTAAAACATTTGTTCAAATGTGAGATGCATACATTATACACGCATTCGTCTGTAATAGTAATAATTTATCAGGATGTTTTCAGAGTAAAACTTACTAACTTCACTTTTATTTGGAATAATTTTAACCATCATATTCTCTTACACTTTTGGAGATTCATTAAGGCTGATGACCAAAGCATAAAAGATAGGATATAAATTTAACAATTCCATTTCTTAAAGAAAATATATATTGCACAAAGCAATTCACTCATTGACGGTCTCAGCGTTTTACTAAAATCATGCAAAAAACTCATGGAAACAAAGCAACATTTTATAGATAAAAAATAATTTTTAAGAATGTTCTAAATTCATTATGAGCAGATTTACGCTCGATGAATTTAAAATCAATTGTATTAATAGTTAAATAGCATAAGCATATATAAAATAAAGAGAAAAACAACTTTAAATATATGCCTATGTTTAATGAAATTAATTTATATTCAGGCTCGAGTATTGATTAGCAGAGTAGGATATTAAAGCTTTTGTTTGAAGTCGGAGATTGGGAATCAAAGCACGGAACCAACTAATCAAAATAATTAGCTTTACTGATTGGTTTACCATAGCTATTTTCACGCATTAATTTAATTTGAGTAAGCAAAACTATATTACTCCTTATGTTTATAGTATAACACGAATCACATATACATGTTTGCTAATATAAGTAAGAATAATTATTATTAAAGAGCAGTTTTTAATTCAAAATTAAATATTCCATGTAACATTTAATAAGCTAGTTTATAAAGAAAAATATGCAAATATAAAGTTCTTGTTATGAATATCTATATTAAAAGATTGCAAATATATATCAAAAGAGTGGTTATGTATGCATTTTTGTACAGAAGAAAGCAACTCAAATTCATGCATTATTTATAAGGAAAATTAACTTTTTCTTCACTGTTGTAAAATGTAAACATTTTAATAATTGCCTTTCTTGGTATTCAAAATATCATGGAAATTTGAAGTTTGCATGTTCCTATTAAAAATAGTAATGTAAAATGTATTAGTTTTATGAAAAGTCTCTGTAAACGTAGAAAATACATTTTATTAAATTAGATGCAAATTAAATTTTATGTTAATGATGGAACATGAGAAGAAAAATAAACATTATATTATATATCAAAATTAGGAACAAAACCCTATATTAAACGTAGTGCTTTGAAATATTTAGGCGAAAACTAAATTTTTCATTATCAAAATTTAAATGAAATTCAAAGTTATATATAAAATGAATGCGAAAATTTTTATTTTGGTGGTATTTTTTATTTTCTATGTTACTGGTTTTTATTTACAACTTATAATGAATTATTTTCAATGAAATAATTCTGTGTAAATTGATATATGATTTCATAACTCAAAATTCATCCATTTAGTTCAGAGTTCGACATCAATGATTTTATTTTTGTCTATAAGCTTCATATTCTGAAATCATCTTTTTTGCATATTTTTACATTTCATAACAAGGAAATAAAATTTATTTATATCTTTGAAATATTATTGAGGAATCTTAATTTAGGATTTTTACTTTAAACTTAAAATTTCTCTCAATAGTTTCAATTTTACACAAAATTCATTAGTATTAAATATTCGTAAATTTTCATGATGAATGAGGAATAACTTTTTCAAAATAAATTTTTTATTTTCAAAAAGTTAGAAATGAAAGCATATTTCAGAGAATAAATAAAAACTGAAAGAAAAATTGAGTTGCAATATAATTTAATTTAATGTCTTACTTTTTTTTTAGCATGTATAGGAAAATTCAAGCAAGTAATAAAAAGTTTTTAATATATTATTTATAAGTTTTAATATTACTGGAACTGCAAATATGTATTCATAAATAATTTTAAAAACTAAGAAACAAACTCTTTATATTTTCTGTTGTCTTTTAAAAGGCAAGAGTTTTACAAAAACCCCTCGATATTCTTACATTTTAAAACTAGTAGCTTATTTTTATAGATGAGAAAATAATAATAAAACATAAAAGGTAAATTTATAACTATTGCTTGATATATAGCAATTAAAATATTTAATTGAGGATTAAATGTTTCTACAAAAATGAATATACTCAAAATCATTCTAATATAAACTGAATTAAAGTAAAAAAGTAATCCTTACCAACTGTTAATATTGAATGAATCTTCCTGGGAATTTTTATTTCAAACAAAAAATGTTTGAAAAGTTTTCATAACAAATATTTAAGCGCAAAGTTAATGCGCTCTTCGAAATCGATGTCACGCGGAGAGAGTGAGAAGAAAGTTGTTTCATTGCCACGATTTTAGAGAATCTCTATCGCCAAAAGCGCCAAAGTAAATGCAGTCGCCAAATAATAGAGATATTCACAAGGAATATTAAAAATAGATTATATTTCACTGTCTTTTCCCGAATAATTTACCAGGGATAGTTCACAGTATACTGAAATTGCTAATTATAATTTTGATAAGTTTCTCTCTTAAGGAAAATTTTTTATTTTATATAATAAAATGCATATTTACTTATAAATTTTTAATTTAGTAAATCCGTAATTCTTTTATTTATATGGTGCATCTTCGGTCTATTTAGTTCCCAAAATTTTTTTATATACTGATGAATTCTCTAAGCGTTACACACACACACACACACACACACACACACACACACACACACACACACACACACACACACACACACACACACACACACACACACACACACACACACACACACATATATATATATATATATATTATTCTAAATAAAATTGCTGAAAAACTAAAAAATTAAATTTATTATTGAATAATTAAGAAAATCATTTTATTAATTTTAGAAATTTAGATGAAAATATTGAAATTTGAATAGTTATATTAATTATTTATGTCTTACAATGAATAATAAAGTGCACTAAATTTTATATTTTGAAATCAATATTATTTTTAATTTTCTGGAATTTCAATTATATTATTAATGTAAATCAAAATTATATTTTAGAAGTTAAGCGCATTGAATTCAAAGATAAACAGTAATAAGTCAACTTTAATTTTAAAATTAAAATTTATTGTTCATACTAATTACAAAATAGATTTTTTAAAAAATAATTTAACTCAATTTAAAAATAAGCTAGAATTTCACAAATAGAACAAATTTTAGGGGCTTGTTTAAGTTTTAAAGAAAACTTTTTTAATTTGAACATATAAAATTTCAACATGGAAGGATATTTTTTCAGTAATCATATAAAAATTACTTTTCTTTTTTTGAATTTCTTTTTTGAATGACTTAAAACTAGTTTTGTAACAAAAAAAAATACTAGTGAATTATTCCTAGAGTACTTCCTTATTCATACTATATAAGGATACTAAATATATAAGGTATTAACAGGCTTCTTAAATGCTGATGGATTAATTTCACGCCAAATTGTTCATTTAATAGAAAGCTGTCTTTATACAGCTAAACATCATTTTTGACATGATAAAAAATTAGAGATAGGGTATGAATATTGTGCGGAATAATAAATGTTCCAGGCATTATATTATGAACAAAGACTTTAGTGGTAATAGCACAGTCGGAGACATAAAATCATGAATAGCGGTGATGGATTACGTTTTATAATCATGACCTTTACGTAGATGAATATTGCAAATTGCGTACAATCTCATCATGAGCAGTTATTTTCTATTGACTTTCTTTTCGATAAAAATATGGCATTACACTGAAAATACATTTTATTTCAAGGCCAATATATAAAATTTGAAATTTAGAACTTTCACTTATAAAGATGATGAGCAAATACTTTCTTTGAAAATCATTTTAAATATTTACATTTTGATATCTAAGTTTTTGGATTTAAAAATATGCAAGCTGCGTAATATGTGTGTGTGTTTTCTAAACATGGTTTGAGTTAATGTTTTTATAGTTAAAAAATTGTATAATTCTAAAAATCTTAAAAAAAAAAAATCCAAAACATTCTGACAAGGCCAAAATTGAGAAATATAAATTAAAGTAGAAATTAAATTAATAAAGTATAAATTAAATTTATACTTCTAAAAATATAAAATTTTATATATATATAAATATATTTGTTTAGAGAACTTTCTTTTAAAAAATATTAGTCTTTCATTCATATCTCTTATTTCGTTTCTGGGTGATTAAAAATTTTATAAACTTGAATTATAACTATTCATTTAATATTTATAATATCGTAACGACATTCATTAATTTTATAATAATGTTTCATTGATGTCAATAATGATTTACTTTTAATTTATGCAGAATCGATCCAATTTTTTTATCTGTACTTTAATAACCATAATCATACTATCCTTTGAAAAAACTTAAAATCTACAAAAGTTATTTAGAATATCTTAAGAGCAGTAACTGTGCTTTGCAACAAAAATCCCCAATAAGAGTGCTGAAGTTATTCATAGTGAAATCTAGCATTTCTCAATAGTCACTTGGTTTAATTCTTTAATTCTAACGGTAACTTGAGAATTAAAGTAAACTCATAAAATTTGCAATTATAATTCATACAAATAGTTCATTTATAAATATAGCGACAATATTGAAAACTATTTTTTTCGATACTTTATATGGGATAACTTAATAGCTTCTATAGTAAGACTTCTTTAAGCGGTACTGCGTATCTGCCTTCTTGGAGAACATCTTACAGATACTTTCATACTAAGTTTATAATTTTATATGACCACTAAATGTTAAAAAATTATTTTTGTTAATATTTAGCCATTTTATAATATGAGAGTATCGCAAATTCTTGTATAGCAAGGTAGAAAACTTCCAAATTTCTCACTCCAACAGATTGTTATGCAATTGGTAGAAGCACAACATCCATCCCTGGTGCTAAGAAGTGGCTAAGACCGAACCTGGAAGCTTTCACTCTGAAAGTTTCGATCCCACCACCAGGCAACGATGAATTCCCATTAGAAATTATTTGCAAACAATTTTCGTAATGGATTTCTTGCATGTGTTTCATTTTTGTCTATAGGATATTGGTTGAATAATGGAATTGATGGAATCCCTGTCACAGCATGACACTTACCAGAGATTCACACTTAAGCATTATATATATTTATTTAAGTCATAAATTGTATTTAAAAAATATGTTTTTAATTTGATTAATGGAATACAGTCAAATAATGTATAAGTTTGATGGAATAATTTTAATGTCTTCAATTAATCTCAATATTGCAAATATTTACGAAAATAAGTCCTAAAATTAGTTAAGAATTCAATACAATTCTTGAAATTAGGTCAGGGAATTAAACATTCATCTCACCATACTTCACTTCCTTTCAGAGAAGCCACAGTTAAATCCCTTAATACATAGAATCTATCAATACGAATATCTGTGACACGCTTGGAGATAGATTCCATTGTTATCCACTGGTAAGTGAGATGCTATCGTCAACTGAATTATTAAGACTCTTTTTAGCATTTCTTTATTGTAACGAAAAAACAGAAAACTGCAAAAAACTTTGTTTAGAAATATAAACAGTTTAAATAAAATTGAATTAGTTTAGCTGACACGAAAAAACTTACTGTTTCAGTTGCAGTACTGTTTCTAAGAAAGCAAGTTCTAAAATATGAAGTTTATTTATTGAAATATACATTTTAAGTATACCAGAGTTTATACATTTTAAATATACTAGAGTTTTAAGTATACTTAGTTTGTTTATATATATATATATATATATATATATATAAACATACCATTTATATATTGGAAAAATGTTTTAATATAGCGAAATATAAAATTTCAGATAGTTTATTGAATAATATTATATATTTTAAATTTTTTCTTTGCTGCGATAGAAAGCAATTTATAATTATTTTGCTTAAAAATAAGAAATTTTTATTAATGCATTCACACAGGTTAGAAATTTTAATTTATAACGGAGATTGATTATATTGATTATTTATTAGAAGATTTACGGAATTTGGTTATCACGTTTCAATTTTATTATTTTCAGAATATTATTTCGTTAATATATAAAGGAATATATGAATTCGCTTTCATAATAAATAATCACATTTTAAGTAATTTTAATATTATGAACTAATACCATTTGCCTTAATTTTCATAAATAGGTGTAAAAATTTTGTGTGATTATCTGTAAATTTTATGACTTAGCATTATTCTTATCTTAAATTTACATAATTCGAAGTTGGATTTGCTATGATACATAAACTTCATAAATTATTAAAATTATCAATTTTGAAATGAATCTGCTATAGATAATTCAAAGAGAATAAAAAATTTATAATTTGATTTTTCATTTTAATAACTCAGAAAGGTAATTCTTATACTTAGTTCATTGATGAAATCAAAAAAAGTTTGCTTCTACAATCACAACGAAACACTTTTTTTTAATCTAAGCTTGTTTTTACAAAAAATCAAATTAAAATTCCATTTTTCAAAAAGTAATTTATATATATTTTAATTATCATATAATAATTAGTTTTTCTTTTATTTGTCATGTTAAAAATTTCATAAAAATTAATAAATAAATTTAAAGTTAGAATTGATTAATTCCTATATGCCGATAATAAAAGAAGAATTAAAGATAAAAGAATGATAGGTATATTTTACTTTTCAAAAAAATACGAAATTCTTCTGATAAGATGATTTATTCTTAAAACGTATTTATTTTCTCGAAAAATAATATAAAATGAAGCATAAAATTCAATTGGTAAAAAATATAAAAAAACCAATAAATTATTCTCCTAAATGAGTAAGAATGATTCATTTTTATGTAAAATCGCTTTAAGAAATTTGTTAAGAGAAATTTCTTTTTAATAATGATATTGCTTGGTTTTTAAAAATCTGTTTTTAGTTAAAATTCCTCATACATTTCATAAAATCTTTTTTTCATATTTGAAGTATATTATTTCACGCTTCTTCTCGTCTTTGCTTTATAAAATTAAGGACCTAAAAACACATGGCTGGAGGAAATCAGGTAATCCGCGAATATTTCTCCAAAAATTTAATTAAAAAAATTATATAGGGTTAAATTTTCTCGTATAAAATTCATGCTGAAATATCAGCTTCCATCTGAGTGCGTGGCATTTTTATAAATGTAAAGAATATAAATTAGTTTTAAAGTAATCACTTGTGTAGAAAATTGCGCTGTATATGTATATAAAAAAGTAATATTCTTCAGTTATTCATCATTAAAACAATCCCAGTAATCTCACACGAAGAATTCTTTTGAAAATGAAATAAAACTAAGTAAAAATAATCCCAAGCCAAAAGAATCTAACTTATTTTATTATATTTCTTATTACAATGAGTTGAATACTGAATTAGTATGTTTGTAAGCAAACTTTTGAAAGGAATTCCTCATTACGATTGTCTTTAAGGTGGGGTAATTGTATACATTAAACCACCACACCTATATTTATTCTACAAAATATTTCCATCATTATATTTTTAACACTATTTTGTATTTTAACTGCAGATTTATGTCTAATTGAAAAAAGATAATAGTCAATATTTATCTCCTATTATCTTAATTAGAAAAATGTTTCAACGAGCGTTTTTAATTTTCCTACGGAGACAATGCGTATTAGACAAGTTTAGTTATCAGATCAGTCTTTGGGCAACTAATGTTAATAGTCTCTTGAATGGCTACTAAAAGATGATCGTATTTCTCATAAGAGGATATCTTTTCAAGGTACTTCGCCGATTTGCATTTCCGCGGTATCATTAAAAGCCAATCACTAACGATGTAATTCTCCTAAGAGCAAGCCATCCGCACTTTTAGGTATCAGATGCTGTATACAGATTTTGCTTGGGAATAATTTGAAGTACTAAAATACTCATAATAGAAATAAAATTTAGAATTATTTTATACGAAATACTGGTGAATACTGAAGATTTAATCTCTGTTATTTCATTTTGCTTAATTTTTCTTACCTTTTAACTTTTATTCAAAGACACAAAACTATTTATTTTTTCCAGATTTGATTCCTAGCGTTTATATTAATTTATTTAAATAAGAAATTCAACAAAAATGAAATAAAAAATTTCATATCCAATTTTTTTTTCATCAATTTTTAAATATAATATTTTAAATGTTTTATCGAAATGTTTTCATGGTGAATTTCAAAACGAAGCTAAACGAAATGCTAAATATCGAAATATATATTTATATAATCTCTTGGAAATATATATCGAAATATATATTTAATACACTCACAAATTCAGACAATTAACAAATAATTAATTAAAGAAATTGATATTGATTGCTGCTAATAATTGTTATTGTAAGTAAAAGCTGAAAATTTGAAAAGTGTTTTCAAATGTTTTAAAAATCCAAATATGTTTTTAATCCTCCGAGAGGACTTTTACTAGAAAAAGAAGGTGAAAGTGAACATTCATAAGAGACAAGTAAGAAAACTGGGGGAACTTCAACACTCAGTCAGATTGAAAACAGAAACTTAAAATCCACCTTTCTTTGGTTTAGCAATATATAATACAGAATATATAACTGAAAAGCTTGGCCGCATCATTGCATCATACTAAATTTTGTTACTAATTTATATTATTTTTCTTTTCCTGTTCAAGGTAATTTTGGAAAGAGCATTTTAATTTTTCTTATCAAAAGTCGTTAAATTATAAGAGAGAGAATTTCTATACTTTTAATTTTATTCAGAACTTCTGGTACAGTATAAGAGAAATATTTGTTTTAATTTTTAAAAAGTCACTATACAAAATACTTTATTTTTTATAAGATTACTATTTTCTATGAGCAGTATTCACTATAAATGCAGTGCTGTGAAAATTTTAATATTAATCTGTTTAAAAAATCAATTTAACAACAATCTAGGTTTGTGTATTGGAAAGAATAACCGCACATTATATTGCTTTAAGCTAACTTATCTTAAGTAACAGCTCATACTAATTTTCTCGTAAAATTTACTGACGTTCTTTTTAAAAAATTACGGTATTTTGAAAGAGCAGGACTGACATTTCTTTTAATTTCCACCAACCTTTCTAATTAGAACTCTAATTTATACACAAAATTGTAAACATTAGCTATTTTATTGTTTTAAATTCTAATTGATGAATTCCTAATTGGATTTTTGTTTTATTTTGTTTAACCTAAAGAGAGAAAATGAAATTGAATATTGATAGAAAAATACTAGTTTTACCTTGAACTTTTGTTAAATTCAAAGTCAGTTGAACAACATCATTGCAAAATTTAAGTATTTAAATTAATTTTAGATGTTATTGTTGAAGTGTTTAGCAAAATATATATTTGTAATTCCCCATAATAGACTATTTTGATTATGGATTTTAAAAACTGATTGCTGATTAATATGCGATCTATATATTTCTTGATTAGAATAATATAGAATTTAATAAAAGTTTTCTCAGAGCAATCAAATGCATAAAATATATTAAATATTTTCTATACTTTACTTGAAATTTAATTTGTAGTGTTTTGTCGATTGCGGTTTTTAAATCAATAAAAATTGAGAACTTAAAATAATGAATATAGACGATTGTGTAAAATAAATAATAAAAGTCCTAAATAATAACTTTAACACAGACATTAAAATATATTTATAATTAATTGTTTAATGTTCTTACTTTGTAGTAGGCAAACATAATAGATCTATTTTTTGTATATTCAAATTTTATGTATAAACTTTTAAAAAAATTCTTAATGAAAAATTCGAGATTTGTAAGTTGTCTATAATTTCTAATTTATTTCATAATTATGGTTGGATAAATGTGATAAAAATATTCTGTTTTCAAGAAAATGTAATGTATTTTGGATTTAGAATGTATTCCTTTCATAAAGAAAAAATATATTTATAAAAGAGATTTTGAAATATGCATAAGTACTGTAACAAGACTTCTGATGGAGTAAACATTTCCGATTAATGTCAAACATTGGACCAATTTGTGTTTAACGCAAAATGTGACAAACTCACATCTTAATACTTACGATTTATCCATTTAATCAATTCCTCTAAGGCGTAAGAATGATGATTGTGATTCCTCAAGACAGGGGTTGCCACTTCTTAAGGAACAGTACAAGAAAATAAAATGTTCCTGGTATTTCCTTTCCCCAGCGGACATTCTGTAGATTTCCTAACTGATTAATATTGAGAAAATACTCCAAAGCATTTATGGTTCCGTTATTTTCCTCATGACTCTAATTCCGTTATAGGATTGTACTTTATGAATTAATTTGTTACCAAGGAAAATCCAAACTTGTTGTTGACTTATAAATATGTCTATTCTAACGTCTCAGAATGTAATGTATAATAATATATTCTAAATAAAATGCCTTAAAAGTCTAATATAGTAAATTTTATGAAAAAGAAATGCACCAAAATATATAAAAAAATTCTGTTTTACTGGCAATAGATATCTTGGCTGTTCACTACCTATAAAAATGTTTGCTCTTTGTTTAGGAAAGCGATTTTATTTCTTGTTTAAATAAATGATTGAGCAGCTATATGTAAATTTAGGATCGATTAAGTTACATGATACTAAATTTATAGTTTTATGAAACCTCATGCAAAATAATATTACAAAACTTTTCCTGACGAAATTTTTTGTTAGTAGATTTTATCACATGATTCGAAACTATTAAATGAATTACAGCTTCTTTTTTTCAACGTATTTATAATTTTTAAAATTACATTTTTATACTAAATTCAAATTAGATTTTAAAAGGCCATAACTTATGATGGTAGATTATAGTTTTTATAATAGTTATATGAAATTATTGAAGTTTGTTAGAACAATTTTATGAAATTATGACTACAAAAATGGACAGAACAATATAAAATGCTCAGAATATTAAAAAAAACTCAGACAGAACAATTAAAAAAAATTCTACTGTTAATTTTAAATATATTTTGTAATTTTGTCATAAATAATGCTTTCAAAATTAATTTATACTTTAATTTCGATATCAATAAAAATGCTCTCCATGATGAATTTTAAGAATTCATAAGAATACTAGAAAATATTTTGCGATTTACTTAATTTTTACTTGTGATTAAAATGCAGACTAACTAAAATGTAGAATTTATATATTTTTTTAACTATTATATATATTTTTCATAAAACATACGCTATATATATATATTTAACATATGTAACATACATTTGAAACCATGAATATTACGTAGACATCACGATTTTGAATAGTTTATCAAGTAAAATGAAGAGAGCTTTCCTTGATACAAAGTTTATAAATTGTATGTTTAGTACGTGACATAAAACTACCATCATTTTTGCAGTCTACAAAGCAAAAGTAAAATGTATATCAAATCTGATTACTTTTGATTCAGGTTTATACTTTCACATTTGAATTTTAGAATTATAATAAACTACCATTATGAACAAATTATTATAAATTATAAATGAAAAGAGCTTTTCTTGTGTTACAAAGGTTGAAAAAAACATTCTCAATTGGAGACACAAAAATTTTCTTAGTTTTGCAGTCTATAAAGCAAAAATAAAATTTATTCCGATTCTGAATCCTTTTGATTGAGATTTTAAGATTCATACTTTTATTTTAGCTTGATAAGAAATCATTACTGTTTTCTTCGAATATCGTTTTTAAAATTTATTAATTATAATCTTTATTGAATAATATATTGTTAATTAGTGAAAGTTTTATGAGTCGGTAAACTTTTGTAATTAGTAGATGGATAGAAATCGGCCTTCTTATTCACTAATTTCATTTAACTCAGATATACTTTGATAACATATCAAAATTTAAAAACATCACACAAGGACTTAAAGTAAAATTAGCATGAATAATTTTTTTATAACCATAATTTTGCAATTTTAACTCTCTAAGCAAACACTAGTAACAAATTTCATAATAGAAACAATAAAATAAATTGTATTTTTTTTGTCATAAATTATAATGAATACACTAAACATTCACGAAACATTTTTATTAATACATACAAAAAGTAATATCCTCATAGTTAACAAACCATATTTACTCACAGTGATTCAGAAATATAATTTTCTGGTATAAAATAAATAAAATAATTAAATACAATGAGAAATTAAGGAGTACAAATTTTCAAACAAATAAGTTTGGGTATTAAAGTAGAAAGATAATCTGGCAACTTTAGAAAGAAAAAAAAATATAATTAAGATATTTAATTAAATTATCCAAACACTGTAAAATGCACGTAAATTTTTTATGACACATTTTATCATATTTTTTTCCATTTGTGGTAGATATAATGGCATTAAAGTCAAACAAAGTACCTCTTCCATTTATAAAAATGCATCCTTAGGTGAGAACTACTCCTCTGTGGACACAGGGGCCACTTTCCCCTTCGAGGAGCGAAGGCCATAAGTAACTTTTAATGGCATCAGAGTTTTGATTCGATGTATGAAACCTCATGTGCATGTCACGTCGGAAAGTACGAGTTTCATAGTCAATAAAATAAGGAGGAGTTTGATTGGATAAACACCAAGCAAGTCGAACGCAGTCCTTTGCGTACTTGACCAATCCAGAGCAATTCTTTAAACAAGGATAATCATAAAGAGTAGCATAGATTTGGGAACAAACCTCCTGTAAAAGAATAACAATTCATTGAAATGTATTTTAAGAATTATATGTTATTTACAGTATAGAACTGAATAAAAAAATTTATTTGATTTAACTCAAAATTTCTAGTTGAATTGAGGTACAGAGATTAAAATAAAAACACCTTATTAAATTCTCTTCGTGTACAAAAAAAAGGAAAAATAAAATAATAAATATTTTGTGGATGATTTTACATTGAAATTAAGGTTGGTATTAATTTAATTTTAGGGCATAAAATAGATTTATTGGTATCAACCAGTTGTAATATTTTTAATTTCATAGAAAAAAAATCATACTTATAAATATTTTTAGATAACTATAATGGGTTTTTCTTTTTTAAAATAAATTTAAAAATAAATTAACTTAAATAATTGAAAATTCAAGAGCTTATATATATATATATATAAATTTGATTATTTTTATTAAAAAAAAATATGTTTTTCCTGTAATGTAGGCTACAGTAGAAAAAATTGATTAATTTTATAAATCTGTCTTATAATTTCGTATTAAAAGGTGTTCATGTTAATTATCCACATCTGAAAATATATTTAGAGTTATTGCATCTATTTCTTGCTATAATTATAGCAATTTCTTCTTATTGCATATTAATAAACCCTAATGAATGACGGAAATAATATATAAATTCATAAATTTCTTTAAGATAAAGAAAAGAATGACAGCAAAAAGATATTTATATGAATATTAAAATTAATCCGAAATGAAATTGATTTTTTAAAAATTCATGTGTTGTAATTTATTAATAATTTTCTATTTGAAACAATTGTTTTAGTTAATTTGCAATTTTTCTCTTCTCTTTTATATTTTAAGGCAATCATACGTGAAAAGAATAAGAAATAAAATTAATATTTTTCCGAAAATAAATAGGAGTTTTTATGTATAAGAATAAAAGTATTAAAATCGATTATATTATGAAAAATATTTTTAAAAAATTATTCAATGATATTACTAGTGAGTAGGTAATATATCGAAATATCTATCTATTCTTCAATTTAATATTGATCTATTTAGAGTTTATTAATTTTAAGCAATCATGTTTCCTTTTTAAAAATCTATGCAATAATTATTACAATAATTAATTTAATTTTTACCTGTCCACAATTTCTTAAATTAATTGGCGATTAAGACAATAATCATGAAATAAATTTTTATTAATTATTAGAGACTAACTTTTCTATGCAGTTCAAACTATATATTTTATTCATTTAAACATATACTTGAATTTGATTTTAAATTTACACAGATAATTTGTTAAATTATTTATTTGTTGGCTAAAATGTTTATTTTTTAAATACAAACATAAGTTAAAATCATTTTTATTTTTATAAGCTTCTTTTGATTTTAAGCAATTTTTGGAAATATTTACAATAGTTGATTCATAGAAATTATTGTTATAAGCCATCGTGACAGATCACTTAATTAATAAAATGAGGTCTTTTAAAAAAGCTAAAAGAGAAATTTTTTCTGGATTAAAAAGTTAGAACAAGAAAACTTTAATTAAATCCTACCAGAGCATTCCTACAATATCGTAATAAACTTATTAACTCTATCTCCGGTTTGCTTCTTCTTTATACTAATATTGAAAATTATTAGAATTGTACTTCATTGCTTTAAATAAAATCAAATTTTGAATTCAATTTAGTTTAATAAATATTTTAATTGTGTATTAACACTTCGCTACACCAACGGAATTTTTAACATTTATAGTAAAACTTCTTTTATTTAATAATTTTATTCTTATGTATGCATTGTGAATTCACATAAAACAATGCATGTAATTATGATAATAATAAGGTTCAAAACATTTCGTGTAATGTCGTAAAAAATTATCATAATATTCAGTTCGAAACAAAATGTTTTCTGCATATTATTATCCTTATTATTAAATAATCACATTTTGCTTACTTACATTTACATTTTTTGTTAAATTGAATGTGTCAGCCGTTTTTCGTAAGTATTGGGTAACACAAGTTTCCAACTCCTTTAATGTGGAATCTTTTTCCGGTGGGTCATTTACTTGTAAAATTGAATATAATTGCTCTTTTAAATCAGCTTGCAAAGTTTGAATAGAACGAAATGACAGCTGCAAGAAAAATACAATTCGTTAGATATATACGAGCAATATATAAGAACACGTACTGGCCAATGAAAAAGATACCAAAGATCAATATTTTATTAGTTTACTTTTTTCATGGATCACAATTCTAACAGCCCTTATTCCTTTGGTCATCAAGTCCATATTCTTCTAGAGTGCATTTATGTACCAAGAGTAGCATACATTCACTATGGATCTTCTTTGATCTTGCAAATCTGAGGGAAGGGGAGATTGCTATTGGATGCGTATTTCTATGAAGTTAAGTTCCGAGCTCTAAGGTGTCTAGGAAAGGTATTAGAAATCAAACTGATTTTCATTCAAACAATTTTGAGCACTTGTGATACGACTGCATTATCGTCCATGAAGAATCCATCACAATAAGAGTAAAAATGCAATATTGCAGGGTGCACTTGATCTGCCTGTATATTTAGGTTGATCAAGTGGCTGGTACATGGCTGTTTGGTTACCTTCGAGGAACACCAGGGCACCATTTTCATGCCACCAGAAGATGCCTCATATCTTGATACTCCGACAGACCACTGCGCAGTGAAATTAAGGCAAAATGGATTCACAGCTTCATGAAGTTCTTGGAAAATTCAGCGTCATCCATCAGTGCAAAATAAGGTGTAGCATGATTCATCCAACCACAAATTTCCAGTGTCTTCTTTTCCGACATCACTGCAATAGAATGTTTACATTTCGGGAGGAAACAAATGATTTTTTCACAGGTACTTAATCGACATATCTTCTGCAATTCTCTGCGTATGGTTCGAGCTGAAATATATTGGGAAGAGCTATAGTTGACGATTTTTGTCATTTGAAGCACAATCGAGTCTCAGTTCTGCCTTGCAATTCCCTGGAGTTGATGCCGATTACGCTCTTGGAAAACTGTACCTGAACCCAAGCTTCGTCTTCTGGAAAAGGACAGTGGGTTCTAAATCCCACTTCTGAAAACTTTTGATATAGTTGTTTTTGAGAATCCAGTGAGATTTCTATTCTTGAAATCGAGACTCTGCTAAACGGGCACAAATAATAAACTCTTTTTAAATGGTTAAAAACCTGTAGTTTTTGCTATTTTATTTCATTTATTGTGAATAGAGCTCTTACACTTTCATTATGCTAGGAATTAACGATGCGTGATTGACTTCATAGAAAATGCGCATATTCTCCTAGCAAGCATTTAAATGAAAATGTCAGTGGTCTCCAATTCATTGGCCGATTATATATATATATATATATATATATATATATATATATATATATATATATATATATATATATATATATATATATATATAATATCACACGGCACACAATAATATTAAAAAGAGTTTTATTGGTTGATAATTTTAATGTCACTTGAAAAAATTATCATAATTGGCAATAAATTTATCTTATGATTGATGCAATGCGTATTACAAATAAACATAAGAGGAATAAAATAAATGAGTGTGTGAAACTCATAATCTGAATTATAATAACCAAGAAAATTTTAAATATTCAGTATGGGCTTATCTATCACAGTAAAATATGTAGAAGTCTTTTATTTCCCACTGCAGCTAATAATTAATGAGGCACAATCTTATTAAATTTAATATCAATAACATTTAATAAAAGCATACATGTGGCGCATATTAATCGAAATGCGCTAGCCAATGCTAACGTGTGGTTTCTTAAATTCGATTAATTGAGCTGAAACAGTAAAATGTGCAATATTGCAGTGATTTGTCTTGAAATCAAGCAATTTCTATGAACCAAATATACTCATTTCAGTTCATAGGGTATAGATTACTTGGGAAAATATTATTAGAATTTCGTCTGCGTGATTTTTATTGATAGATAAAAAAAAAAGAAACTTATTGAGGTCACGTAAATGACCATGATTTTGAATGATGTAAGTTTTGAATTTGGATAAAAAACACAAAAATATTAATGAATAATTTGTAATAATTTCCCTTATTCATTATAAAAAATATGACCTTTCCAAATAATCTTTATTAATTAAATGCTTCTTTTCTCAAAATCCAATCTTAAAAGTATCAATTTGCTATAAAATCAGAATTAAAAACCATAGTTTCTGGGATACATATATTTGATCAATTGTGGTTTGTTACATATGATAATATCTACGTATGAAAAGATAGAGAATAAAATAATTATTACTCAGTTAAAATAAAATTTTTACAGTTATACTTTTTAATTTTTTAAAAACTTCTCAATTTAAATTTTCAACCTATCATAAGAAGATGATAAAAAAAGCTTTTGTGAATACAAGAGACATTAATGAAATAATTAAAATGTTAAGTGTTATAAAAGATTTAGAATAAATAATCAGTAAAATGATTTAGAGCTTTATTATGTTTAAAATGTTTCATTTTAACTATTATTATTTCTATAAATTTCAAAATATTTAATTAAATAAGGAGAAAACATATTCCATAATTTGCTTTTTTGTAGATATTAGTTTGATTTCTTCTAGAGATTATTTTTCTATCTACATTATTTCTTCGAAACAGATATTATAAATTAACCAAGTATAAAATTTTATTTTATATTTCAAATTCTGTGCACAATATTTATTACTTAAATTCGAATTTTTTTTACCTCATAATTGAAATCTTTGGAATTGGTTGTTTTATGTCTTTCAAAACAGAACTCTAAATTTACATATATATTTGAATATCTATTAAACTCATGTATAAAAACCCTTTCAGTATTTCATGTTAAATATTAAATATTGTATGTAGAACAGAGATAAAGATAAAGTCCATAAATTTATTTACTCATAATATTTTTTAACTGATAAAAAATTAATATTCCATGTAGTAAACCATAGTTAGGAACATGATTTTTTTAACTACACATTACTCATACAAACTATTGCAGAAAAGTTTACATTAAATTTATTGGACGCGCGAAATTTATATATTTTTATACAGAACCATTAAAAATATTTAGAAGTTAGAGTTGAAGACGAGAACAACAATTATTTACCAGAAAATTAGAGCTGATTCCACAAAATTTTGTGCTAAATGTTTTTACCATAAGTCAAGCTAAGGAGATTTCACTTAGAAAGTTATATAGACTATAATAGTTTGTAATCTATATAAGTTATATAGACAATAATTTATAAATAATTTTAAACTACTTCATGTGTTGATTGTAAATTGAGAAAAGAAAAATTACAGAAGATTTCTAATAAAACCGTCAAGGATAAAATTTTTTTTTAAAAAAGGCAAAGTTAATTGATAAGTAAAAAAACATACGGATTATTTTATTCATTAAAATAGACACGCATATTGTCTATGTATTTTTGCAATTTAAAAGGTAGGTTGTTTAGTTCGAATGATATAAATTCCTGCGGGAGAAGGGTCGATAAATACCTACAACTCCAATTCTGATAGAAGTATAATGTTTTACTGTTTAAAAGTTGTTTCTATTACTGAAAAATGATAGTCAATGTGGGTTAGCTTTAATTAGTGTGGAGGAAGATGAAGTTCCATCTGGAAATTCTGCAGTAATTTCTGCTATATGTGATCTAGTGTTATCATTCAAAAAGAGAGATGTCAGTCAGTTGTCTCACAAAAACTGTTTTTTTTTTTTTTTTTAAATTTTACATTATATACCACTCAATTGATTGTAGTAAATTCTACTGTCATCAATAAGCCAGGATTATTGAAATCATAATAGATCACATCTGCTAAAATCCACTAAAAATTATCAGCTTGGGTCATTTGTGAGTTCGAATTTAACTGTACCAAAATTTGGCAAATCAATTTGATAGCGTCTACTCAGTAGTAATATTTGAGCTAAATACTCTGTATGTTTCGCATGGTCCCCTAGACTATAGAACACGTAATAACTCTAAAATGGGACTGGAATGATTAGAAACAATTTTCTAAACATGGAGTGATTAATGATATAAATATAGAGGAAATGAATGGTTTCCACAATCTCAAAGAATGGAAGAAACTAATGGTTTCAAAAAATGAAATTACTGGAAACATGCTGGCTAACTTGTCTAGTGGTCAGCGTGCCTGACTACGGATAGGGAGGTCCTGGGTTCGAATCCCGGTTCAAACATAGATGTACTTTCTCTCTCTCTCTATCCTGTCTTTGTTCTTTCCTTGTGTGTGAATGAGGTGTGAAAGTTGCCTACCCTATAAACGGTTCCCTATGGCATGTGTGTGTACTGAAGAAGTCGGACTCCAGACCAAATACGGTTCAGTTGGAAAAGTGAAGCAGCGCACCCCAATTTGCCAGTCTAGCTGGCACACGAGAGCAAAAATAACTGGAAGCTGTGTGAATTTACAATCATTCCATTTTAAGAAAGTTAATTAAAAAATTTTTTTAATAATTTTTATAGCTTATACAACGATTGTTTTTAATTTGCAAGATGTGTAGTTTTCTCTTCAGAAAAACAGACTGTAAAATACTAATCAAAGGTCTAATAAATTGATAAATTTAACAATATTATTAATTTTTAATTTGATCATTTATATTTTTTTGTTTTTATAATACTAATTTATGTAAGTTAGTGTTATAAAAATTAGGATTGCATCTTTATTTAATTGTTTCATTATTCAGAGTTTAAAACTTCACATTAAAAAAAAAAATGTACAAATGATAAATGTGTGACTCTTTTAATAAGTTATTTAAATACACATGTGTTTTGAAAATGATGACGTATAACTTTATGAAAAATTCAACAAAAGTAATTTATTTCGTTTCTCTTAAATATGTTAAACAATGATAAGTATTTTAACGTTATATGTTGTTCTTGTTAAATTATGAAAAATATTTTAATAATTATAAAAGTTGGATTTTTCAAGAAATTTTAACTAATTAATATATTTTAAAAAGTATTTTGGGTTTAGAATATAATTTTCCTTATATCTCCAATAAAATTATTTATTATTTCGTAGAAATCATAAATCATTTTCGTAAATAATTATTACATTTAAACATTTTCACAACAGAATTGGAATTTAGAACAAGCTTTAAAATGAATATTTCATAATTAGTTTTATCTTTTCGTATGGAGAATCATGTAGACATTAAGAGTTAAAGCATGAAAAGTAAATTAAAATCAAACAGTTACTTATTTGAAATTATATTACTATTTTGCGATAGATTATTTTCCTGATAAAGATGACTAAATGGTTTGTTTTTAATTTCAAATATCATTAGTTGTTTCGCTATCAGTCTTTTTAGAAATGCATTAGATTCGCTTTCTCTCACTTAGCAACGCTTCATGAACTCGTATTAGAAAAGCGAAAACTAAATGAACATGTTTGCCACGCCCCTTTCATTTTAAACAACGAGAACTTTAGTATCTAAAGTATTAAATGAGTCTCAGAAGCATCTCACATTTACAATTACGTCTTATTCAAGTCCTCAATATATTCACTTTGGTATGAATTGGTTCTGGGGCCTCATGAACAATGTATTTTACACTTGCATAAGTCAATATTTATTCTGATTACATCCATTGAGAAGAAATTTAGTTACTATTTTGTGCATCAAAGTTAGGGATACTTTTAATATTGTATATTGTTTATCTATTGCCTTATACATACATACATATATATATATATATATATATATATGTATGTATATATATATATATATTTATATATGTATATATATATATATGTATGTATATATATATATATATATATATATATATATATATATGTATATATATATATATATATATATATATATATATATATATATATATATATATATATATATATCAATGATATACCGTGATCAATTTGTTCTAAAATGTGTTTTAGGAAATTATTTCTTGCTCATATTTTTACACAAGAATACCGTTTATCGGTTTTGGTGTTAAGCTTTAAACAAATATATGATGTAGTATTTTTGTCACGAAAATGAAATAAACAGGTGTAAATTTTAAATAGTGAAAGGTTTTGATTGAGAACGATTTGATGACTTTAATTAAATATGAAAAACAAATAAATAATTACTCCTAAAAGGAAATGCTAAATTATTCACCGTTGTCAATGATGTATGATCCCCATAGCAATTTTGCATTTTGTATGCACTAAGTATAAGTCTTTGGATATTTGATTGGGATATGTCTCACAGAGTATGCAAGTCTGCTGATGCTAACTGTTCTTTATTTCATGTTACATGGCTCGATGTCATTAGCTTCCCATTGGATTGCATAACACACACTGTCAGGTACAAATCGATTTAAAAGAACAGGTGTTAAATGTTTTTAAAAATATTGTTTTAAATGCTGATTAAGATATGATTACTGGAGGTCATTTCCCTTTAACATTGAAGGTCATAATCTACACTTTCTTAAAGAAAATCAAGACTTGTCCTTAAAAATTCCAAAATGTCATTGACCCTGAAGCCGAACGTTTTCGCAAAGGTTTATTTGGGATGAAATTGGAGTATTTAGCTGACGTATTGAAGAATCTTCAATTTCAAGGATCAAATATAGGTATATTGGATACGACTAATAGATATTTAGATTTATGGAAGAAAAATTTAAAGTAAAAACCTGACAATTTTTGAAAATGTCGTTGATTGAGTTAAAACTTATAAAGCTGAAAAACAACATGTAAAAGTTGTTTCTGTAAGCAGAAAGTTATTTTCATTTGATAAGTTAATTATTAAAATTTTCATCAAAACGTATTTTATTCTGTATTTGTGTGTGGTTTGCATTCAGTCAAGTAATAAATTTAAAAAAAAAATTATTTTTCTTGGTTAAGCTTACACTCCCTGGTGAGGGTGCTCCCCACAGATTGCGAACCGCTGATGAAAGACAATTAAATTATAAAAATAATCGCTTCATTTTTTAATTATTACACATACTGCATTCACTTTTTAATGATTTGATTCTCTTTACAATATGCATAACTTAATGCAAGTATATTTTGGTATAAGTTTCGAACAGTGAGAGAATTATCACTAGAGTGTAATTCTTTCATTCTTTATTGTATAGGTATAAATACTCACGACAATGACCGAAAACAAAATTTTTGATTTCAGTTCATCTGCATCTCGCAAAGGAACTAAAGCATCTAAGGCATCCAAGGTATCAACTCTAGCTTGGGCATACAGGTTGCCATATTGACGAACTAGAGCTGTCGGCCGTTTATCGCCTAAAGCAAGATTTTCAAATTTCGCTCCTCTTTCTAGCATTTTTTGAGCTTGTTCAGCAAGCCTAAAATAGAAGAAAAACGATAATTTTTATCAACCATATTAACTAATAAAATATATCACAATTAATAGGCTTTAAATTAAAAGAAACAATGCATTGAATGAAAGGAATTTCCCTTTTTTATGCAGAAATGCCTTTATATAAGTTAAGGTTATTTCAGTTTGAACTTGAAAAATAATATTCATTGATATAGTAGCTGTATTTCTACATCTACAGTTTATAATTTAATAAAATTAGTATAAGCCACAATACTTTTATTTCTGAGTGCTTGAAAGATCCTAGTTTAAGAAAATTTATTTATGCACGTGATTATATATATATATATATATAATCATTTGTGTAGTTCAACATCTTAAAGAAGTTATATATATATTTAAATATTACGGCTTATAATTACTTTGAGAAAGAGAGAATGTTTTTTCGTGTACTTCATTCTTTCCCAAATCCAAAAATATATTTTAAAATGCATCATTTTGACGAGTTTATATTGAGAGGTCCATTAACTTTAAAGTAATGAAAACACAATTAGCAATTATTAAAATATTAAGTAAATTTCCAATAAAGTTTTCGTTTTTCATAATTTAAGCTTATTAAATTAGAAATAATTTTATAAATATAATTCATTAAAAAATAAATCTTTAATGCAGTAATTTTAATTCAGCAGCAATTTCAACAATTTTCGATGTATCAATTATATCCTTTTTACGTCATGAATAAAAGACAATAATAATGATATTGGCAGAAATAAATAATAGTTTTTGCACTCATATTAACCTAAGCGAATTTCTACAGCATTAATTTGTGCAATCATAAAAATATTTTTTTCAAAATAATCACGTTTCATTTTCGAGCATGCATTCATTGTTAAAACAAAATATTTGATTAAAATTTTAATATATATATATATATATATATATATATATTATGCAAAAAAGTGTTGATTAATATTCACCTGCACTTGAGTTTTTGTTCACGTTCTTGCAGAGTGTTGATGGTTGTTTTAGCATAATCAAGTTCTGATCTGAGTGATTCGATTTCCTTCTGAAGCGTTGAAACTTTCCAGTAGTTTGTTGCATTTTCCAAGGATGATGATGAGCTTGCATCTGGAACATGCACAGTGATGGAGCAAGATGGTTTTGGGCCTGAAAAATCAAAAATATACCCCTCTATTTTATTGTAAGCACTCGATATAAAAGTTGATTTAAGTGCATTTTATTGAACACACTAAAAATGAATTAAAAAAGTTGATGCTCAGTGTGTCATTGATAGTTTGTGTCATGAAGAAGTGATTACCCTGATGTTCAATTATTTTTTTCAGTCAGCAAGAAAACTCAATGATTGGTTAAAATGTATTTTAGTATATGTTCCCTTTAAGTAGAACTGAATGAGATCTGACCTTAATATCTGAGTTTTTGTGATAGCTGTTAAAAAATATCAGTATCAGATTTATTTTATATCTTCTATGAGCCAAGTAACTGTTTTGTAGGTGTGTTTGGGGCTTTAATAAAACTAAGTACAACATAAAAATAATGAAGCTTTTTTTATATAAATTGATATACGTTTTAAATCTATATTATATTAGATAGTTTAAGATATTTTATCAGGATTTTATTTTTTACAAAAGATTCATTCTGCCGAACGGCTTTAATGTTGATGTATTTCAATAAGAAGGTATTATTATCTATGCAAATTATAAATAAGCTATTTATCATTCCTTATGTGCTATGACTTACGATTTAATACTTCTTAAATGTATGAGTAATTTTCTATAGCAAATATTTCTTTTGATAAAAATAGATTTTAAATTTTTATCTTACTGTTTCCATTCCGGGCAGCCGATTTTTGTTGTTTGTTCCTGGAGGATCGACCGCTTTCACAAGACCTGTAGTCAGGTTTGCTTCCCCCACTGCTGCTGCGGCTGTTCACTCGAACTAATCGAAAGAAACCCAGAAAAAAAGCATGATTATAAACAAGAAAAGTTTTGTAGTATAGTCATAAAAGAATATGAACATGAAAAATAAAAAAATTAAATCCATAAAAACAGCACTATAAGCATTTTTATGGAAGCATGTTTTCAAAAGTTGTTGTTTAAAAGAATCTTGATAAACAACAGGAACAAAGTTTTTCTTTGAAAAATATATAAATAGTTGATAAAGAATGCATATATGATTTTTATTGTTTGCATGAAAAATTCAAATTATTAAGGAAATTGTAATGTATTTGAATTTAACTATGTTAATTTAATTTCCAAATATTTTCTGTAATTATGTAAAATGTAGCATGAATTTTTATGTCACATTTTGAAATAAAATTTAAAAATCAGAAGACTTCTACTCCCAAAACTAACAACAGGTTATGTTAAATATGAAATGTTTTTTAATTTTCACTTTTTTAATCAAATACATTTTTAATGCAAAAAAACAAAATAAATTTGTAAATATTAAAAGCGTTAACAAAGCTGAAATTATTCAAAAATTTTAAACATTTATGTATTCACATATAAGCTAAAAAAATTTATGTTTAAAATTTTTTAAATTATCGCAAAAGCTAACATATTTTATACTTTATTAAAAAATATCAAGTTTTAATATCCATGACTACCTTAAAATATTACTATATTTCAAATAATACATCATTTTAACTTGAATAGCGTGAATGAATTTACTATTACTTATCACCGATAAAATATTTCATTGTAAATTATCTTTTATAAGTAAATCTTATGTTATAATCGAACGTTCAAGTATATTACGGACAAATATCTTCTTTTATTGATCAACTGGGATATTTTTTATAAGGATTGTATAAGGCCTTTATTATTTTTTAAGATGAAACTAATCGATCTGTTTCAAAGAATATCACAAATACAGGTTAAATATTCGTGACGCATTATCTCTTAATGATATTCGTACTCAGCAGACGCTATTCAATTCTTATCAGAGAAGATATTGCAAGCGGAAGTAGGACCCATTAAAGGATGGATTGACCTTAAAGGATTGCTCAGGTCGAGTAATATTGAATGGCTATTGAGGAATGATATTGACATTAAGGCTATTAAATGACTCAGAATTACTTGGAAGCAAATTGTCTATGACATATATATATATATATATATATATATATATATATGTGTGTGTGTGTGTGTGTGTGTGTGTGTGTATATAAATATAACTTCGCCAAAATACTGAACTAAGCTAACGATAAAATGCCATAAAAGGGAGCCCACTGCCTCCGAAATAATTTTTTTTTAACTTAACTGTTTTTAAACTTAAATTAAGGATACATACTTCTAAAAATTATAAATTTAAAATAAAATTTTTTAATTTTTCTAATAAAATGCAACAGAAAAATCTTTTTATTTTGTTGCATAAGGGTGTGAAGTCTTGAAATATATGGATTTTTATGAAAGGCCAATGATTTTAAATGATTAATTTCAGTTATGTATTAGGATTTGGTTTGCACAAACAAAATTAATCTATTTGTAGTCACTCCAGTTACTACTTGCGAGCGTAATTTGAAAACATTATGGTATTTTTAAAGTATATCATTTACCTACATCGATTATGCATAAATGTATTGAAAAAAATGTCTTGAAATTACAATACATAAAAATTATGTCAATTTCCAATTTCAAGCTAATGGGCTTTCCGTTATGTTTGAAGAGCATTTCTTTCGAATAAAAGAGTACGTTCTACGTTCTGATTTTTTAAATTGTTTGTAAAATAGCATAGGCACACGATAATAAAAAATTATGACTAAAGTTTGAAATAAGAAATTATATTTTCAAAAAGATCGTGAATTGAAGTCATTATATGGTTTTAGATGTTATTACAATGTAAATAAACACTTCATTTTCATGTTAAATAATAATGTTGAATAAATTAACCTTATGAAAAATATTACTAGACTATAATAACTTTTTTCAATCATTGAAATTAAAAAGTTATTGACCTCCTACTATTTCCAATAAAATCGAATTGCAAAATTATTTTAAGTTGGCAGAAAACTGTATAGCGTAAAACACAATTGAAAATTATTGCATAGTATAATTTTATCTTTATTAATGATAAGTAAATTTCATTGAAAAGTTCCTGCTAATTAGTTTGCTTATGAGAACAACCAAATATAAATCAGTCCAAATAATATTATTGTATAAGATGGTTCTACTTATATTTATATGTGAGATTAATGATAAAGGTACGACATGGAATAAGGAACAGAAAAATTTCCCTCTCAAGCATTAGAAATAGGATATATTTTAGAATAAAATATATACAAAATCTAACTCTTTTTAAATCAAACGGATAAAAATCTTGAATTTCTTGTTAACTTATTTAGCTGATTTTTAGCACATATTTTAATTGATAGATTTATATTAAGTGTTTAATATAAACAACACATTCTAAACAAATATATATACTTATATATAAACTGATAAAACTTAAACAGAATGCTATTTTTTATGACCAATATTATTAGTGTTTTTATTTGGTAACTTATTTTTTAAATAATTATTTTTTTAAGAAATTAAGTGATAATGCGATAATTTAAGAGATTAATTTATAAAATAATTTCAGCAAGAATTCATTTATTACATAAATTTATTATAAACTATCTTATAATTCTTTTTTTATTCAAGCAAAATATCTAATAAATTCATTGTAAAAATTTAGAAATGCATTCTTGTCAATAAGGACATTTAATTTTTATGGAAATTTTCATAAAAACTTGGAAGAACCTTAAATATACCAAACATGTGATCCATTCTTAAGACCAATAACAAAATACTTGTGTAATAGAAAAAATACAAGAAACTGAACAAAAGATAAAAGACATGCATATTTATGTTCCGAGCACAAAAGCTAATAACAACATGGAAGAAAATCTTTCTAAATCTAGAGAAACTTTTTAAAAGACTTATTCGGACAATATATGTATGTGTGCTTTAAACTGATCACATCATAGTTAAAATGTTGCAGCATTAGTTTTCTCTTTCTAATTCTTAAATAAACAATACATGCTATCTTCCATCGAATGTAAGGAAAACAAGATCTATTTAATTACAGATAAAATAAGACGCAAAAACAAGATTTGATATGGGAAAATACCGTGAGAACTAGGATTTTGTGGAGATATTTTTAAACTAAATATGCTATTATTATTTTTTCCAACTTAAATATTACAATTTTATTCTCCTGGATTCTTGTATTTAAAAAGATTAGGTTGATTTCATGATACACATTCTGAGATTTCTTTTCAGACAACTGTAATTTAACATCATCCTTCTAACTAAAAACATTTGCTAAATATAAAAATAGGGTCATTTCATTTCAGCCATACACTATA
This sequence comes from Latrodectus elegans, assembly GCA_030067965.1. Lineage (NCBI taxonomy): Eukaryota > Metazoa > Arthropoda > Arachnida > Araneae > Theridiidae > Latrodectus > Latrodectus elegans. The sequence continues at coordinate 18,946,098 of CM057809.1, forward strand.
CTAAGAATTCTTAGCAGGCTTAATTACGTAACTAAATTCTTAGCATATATACATATATATTACAAACCTTATTCTTAGCATATATTCATAACCTAATATGCTAAGAATAAGGTTTGTTCTATTCTGCAATAAAATTAACTAGGAAATTTATAATATTAAATCTGTTGTATTTAAAAACCATAAAATAAATGTATTAACTCTTGTATGTAGTTTTGAAAACATTTAATTTCTGTCAAACCTCTGTGATTGAAGATAAATAGAAATATCTTTGATTCTTACTTTTTTAATTTCTTGAAAAGTTTCACTATTATTTCCTCATATGTAAATAAAATTAAAAACATAAATTTTTATATTTTGAAAAATATCTTTAAAATTAGAGGTTCCTCATTTTTTTTAAATAAATGCTAGTGATTTTCAAATTCTTCATCGACAGCCCGTTCAAGAATTTGAAATTTTGTTTTATAATTTTCTTATAGAGGTATCAAATACCAAAACTGCAAAAATTTTCAATACTAATTCCTTAAGTTTCAGTGCCTTTTTTTACTGTCAATAATATCAAAAACCATAAGTGAAACTTCCATTTAAAAACTTCAATTCAATTGGCATAAACTTCAATTTAAAAAATACAAATGCATTTTCTAAAAAAAAGAGATAAACTCAGATTAAAAGGTTAAAATTAAATATGAAAATTCCTTGAGATATTTGATTAATTTTGTTATGATATTGAACTAATTTTTGGTTGTAGATTATGAAGACAAACTCATTTGTCAATTTTGTCTCTAGACAGTAATGCTAGATGGTTCAATTTGGGTCTCTAAATAAATTTTAATAGCTCAATATATAATTATAATGGAAGGAAGACCTTAAATGTATTTTACGAAATGTATTCATGAAAAACTAAGCATACTTTCAAAAATTCATTAAAAGAGATTGTTTTCTGCTTTAAATATCAGTAAATTTTATTTTCTCTGAAAATTATAAAATTGCACTTACATAATAAAGTAAAATTCTTTTCATGGTACTCAAATTAAAAAGACGGCGAAAAATACTAAGAATTCCTTAGATTTCAAAGTTGAACATTTATTTGCCTTAAAAACTAATGAGCGGAAAATTTGTGTAATTCAAAATTCAAAAGAAAAAATTTAACTGATTAGTTATAAAACTAGACGGTTATATTTCTTCAAATATATTCTTACAAGGAATTTGAAAAAATAATTTTTTCAATTTCTACTGTCAACATAATTTTCAAACTCAAACATCTAAGTCGTACATTCTAAAAAAGAATTTTTCTCTCATATTATTATAATCTATCTCTAAAATAACTATTTTTAAAAATTAAATTTAACTTATTTTACAAGTTCATAGAAATTTCTAACAATTTCTATCGGTATATTTCAGATGTAATCTTTTTATATGCGCAACTTAAATATTAGTACATTCAAGTTTTAGTTAGGATGCATATTCTTCTAATAGTAAAACTTCCCTGAATTTACCTGAATTTTCAAATCCGTGATTACTTTTATTTATATTTTTACATATAATATTTGACATTTTGCGTTTGCGCGCGACAGTCTTTAGCTTTAAAATTTACATTTAAAGTAGTCACTTTTTCTAAGAGGTAATTTTAATGTTAATAAACTTTAAAATGCGTATTGTATTACATATGAAAGTACATGAAGTTCAAATAGTTTTAAGTATTTTTAAAATAGTGGAATATTTACCCAATTTTTATTAAATTATTTTCATAATTAAATTACGTTTTATTTTTATTGACATATAAATATATAATATATTTTTATGAAGAATATCTTGTGATCAATGAATGCTTTTATGAACTTCAAGCTCTTTATGAAAATAGGATTAATGAATATATAGTCATACTACTGCTTGATTAATTGCACATTAAGGAATATTTAATGTCCTATGAATCTTACTGCCAGAAGACAAATTGAATTTTTATTTTATTATTTCATATGTATATTCAATCACTCCTTAATCATAACTTTTGTATTAAAATAAAAATCTTAAATTTTTTCTCTTTAAAAATATACATTTTCAATAAAATAGAATTATTTCCCCTTATTGATAGTTTATATTTAATTTTTTCAGAGCCCGATTTAGAATTTCTTAGACAACTCGAATTTTGCAAATAAAAATTAAGAGATGAGAATAAGAAGTGACCATTTCGTTTAAACTCATAAATGACTAAATTTTCCTTTTAACTAAATTTCAAACTTTTATATGATAGACTTTTAAAAACAGTCTTTTTAATGGGTCAATCAAATAAAATAAACAACTATCAACCATTTTTTCTAAAAATGTTTAAAATGAAATTATTTTGTTTGAAACAAGTATATAAATAGCTTCTTTTGCCATTCGAAATAAAACGTTCAACTGTGCTATATTAGTATTTAGCTATAGAATTAAATTCAGTCTTAAATAGTTAAAGGAAATGCCAAAGAGTCATCAGTTTTAAAGCCTGAATGGATTTCATGTTCACGTGGAGGGTATTTTTGGTAATGTAATTACTTTTGTTTACTAAAGCCCTTCAAATTAACTTCAACAGTTTTAAAGGAAATGATTTGACTGCAGAGATTTTAATGAAAATAAGTAATACAATTGGAAACATTTCGTATTCGTGTGTCATTAAACAATGGAGCAATTATTGAGTACAGCACATTGCCATAATCTTATTGCTTAATAACCTCGTTATATTGTTACAATAATAACTGATAATTATTAAAATTAGATTAATTATCTAAGTTAATATTTTTCCTTTCAGACGTTCGACTTTAAAATGAAATTTGAATATTGCTTTTAAATATTGTTAAGAATTAAAGTTTTACAAGTCTTTATTGTTTTGCCAAGTTTGACTAATGATGATAAGGATTAGAATGAAGACTATTGATGTGAGTTTAATAAATCAAATAAAATCTAACGAATATAGCTATAAGGTAAATTTTAAAACATATTTATATAGATAAATGTGTATTAAAATAAAATTATCAACATTTTCTTATGTAATTATAGTTTATGTTGTGCTAAAAATGGGAATGGTAACATATATGTAATGTGTAGAATACTAGTACAAGAACTGCTATAATAATTAATGAAATGTTTTTTTTTTTAAATAAAACACTCTTAGATATAACACAATATTAGATATTTTTTGTAAGTGAAATTTAAAAATAGTTATATATAAATTACGCTATTTTAAATTTAGTCAAGTTTCTCAATTTGATCTGTCAGTATTTGATCAAAGAAAAATTTATGATGACTTAATAAAAAAGACATTATTTTTAACATTAGTTTTTTTTTAAATAATAGTTGTTCTATTATTATAATCATTTTTAAGTTGATAATATAATCATTTATTATTTTTAAGTTTATAAATGCTGTTAATATAAATTTTATAAATCCAATTTCATGAGAAGCTTTTTCAGTTTATGAGACAAAATGTTTCTTATATTTTACGATATTGCACCAAACATTGAAAAAGAAACTACTAAAATTTATTACAATAAGTTATAAGTAAAAATGTATTCTTTAAGGAAGCAAAAATTATTTTAATTTCACATTCAATAATACAATTTAATGTATAATATAGTGATATTTCAAAATCTATATTCAATTTTATGCACATGTAGAATAGATTCTCTTCTTAAAATTTTTATTAAAATACTATATATCAATTTTAAGTAAATAAAGATATTTAAAAAACATGTATAGTTGAAATCTTTTACTAAACACTTGAAGTTCATATTTGAAATGTTTTTCACTATCATTTGGATTGTTTTGCGACTCAATTTTTCTATTTCCCATAAGAAAAATATTATTATTTTAAAAATAAATTACTACATCTAATTTTCCCTGCTTTTATAGACAAATTGAATCATAAATTTGTAAGAGTTACTATTTCTAGCTATACATACTAATATAATAGTAAACAAGATAAATTACTGGTTTTATATCAGTTACAAGGACTGTTTCTGTGTGTTTTGAGATATCACTTATGCAGAAAAATTCCTTGGAAAAATCGTCTTCATTATTGACATTTTTTTCGAACTAATTTGTAGTATTAAGTTCTCATGGTCTAAAAAAATTTATAAATGTTATTTTCGAATTGTTCAACTAATGAAAAGAATTATTTATATTTTTAATAATTTTTTCATCAAAATATAACAATAACTCTGTTTAAAAACAAAGTCACGTTTAAAATTATATAGTAATGAATTTTGCCTTTTTTTTGGATAACAGAAAATGTTTATATGATATACTTGAGCATTCATTCAATAGTTATTTATAATTGAATTTTTGAGATTCTACGTCAATGGATTATTATTTAGCATAACTAAGAAAATATCATTCTTTAACTACATTATATATGATATTTTTTGTGAGTCCGACTCAAAGAAGTTTATAAATAAATCATATAAAAAATTATAATTATTTTATTTCTATAAGGTAATTTATATTTTCTCAACATTAAATTTATATGAATATGCATTTCGCAGCTATAAAATAATTAATCACACTTAGAATCTAATTACATTTTTTTTTAGATAATGATAATTTTATTTAAGTCTATTTCAAGTAATAGGGTTTAAAATTATCCTGAAGAGTTTTATAATCTATCAAATAAATAAATTACCACAAAATACAGTACACTATATTTCAACGTGTGTGTGTGTATATATATATATATATATATATATATATATATATATATATATATCTTTAACTCTTTGAAGTTTCAGTTTTTTAATCACTTTTTTAAGTATTCTTTAAATTTCTTCTTTACGTCACTGATGAAATTGATATCGGTCAAGTTTATTGTCTCGATTTAGAAGCACTCAAAGCATTCTTCTAGCCAACAATTCTGCTCTTTCAAACGATGTCCCTCCAGCTAATTTTCTTTTCAGTTTTAACGTTTCGTAAGAAATTTAAAGAAACTCTCATGAACGGGGACTTTTATTTGTGTATATTTTTTTTATTTCATTGTGCAAAGAATGAGGAAGTTTTCGACTGAATGTAGCAAAGTTTTATGTTTTCCACAACATTTTGTGCGTGATTTGTGCTTGCGGTTTGATTTAATTAAATAATTAAGTAATAAATCACTAGTGCATACGTGGAAACTATGAAGACTACTGTATAATATTTTAGAGTACCTTGCCATGTGGACACCCTCTCTATCTAGAGATCAGCGCGCCTGACGGCGGATTGAGAGGTCCTGGGTTCGTATCCTGGTTTGGGCATGGATGTATTTCCTTTCTCTCTGTCCCCCCTTTGTCTTTTCCTTGTATGAATGGGTTATGAATGGTTGCCTACCCTATGAACGGGAACCTATGGCATGTGTATACTATAGAAGTCGGACTCCATACCAAATTACGGTTCAGCAGGAAAAATGGAGCAGAGCCTCCCATGTTACCGGCCTATGTGGAAAGATAACGACAACAGCGCTAATGCAAATTGTAGATAAGTATATTTTTCTGAATAGTAGTCCTAAATTCCTTTAATTAATCTACTGAATTTACACAAAAATGAAATTAACATATAAATAGTTTTTTATTAAAATATTCTTAGTAATTACCATCGTACTCAAGAATTTAAAATTGCCATATTGCAATTGAAACGTAACATTTTTATGTGAGTTATGAAATTTGAACTCTTTTTTCTTAATTTATATATCTTAATAACATAAAAGTGTATCATTTATTTTTATGAACATATTTTTTGAGCTTTATAGATAAGTAATCAGCCACATGCTCGTTTTAGAAAATAGTTATTAAATCTATCTCATTTTTCGAGCATTTTCTACATGGTGTAAAAACAATTCCTGATAAAGCGTTATTTTTCAGTTAAAATTGTTTTTTCATAGATATAAGCAACTTTAGAATCATCTTAATTTTGTTGTGTTTGAAATTTAAAAATGATACCATGAAATATTTGATTAATTAATAATCACTCTGTTGTTTACTTCACTCATATGATTTAGAAAAATTTTATTTAAATAATTGATTCTAATTATGAAATAAATTCTATTTATATCAATAATCACATTAATTTTAAGCAAAGGAAAATAAATTGAAATGATATTATATACACTGTCCCTCTTGAAATTTTATTTAAAAGTAGTTTTTATATTTCTTATAGAAAGTGATTCAAAGCAACACAATTTTAAGGAAATTACACAGCTGAAAGAGTAACGTGATATAGAAATATTCTATTTTTCTGAGAAGATATTAATCACGCACATTTCTTTCTATTTTCATTAATATAAAAGTATTAAAATCTATAATTAACATTTGTCAACAACAAAGACTGCATTAGCATTTTAAATAAAAAAAGAGTTAATTCAATTTAAGTTCGTAGATGATTATATATATATATATATATATATATATATATATATATATATATATATATATATATATATATATATTAATCCTACGTTTACTTTTACTACTTCTAGCCCTGCAACATGATCTAAGCATCCAATTTCTACATTCACTCATGCAATTTTGTTCTAAAAGAAGAAAAAGTTCTGTCTAAATTCTGAGTTAGTTTAAAAGTAAAGCACTCAAAAATAAAAATGCTTCTTTTTTTCTATGAAATTATATTTCTTGCAAGAAAGTAGCAAATAGAATTTGAAAAATTCTTACCTAGTTCTTGTACGCATTCTTCAAATAATTCAGAAGCTTCATCCATAAATAAGAATCTTAATGCTCTCGAAAAGATTTTAATAATTCTACTTTCCACAAGAATCGAGCATTAGTCTGCTTTCTACTTCCACCCAACAGGAAGTAACTCAGATGGTAGTACAGAGGGGCCATGGAAAATTGCAGAAGTGTCATGAAAACAGTCGTGACACTTCCACGAGATGAACAGAGATCGATTTAATAAGAATAATATTATTTTATGTTAAAGCTAATTTTTTTCAAATGATATTGCTGATTAAGTTCTGAATATGATATTTAAGTAGAAAGCATTCGAATTTTTTATTAAAAAATATCCTGTAAGAAAAGTTTGTTAAATATGGCTTCATGCATTGGCTATATAAGAAAAAACAAAAATTATTTATTTTAAGTAATATTTGCTTAATTTATAAATTTTTATCTTAATGTTTAATTTATTTTTATATTTCTACGCAAAAAATGATTTTATAAGGATATAAGTAGAAAAGAATATTTAGAATATCCTATATAATGACTATTATAGTGCGAAATTCTTATCTTATTTGTTTTGTAGAAATGCCATCTTCCTCTGGTACTCAAACCGCATTTTTTACTTCTCCAAAGCTGAAAGAGACAGCTGCTGTACTATTTGGTCTAGAAGTCTGTCTACTTCAGACGCTAAGAAGGTGAAGAAAAGGCCAAAATTTACGCTGATTACTTCGCTACAACAACGAATAAATAAATATTTCACGTGGAGAAGTGAATTGCAAAACAAGTCTTCTTACAACTGCAGATATTTTTGGGTCTAAAAACCGTTTTCGAAGCAATGTTTACTGAAATTTTAAACAATACTTCATTTTAATTTATGTGGTTAACACAAAGTGATTTTACTCTTGAAAAAACATTTAAAAATACATTTCCTTACTTTTGCTTGAGGAAATTTGAAAATATAGAATTATGTAATAAAAGTATTATTAGTTTAAGGTCATTTATATAACATGAAATAAAACGACAGTAAAATTAATTAGCAAACACGCTGATTTTGATTCATGTATTTCATAACCATGAAAGAAATTTTGACAAATATTTCAGTTTGCATTTTCATTGAAAAATGTTTCTAATTGAAAATTTTGACAAATATTTCAATGAGAAACATTTCTTAATAAATATGTTAGTGGTATAAGATTTTTTTTAAAAAAACAGCAATTTACAGGTTCTTTGAAATGGGTAATCAATAAAATGTTAATAAAATCCGATGTTTTAAGTTTATCACAAATTAGTTTTAATTAAAATAAAAATATTAACTTACAAAAAAGTCATACCCATTATTCTAATACGCAGAACATATTTTACTCATTTGGTCATGACTTAAAACAAAACTAACGCATTTATTAAATTAAATAATTCATAAAAGTTAAAACTGAGTTCAAACACACACACACACACACACTAGTAAATATAATTAATTTTGCAAGAATTATTTTATATAAAAGAATTGCTTTATATAAATAGATTTTAAATAATTGATTTGCTGGCCAACTTGTCCAGTGGTCAGCGTTCCTGACTACTGTTAGGGAGGCTCTGGGTTCGAATCCCGGTTCAGGCATGGATGTACTTTCTCTCTTTGTCCTTTCCTTGTGTGTGAATGAGGTGTGAATGGTTGCCTACTCTATAAACGGGTGCCTATGGCTTTGTGTGTGTACTGAGGAAGTCGGACTCCACATAAAATACGGTTCAGTTGGAAAAGTGGAGCAGCGCACCCCAATTTTCCAGAATAGTTGGCACACGAGAACAACAAATAATTGATTTAAATAAATATTTTGCAATTTATATAAAAGAATTGTTTTTCTTTCCTTTTATAAAAATAATTCTATTTAAATTACCTAAATAAAAAAATTATACTTTAAACTGAAATATAGGAAGTTAGTTTTTTGTCTTTTAATTTCTATGAAAAATTCTCTTGTTGACAGTTTTTTCTTGTTTTTTTCACTTAAGTACATAGAAGTATATATACATATTATTGATTGCTTTGTGAAATACAGGTTTTCTTGAAAAAATAGTAGTAATTTAAGAAGTGTGATAAGTTTATATTTTAATAATTATTTTAAAAACAAACATTATTTTATTCTGTAACTTCACAACATTGTTTATTTAACATGGATGACTAATTCCAAATTTTTAAAATTTTTTGTAAATTTGTACTGTAAAGGAAGTAAACATCTATTTTTTTTTCGGTTGCAATATAGTTTAATATTCGTTCGTAATCCCTTAAGTGTTTAGACAGATATTTTCAACATTTCTTATTTGAATTCAATGATTTTAAATAAAATATAATTACAGATTAAGAATTGATATTATTTTCTTATATGTTTAATCACATATTCATCCCAGATTAAGAGTTATTTAAATTCTTTTATAATAATGTAAGGCGTAAAATGTTTTTGCTTGAAATGAGTCATGACCAGAATGATTGATTAGTTGACCTTAAATAAATATAAAAGAAAATAAAAAAATCTAGTCAGTGAATCATTTAAAAGGCTTTTCTGAAGAATTCTTAACAAGTACCGAGACATTTGAATTCATTCAAAGGAAAATTCCACCCTGAAATTTAATCACTGTTATGAAATGAACATAAGCGTGAATAAAAAGCGTAGAAAATGCTCTGTCTTTGTATTAAGATTTATCAAAACATTAACAAATAATAATCATCCTCTTAAGCATTTAAACGAGTTTGACCACAAATTTTAATATGCCGCAACTGCAATTTTAATATGCCGCTTTTGATATGCCGCAACGCATTTCCTTATGATTTTCAATCACTCCTGAAGCTGTATTTCGAAGAAAATTGTATCGCGCAACAAGACCAGATCATCTGTGGCAGTTTATTTCTTCTCATAGTAAAGTTCTTAAGATATATTTTCCAAAAAGAGGATGTGTAACCTGTCTCAATATGGGTATCATAAAAATTTTTCAACGCGTTGATGCCGTTTCATGGTCAGCATTTTCCGTAAATGTTGCCTTTAACACGCTTTTAAACAACTACCTGAACACTAAGCTGGGCACCCACATATATGACTGATCCAAATACTCATTTACAGTGTCTGTGAGCAAAAAAGGTTTAGAATTTAAATAGGCGTTAAATGCCACCATTACAACATGAATTGGCTGCTGCATCTGCGTTAGTCACGTCATTTCATTTGCCAACTTTTTTATACTATTCCATCTGTCAATTTTTATAATCAAGGAATTATTCCTTTGCTTGGAAATTTCAACGATTTACTAAAACCGAGGATGCTGGTAAATTTGTAAATTTTCACTCAAATTTTACTACTCTTGATATTTTAATCTCAATATTGATCAGAGTACTTCTAGTACTCACCTAGTCCCTGGAACAAAATATTTATATTTAAAATTTCTAGGATTACTTTCTTGTTCATAAATATTTTTCTATTGAAAAGAGTGATGATCCTGTCTCTATTGCTACAATAAGAATATTAATTTCAAAAATCTTTATATATTTAAATTTTTGAGTACTAGATGTTCGAAAACTTCGCTCTTACAGTCAAGTAACCGCTTTATTTTCCTGTGAAGTTCAATCTGTGTAGAAATAGAAGCAAGAATTGTTAAGGGCATTTATATATTATATATAACTAAATGATTTACTGGAGGCACACATTTTTAATAAAAAATTTCTATTCTTGAAGGGAACTCTAAAACTCATTCAAATGTACTTTATTTTTATCTTCTATCAAGATAGCTTTATCTTAAAAAATAAAAGAAAATTTATTATATTCTAGATTTGTTTTAATTTTTATGACTTTTTTTATTTTATGGTGCTAAAATATTACAGAAAAAGAAAATATTAATTGATTTACCAGAAAAATATACTTTAACATTTGTTATCTATAACTTTATCATTTATTATCTATGGAATAATTTTATAGTTAAACAATTTTCGTTTCGAAGATAGTAAAGTTAAAATAAAGTTTAGACGAGTAGAAAAGCATATTCGCTTTATTTCATTTGCGGAAAATGTGATTAAAAACGCAATATAATTGACCAGTGATAGTAAAATGTTACCCTAACTTGTTTACGATAATTTATACTGATTTAAAATGACAAATCAAGTCAAAAGCTTACTTCCAAAATATTTTTTCATCATCAAAGTAATAAAATTATACTACTTTGTCATAAAATTTCATCATTTAGTCATCAGATGCTCTAATATTAATTCATTTATTTGATAACAACAAGTAAATTATAAATCTTTTTATATTTGTCTAGTCAAGACTTTTAGATTTTTATTCATAGTTACATATTATACAACACATTTGAATTCTGACAATGGAAGTAAATCTTGTAAAGTAATTCCGCTGAAAAATGTTTCGATACAGATACAATTGAAGAAAATAGTATCAATATTGAAAGATTGCAATATATTTCTTCCTAATAAAAATTAAGAAATTTTAAATGCTGCTATTTTTGCAATTTTTATTTATTTCAATTTGTGCTTCAGATGAAATGAGATGCGATTAAGAAACATTTTAATTCGATCAACTAATATTTGGAAAAAAAATAGAGCCATTAGACAAATCTCTTGTAGAGTCATATTCCATTATTCAGTTTCTGTTCATAAAATACACATGAAATAGCCATTCTTGTATTTGATGTTTCAAATTCTCACCTATATTTGGCATAGTTCATTTTTTAGTCGATCCCTAAAAGGATCAAAGATCATCTATGAGAGGGAAAGGTGTCGAAGAGTGTAGTGGCTTGAATTTCATTCATCTTGCCTCTGAATGGTTCAAGAAAGAAACAAATGTCGCACATGCATCCGCCTACTCAGTCGAGGTGAAAAAACACAGTTATCAATAAGAAAACAATTTTGCTGCGAAAAATATATCTTTCTGTTTCATGTTACTATCTCTAAAGAAAATAACTAATATGGTTACTTTAAAATTCAGTTTTGTGTATATGTCTACTAGTATAATTGATAAAAAAAGATAAATATCTTTGAAATATTTGGTAAATATATCTTGTAGTCTATAAATATCTTTTGCTATATTAATTAATAATTATATACGGTTCATATACATTTCTAATCATATGCTTCTTTTGACGATGTTCTTTTGTGAATATTTATTAATTGTCAAAACATTATGATAACAAATTCTTAAATGGATATATAATGTTGAGTAATTTTTCATATTTAAGTTTTTGGTGAAAAATGTTTTGGGAAATATTTTTGTAAAAATGGACATTTAATACATTTTAAATAATATGTTTCGAATCCGGTGAGTGTGCTATCTTGACCCAGGAGAGGAAGGATAGAGAAACGTATACAGAAAGAGAAATGAGCATCCATGCCCAAACCAAGATTCAAACCCGAGACCTATTACTTCAAAGTTAGGAGTTAGGGACGCTATCTACTCATATAAAATTTATATATATATATATTATAATAAAACATTAATTATATATAGAATTATATAAATAAGTTATGAGACATGGTGCTAGAAAAGAAAGTAATTTAAATTCCAAATAAATCGAGAAATCCCTTAAATAGTTTTTCTACTCGGTATTACGGAAAGTGTTGACTATAACTGGAAACTAAAAAAATAAATTATTTGTCAAGATTATATACTTCTAATTAAATAAAACGGTTTTTGGTTCATATCGATTTAATGGCTCCTATGTAAAATATACTATGCCGAGCCTATTATAAGCGGCACACATCGACACGCACCTTCGTGAATTCTCCCTTCTTGGCTTTTGGTGTAGTCGGAAGAAGAGGAAAACAAACACAAAATTCCGTATAGTTAACCAGCTGGTATAACCTCGACCTCTAAACTTCTGGCGAATTCTCACCTCTCTTGTTTTGGCCTAGTTATATACTTTTTGAAAGCTTCGAGCAAAACATAAGTGACCTTCTACCTCATTATTTTTGTTATGAAGAAGGCTCGTTAGCCAGTCATGAGTTTTCTTACTGTGTACCCAAAGTACCAAGAAGTTCGGAAGAGGAAATAAATCCTTAAAGGATGCTTTGAACGGCTATTAAACAGTATGTGGGAAGTGACGCTTTAGCTGGTCTCATTTAAATATGAGAAATCATTTAAAACATCGCATACTGTTTTTTTGGGTTCACAACGAGATTTCTTGAATGAGCATTTTAAGTTGATTAAAGCAAACTGTTTTCTGCATTGAAAAGTCATATTAAAGCAATTCTTAAGAGCCTGTTGAGATTACGTATCTATACAATATTTTTGAATTTCATATTTAATTTTGTTGTGTGAGAGTAATAACACTTTAAATTCATACTAAATTATTAGATTCCAACGACAACATTAATTGATGGTTGCTATAAAAATGATTTATTTAAAAACTTTCATTCGAAATATATTTTTATTAGCATTTAAAAATCCATCTTGATAGTATTTATAACTAGAGAGGTATCATACGCTAAATGTTATAATACGGATATAAAAGCAGGAATCTGATATATAGCAGGCTTAGTAATTTACATCAATATGAATAGACTTTCAAAATAAATAGTTGCAAAATGCAACACACCAGTTAAATAAAGAGGGATATATCTCCCATAAAGTAACATATATTTTATTTTTAAATGCATTCACACAGGATGTTATCCTCCTTCACTGAATACCAGAAACTTTCCCAAAAAATTTGAAACAGCTTCTTAACTTCGATTTATGAATTATTTGAATTAAAATATGTAACAAAATTAACACAAATAACAAGAATTGCTTTGGATTATTTTGCTTATTTTTAATTTAATTGAACATTAACAAGAGAAATAGGAGCTCAAAAGAAGTTCAATACTGTATTTACAAAAACTTATCAACGAGGAAATCATTATTTTGTTTTATCCTCATTATTGAATTTATCCTTATTTTTAGTTAGTTGTGCTGAACTTAATTTCAAATCTTCTATCATTCCCATCTTCTAAATTAATGTTCAATATAACCACGATTATTAAATATTCAATTTATAAACCGAATACCATTGTGCGCATTGAATAGAGTTATAACACAATATCCTTAGTTAAATTTTAGATAGATTATAAGTGCATTGAAATTATTCCACTCTCGGATATAATGTGAATAGGAATTATAATATATAATTACATTTTATAAGATTAATATTGTCCATGTTCACTTTATTAAAGAAAAATAACGTTTCAATGTAGAAAAAACTACCCCCTACAACGATGAATGAATCATTTCTAATTTAGACTGCCCTCTTCTTTCAGCAATAAATTAAACTAATATATAATGTGTGATCTATGATTACCATATATATTGATACCAGGAGAGTATATCAATCACTATGTCACATCTAGATTAAGATCTTATTTTTTTAGGCTTTCCTCACAATCTCTTCCACTTTATCAATTAATTTTTGTGGCTTATACAAACAAAATAATTCATTATTTTTATCCTAAATCTTAAGGCAATTGAATTTTCAATATTGTTTTTTGAATCATAATATCCATTTTGTACAATTGGTTTTAAATATTTAGAATATTTTTATGAATAAATGGATATTTATATAATACTATGAATACAATATAGATATTAAAATATGAATCACAATCTCAATTTTGTATAGTTAACTTTAAAATATTCATTATTCATCTTGTAAAATTGCGTTTAAATTTTCTTTCACTGAATGTAAAGAACTCGTCCAAAAAATTTAATTACAATTTATAAATTATTTGAAATTATAATTACAGAATTATTAATAATAAATTCATTATATTGTGGAATAATTTCAGAACACTTATAAAAGATCTAAGATTTAATTCTATGAAAATTTTTACATAAATTTAGAATATTTTATGTGTAATAACTTAGCTGCTGATACTTATATGATAATTATGATGAATTTTAATGAGGAAACTCTTTAATTTAATATGAATTTACAAATCAAACTCATTAGGTTCATAAAAGTTAATTTCCTTTAAGACCGATTTTAATGATACCGACAAATTCATATAAATATATTTTAACTCATATTTATAACTACTTACTTTGTGAATTTTACAAGAGAGATAAGCGAATGAAGAATGTTTTGTTATTTGACTACTGTTATTAATTTTTAACATAAAGAATATAATATATAATTTTTTACAAATACTTTTTTTAGTTAAATTGTATGATATATGCAATATTTTTAAATTGTATAACAGTTCTTAAGGTACTTGAGACAGCCCAAATATTAAATTTAAATTATGTTTAATAAATATACAATTCTTCAGAAACGCTTTATTAAACAATTGCGATTTCACTTTCTCCCTTAAAGATACCTGAAATTAAATCTCTATTTCAATTTCTTGGAAGTAAATAAATAAAAATAATTGAGAAATAATGGTTAGAAATGCTCGAAATTTATGTAATAATTTTAGCAAATATTTTCCATGAAAAACTAAAATGCTTGTTCAATAATGTAAGTAATCTAACTTTATTATGAGATAGTGAGCGAAATTTTCAATAAATGTTGACAGTACTTTTAATAGTTTTTTGATTTTTTTAAGCGAAGTCATGAAAATGCATTTAGGAGAATTAAAAGACCGCTTTGGTGAGACAGTTTGTGTGTGCGTGTGTAAAACCTTTTTAGCTACTCATTTGTTTGGTTCATATTTTAGAAATGATGCTCATAAAGATTTAGAATTTTCTCTAAACTGTAGATTCCAATCCAATTAATTTTCTTACGCAAAAATGACCGTAGAATGACAAACCAATCAACACTTAAAAGCTTTTGCTACCTAACTTTTCGAAAGATGTGCGTGATATCATTACAAATATAACATATTTCTTATATATTTAATGTATTTTAAGACAAATATAAGGTTTGCCAAACATAAAGTTTCCAAAATTCAACTCCTATATTTGGTTTATCTACTTAATTTTGTCAAATGCTATCACGAAAAGGACAATACTTCAAAAAATGTGTTCTATAATGACAAATTTAATTTTTTATTCTCTTTCAACGACTTTTACAAATTTCACTTTGACTAAGAGCTTTCCTATTACTAAGTGAATGAATTCTTTACTTTTCATTTAATATTCTTTCTTGAAAAATACCCAAAGAAAATCAAAGAAAAACTTTTTAAGATTAATGTTTAAATTTAAACTGAAAGAAATTTTGGATTTCTCTATTTAATATTTCTGTTGAATCTTATTTGAGCCTACTTCATCACCAAAAGCAAAATGTGATGCCAAATCAAAACCAGAATGGATTTCTTAAAGAACGAATTTCTAACTGTTAACTGATAGTGACAACTTCGAATGTAATTGGAAGTAGAGAGTTTTCATAAATCTAGCTTCGTATGGGATGCAGTTCATTAGCATTAATGTTAAATATTTTAAAAGTTGATTTTGATAGTTAAAGTGTGTATTTTGTGTTTGTTTAATGTCTAACGTCTGAAAGGTAGATTTTTAATTTAACTTGCAGTTGGAAATGGTTGAACTTAGCGTTAATTTGGAAATACGATTTATTAATTCCAAGTTTGCACATTAAGATTTATTTTTTCTTTATATATTCCAAGTAAGTGATGGGGAAAAAATCAAATATAAAATTTTCTAATTTAGATCATAAAATAAATTATGGCTACTTCTCATGAAAGTGGCATTAAAAGTGAATATGTTCATTTTTTCTATATATGCGAGTAGGCTCCAATGTGTTATTTTTTGTTATAAAAATCATACTAGTTAAGTTAGATACAGTTTAGAAATTTTGAAAAATGTATTTTTTGTGATGAATATTTAGATTTTATTAGCAAATTAATTCCTAAATTAATGCAAGAAAAGACGCTAATTCACATTATTGGTTTAGCTGTTACTCAGTTGTCAGATACTTTTTAAGATGTGAGTTATAACTCAATAAATTAAAATTGAATATTATTCACGTTATTGATTAAGCTATATTGCTCTTCTTTTGATCCCTGCCTGATAGCGCTACATAGGATGCATTTTAAGAAGTGTTCCGTTGTTCGATTAATTATGTCGAAATATTGTAGAATATGATCATATATATATATATATGTATGTATCATTGATCAAGCATGTACAAAATGGCATTTTTTTCCCATAAATTTTGAAGAATTTATTTTGTGATGCATATTTAGATTTTATGAGCAAATTAATTCATAAATTAATGCAAGGAAAGACGCTGTGTTTTATTATGTTTTCTAATATATATTCTCATAAACTGTGTAAAATTAATTTGTAAAGAAATTTTAATGTAATCGATAAATAAAAATACATTTTCAAAATCATGATATTCAAAATTCAAAATCGCACGAAATCGATGGATTTTGGAAGGCGAAAAAATACTTAGTGCCACCTTTTTCCACTGTGATCAAGCGATTGGCGGAAATAAATTTTACCACTTATTCTACCGGGGAAGTTTCAACCAACTTATTAGTGCAATTTGTGAGAATGAACTATTCAAAACCATTGATCCTGAATCTTAATATTCCCTTAGCATAAAAGAGTACTTTATTCCAAGGATATATGCATTAATTTCATAGTTCAGGTTCAAAGTAAAATTTAAATTATTAAAGCTAATAATAAAATTATTTATGAAATCTGAAGTAATGAACAATGTTCTAAAAATGAAAATATTTAACTCAAAATACCTGATCGATACATCAGATTATAACGCCTGCATCCTGGACTTTGAAGGCTTGCAATTGCTGAATCAGAATCACTGTGGTAGCCGGAAATATCACTGCTGCTAGTATCTTCATCACCATCATCACCAAGTTCTTTCATCAGTTCCAAAACTCGAGAACACCCTTTCGAAAACTTCATCAGCACTGGAGCAACAACGGCATTAGGATTCACATCTTTGACCTCTTTTTTCAATTGAGTAAATTGAAAGATGATATCCTTATCAATCTCCACTCTTCTCCTCAGAATCTTCAATAAGAGTACTAAAGAATCATCAGTTAATGTTGGTTCGATAACATTTAGTAAGGATTTGTTCTTGATAAGCCGTTCTTGAATTTCGTCTTGACGAAGACTCAATTGTCGTTGATGGCTAGCCTTTGTAGGAGCTGGTCCATAGGAAAGAGACCTGGTGTGCTTAGGAGTCAAGGAATCTAGTTTTTGTACAGCTATTTTATATTGTGTTATAGCACGTTCCAGTTCCACCTTTAGAGCTTCGTGTAAGTTCATGAGGATTTTCTCTGAAGTACCTACTAATCCATGCTGGCCGATTCCCTCAACAGCTTTCTCTAAAGCTCTTT
The DNA here is from genome assembly GCA_030067965.1 of Latrodectus elegans. NCBI lineage: Eukaryota > Metazoa > Arthropoda > Arachnida > Araneae > Theridiidae > Latrodectus > Latrodectus elegans. Next base: position 18,964,044 of record CM057809.1, read on the forward strand.
TTCTACCCATCATTTGTTTCCGCAGTCTTGGTTCTGATAAAACAATCATCTGAAAAACACATCATTAAATAAATTTAGGATATTTGTAGGAAATCAAACTCTAATATATAAATCATATCTCTGAAAATATTTACATTCAATTCATACAGTTTTGTATTGAGGAATTTGGTGTGTATCAGATACAACGTTAGAAAAATTAATAAATAATTAAAAATTTTAGTAAAATTTTGCATTAAAACATTTAATATTTTACGTATTTTCAGCAATCATATAGATGTTTATAATGTTCTCATTTTATACTTAAATTATTGCATTATTTGAATGTTTTTTTACATTTTCAATTCAATTAATTTTTTTATTAAATATTTCACTAGATATAAATTAGTGGAGCAACGCATCCCATATAGCCTGCCTGGCTGGCACAAGACAACAACAACAACTAAATGTAAATTTCTTCAATAAATTATATTCTTCTATTTTTCTTAAAATGAAGTTTGAATTAATGGTCCCAAAATTTAAATAAGAGAAATTTTACATATATAATATTTTATAACAAATACTATTTCAAAAACTGCACTCAAGAACATTAAAAACTGCGCACCAAGAGGGAAGAAAAGTACAAACAGAAAACTTTGAAGAAAAGTTTAGTTAGATTCTATATATACATATGATCCAAGTTTGGTGAAAATGCGTAATACCACTGACCTTGCAAAGGTGCTGCAATTGGAAAAATACTTGTTTATATTTGGTACATTATGGAAGATTTATAAACGTGATGATCACAATTCTGACTCTTCTAGGACTCAGTAAAATGTCGAATATCAGGTAGACGTATGACAAGACATTCCTCACCAATAAGCGAATTTGAATGTGGCTTCCTTATCAGCCTGAAAACTGAAGACAGATCAATACGTCGTGTTGCTGTCTTTGTGAATCGCTCGGAATGTGCCGTCAGAATATGTCGGGAACTGTGGATACGAGAAGTGCGACTTGGTGGGTCTGGAGCCACCCGGAAGATAACGATGTAAGAAGAGCGAAGAATCATGCTGCAAACAGTCGTGGAACATGCAGTGACTCGTTCTACGATATTATCACAAGTAGGGGTGCCCTTTGTTCCACAAACTATTTCCAGACCCTTAGCGAAGCGAATGTACTATTTAAACGAATTTTTCGTGTGCTGTCTTTCACACCAAAATACCGGCGACTTCGTCAACTATAGTGCCAAGCCAGAGCAATGTGGAATTCCACAAATTGGCAAAATGTGGGGTTTGTAGATGAATGTCGATTCATTCTGGCAGCAGATTACAATCGCGTACGTATGTGGAGGCTCTCTGGTGAACCGTACAAACCCACCCATGTTTTCACACGACACACACTGATCGCCTAGCAGGTTTATTTGTCTAGGGATAATTGCCTATGATAGCCAGTCTATTCTAGTTGTGGATGTGGAACCTTGATGGTTCAGCGTTTTGTTGATGACATTCTTTGACTTCGTGTAAGACTTTTGCTAAATGAAATTCCAGGAGCAATTTTCCATCAAGATAAAGCTATTCGAGTTGCTCAAGATATCCTATGTCATGTTCCGACCTTTCCGTAATCAGCTCGTTCTTTGTGCTTGTCTCCTATAGAGCATGTGTGGGACTAGCTGAAACACCAAATGTTGTTGTGTTACTCTTCCAATGATTTGGGGATGGCTGTTCAATATTTGGGGCACCATCTGTTTCAGGACAACATCAGACGTATGATCACCTCAACGCCGGATCGTGTTTCGTCATGCTTAAGAGCAGGAGGTAACCCCACGTACACTTGATGTTGCATTGTTTTATTCAATTGTGCTCACAGTATTTGTATAATTATCTTAATTTTAGAATCAAGGGAATATTTCATCTGCATCATCATGCGGATTAAATTTCATTTCAATTCGATGCTTTTTTCTTGGTGAGCTATTTTCAATATTCTTGAATGTGTGTGAAGAAAAAATTTGTTACTTAGTCATATGTAAATAAAAATTAGTAAGATTCAAGAAAATTTGAAAGAATAAAATAAAAAAATCAAGAAAATAAATTTAAAACAGTTTAGAGAACATCTAAGCTATATTGAACTGTAAGTCGTAAAATTTCTCTTCAGTTTTTGTCCAAAGTAAAACATTCAATCAATCTTACTGAAATAAAATTTATTAAAGTAGATAATTAATTATTAATAAAATTATCTGCTTAATATATATATATATATATATATATATATATATATATATATATATATATATATATATATATATAAATATATATGGACCATATTATAGTTTTTTCGAACAGAAAATTTGAGAAGCTCGTTACTTTAAATGAAAACTATCTGCTTGATGCATTATTTCCGGATTTCTCAATGACACGAATTCTTAAAATAAAATATGTATCGTGTACATGGGGAAATACGTGATGGTATGTAAAAATCACCATTAAGGCTTTTACGAAGATTACAAGCACATGAAAATGTCGTAAAAAATAGGAATCTGATTATTCTATCAAACCACTTTCGGTGATTTGATGTTTCAAAGAAATTACAGATTGTATAATAGTCTTACGTTTATTAAAATTTGGTAGATCTTCGGAAATAGTGAATCAAGGAAAATTCTCCATGAATTCGTGACACAAATTATAGTTTGGAAATAATTATTAGTTACTATATCATGGAAATTATTAGTTACTATAGGGTAGAATAAGTTTTTATTTTAAGATCTAATAATAATTAAAATACAGAGGTTTCTGCATAATATTGTGTGGACTCAACACTGGTACCCCAATCAGAGATCCCGATAATGAAATTAGTTATGTTACTTTACACTGTAACTTTACTTAGTAATTGAATATTTCCTTTACTCTCTCTCAGCAACATTCATAATATAAAATACCTTTTCCTCTTGATTAGCATACTTAATGAAAATCAGAAAAAAGCAGAAAGAATTATTATTTCCACCAATTGTGTCTTATTTAACGTGATTTTAAGATAAAAGTTGGCTGAAGTCTCATTCCCACAATATCAAATTTCATTATAACTTTGTGTCGTTATAATAGATGAATGTGGTTACTATTATACATGGTATAGTGTGGTATTTTATGTAAATGACAGCTCGAAAAAGAACAAAACTCTTTTAGTAAAAGTAACAAATTAAATATTTAAAAAATGTTAAAAGTATCCACTAAATACTTCATTTCTGTCAAATAATTTTAAATGTCACTTCAAAATGTGTGAGTTTTTAGACTATTTTCCAAAGTTTGAAATATTTGAAATTTTTTTATATTCAATGCGTAATTACTTAATAAACTATCACAATTTATCAGCTAAACAGAGATTACATTTGACGTTTCTTTACAAGTGACATTTTTAATTTATAAATTAAATATAAATTATGTAAATAATGTTAATAAACAATCTGATTTCTTTAATCCACTAATTCGGATGTTTTGATCTTCTAATTTGCATTTTTCTGCAGCTATAGGTTTTTATGAGATTTCTTTTGCCATTTCTACAACATACTTTAATATTAGAAATCATATTCAAATCTTGAACTGTTACAAGATTTATTGAAAAATATTCACTACAGATTGAGAAAGAACCGTATTTTTGTTATCATCCTATAAACTTTAGATTTATTACTGGCCTTTTATATTATATCCAATATATGAAAATTTTTTTGATGTTTTTTATGTATAATCATGTGTTCTGAATCCAAATTACTTCATAGCTTATTGACAATAATACTCTGCTTAGAACATTGGATTCTTAATGACTTCATAGTAGTCTTTAATTTTACCAGAATTTCCTGGAGGGAATAATACCTGCCAAAGGATATTATTCTTGCTTGACAAGTGTGCATAGCAGGCACATAAAGTATACATTCTGATCTTATAGCTTAGCTCTTCATGTCTGTATGTTTTTCTTTAAGACCCGAATCGAGTAGTTACATTTGACAGGTTAGATAACGAGTTACAATTATTTTTCTAGTTTTAATTGTCATTTACTCCGAAACCTTTGAAATGCACTATGTTCGAACTGATATTGTATCGTTTATAAACCAATATCTACTATCTTAGATCCTAAAGAAGATACTGAAATTGAGCACATTTATTATAAAAAATAAATCAATTATAGCAGTATAATTCTTAATTGTTTAAAATCAGTCAAAAATACTAATGAAAATGTAGGAGAAAATTCAGATGCAAAGTAAGCGGCAGTTCTCCAATTATGTATCTAAACGAGTAGTTTGTTGTATTGTTTTGTTACTAACGGTTTTGTACTATGTAAGAAAGAAGTCAATTTAAGAAGATAAAATGTTTTTCATATTTGATTATATATATATATATATATATATATATATATATATAAATACATAACATTTTAAAGAAAAATATTACTACACATTACTTTTAATGAGTCATTAAAATAATTAGAAATTTCAATTTTTCACTTATATCTTGTTTTGAATAATTTGTTCCTTTAACTGATTAATTTGGTGTGTATAAGAAATACTACTGAGAATTCATGTAGTAAAATTTTCATAGTACACTCCAATATTATCGAAGGTGTAGAAATTATAACTATAAATGTTAGCTGATAACATGAAAGTAGAAATTATCCGTAAATATTTTCAAACATACCATTTTGTATTGTGATAGTCTTGTAGATAAAGTGATTTTTTAAAATAAATGCTGTAGTAATAATATTTTTGTAAATTATGTTAAGAAGTAAAATATTTTTATTTTATGCTTTTTATTTTAATGTCAAATTAATGTTTTTAAAAATCAAACTTTTTCTATGATTTTCATAAATATTTACATAACCAGTTCATATTTCAGGAATAAATATATTTCTCAATTATTAATCTAGTTTATCAAAAAAATGAAGGCAATTGAAGTGTTATAGTTTAACTATAACGGACATCATGAAGCTTCCAATAAAATTTAATAATTAGATTTATAAATGTTGAGTAATAACTCATGCATTATAAGGTGAAGTAAATAAACAAAATGAAATAAAAAAAGTTATCAAATCTAAGTGCTACTGAGAATATATTCTCCGTATGTGAATTGAGGCAGCAGAAATATAGAAAATAGCTTTTATCAATAATTATGAATATATGTTTTTTGAAATGATCGATTTTTAGTGCCGGATATTTGATTAATATGCTTATACTATTTGATAAAAAATTACTCAACATAAATTTAAATACTGTCCACATATTTAACATTATTTTACAAATGCAGTCATTAAATTGAGATTAAAAATATTTTTTTGAGAAAGTTATAATGGTCTCCTTCTTATCACTTAGCTTTTAATAAAATTTACTTGTGCGAAGATAGTTTACACAGATCTTAAACGTAAAATCCCAGTATCTTGCATGGATTTCTCTCTTAAAATAAAATTAAACATTTACAAGAGTATTTTCTCTAATCAAACTATAATAAAATAAATAACTTTGGTAAATATTTGCTGGATTAATATACAATATATTACAGGAATGCATTAATCTGTTTCATATTATTTTCGTTTTCATCCTTAATATTAATTAAAATTAAATATTCCTTTACAATACCTATGATTGCTTCCTTAAATACTGAAAGATAATGGGAACTTTAAAAAAATTTCAGAAACATAATTGCTTGAAATATTACTGAATAATTGGTTCACAATGAATTAAATAATACTAATATTCAAGGTAAAAACGCGTTTGATCGCATACATTATAGAAGACTTTTAAAGTATTAATTTTTCATATAGTTTGTAAAATTAAATGGGAAATAAATACTAACTGTTGAAAAAACATCACTTTTGTACACACTTTTCCCACCATATCTAGATTTGCTGATATACTAAAAACATTTTTAGATTTTCATATAGTTTTTATTTTTTACTACATATACGAAAATTTTAAAGTATGAAAATTGTATGAAAAGGAAATAATTTTATATTCTTTGAGAAATCTCTAAATACTCAGCTATAATGGATTTCAGGCAATAAAACAGACAAAATCAGCGGAAAATTCTTTTTAAATGATACTTTTCTGTGTGAAAATAATATCTAAATATGATTCTTTATCCTTCTTTTTTGAAAAATTTATATAGGTCCTCACTTGAACCGTGTTATCAGTCATCAATACCAATTTTGGTATCATTATTTTGCTCATCGTTTTCGGAATCTTTAATGCGGAAGTTAATATCATTAACCGTGATGAAACTTTGAAAGGGGAGTCTGCAAAACAACATTTCACTTGATTCATTTTCCTGGGGTGTTACTTTTTTGCTCCATCTGAAAATTAAACGGAATTCTGGCTTGGATAGGTGGAATCGTGAAGAAGAATTTTTATAGAGAGATGCTTTATGACGGTGGAATATTTTCTATTAGGAGATCCCACCTGAACCCTCCCCCAAAATAGGCTTACATGGAATTTAATGAAAAAGAAGAAATGTTTTATCACTCTTCCGAAAGTCATTAACAGAAACCGGATTTCGGTGACTTGTTTTTTTATTGAGTTGTTCAGGGTAAACTTGGATATAAAGTAATTTAAGTTTCCCCACAATTTCTAAATTATAAAACTATATCTGTTTGTTACTTTTTATTGGATCCTGTATAAAAATTTTTGCTGTATTTCAATTTTTTGAAGCTCTGCTGAAAGCAATATTAATTTTTTTTGTCATAATACTTACTGATTTTATTTTAATTTAACAAAAAGCTATATTTTAATACAATATTTTCTAATATCTTAAATAAAAAGAAAAAATTATATTAACAGTTATTTAAATAAATTTCTGTGTTTGATTTAAAAATATTCTTAATGTAAATTTTGGAAAAAATAAAATCTCATAATACTGTATATTAGTGAAAACCAAAACTTTATTTAAGAAAATGTTCTTAGTATTTATTAAATACTTTTAGAAAAATGTACATATATATAAGATTTCGTCTTTAGTTATGATGATTCAATTAAAATTCCTCTTATTACAAAAACACTTTTCTATATCTCGTTATATAAGTGTATAATAATTTTTAAACGAATATTTTAAGAACAGAGAAAAATTAATTAAAAAAAATGCATTTTCAAGCACATTCTTAATTATAAAACTGGGAAATTCTTTGCTTCAAAGCATGCATAAACAATGACTAGTATTTTTTTTTTTTTTTTTTTGTAAATTAACGAAATTTTCTTAATAAATAGAAATAAATAATAAAAAATAAAACTTTAATTTTTGTTTCATACTGTAAGTAAATTATAATTTCCTTGCATTTTACATCATTTTATTGAAACAGCATATTTTTAAATTTCGCAACTGAAAACAAACTTCTACATATTTGCATAAGTAAACTTTCTATATAATAAAACTGATAATTAGGTTAGATAAGAATTGCATTATAATTTAGAAAGTATGAAAAAATAATATGTTACATTAAAAGAATGTTATTTCAGAACATTGAAAAATGGAGTAATAAAGTTCTCTGCATATCGGAAAAGTTCGTTTTCATTGTTGACCAAAAATAAAATAAAAGAAGTAACAGTAACTTATAATTTCTTGAGAAAAATAAATTGTAAATTTGTGCCCAGTTTTCAGACTTGTAAAATAAGATAAAAAAAAAAAAACATTTAAAAAGATTCTCTATTTTATGTAATACCAATATAGAAATCATATAAATCAAAATTTCTGCGGAATTTACAGAATATTTAAAAAAAAGCATCTCTAGAGAAAAAGAAAATAAAATCACCTTGGAAATTTATTGTTACATCTAATATATTTACTTCCAACAGTAACATAGATATTAAATTCGATGTACGTGAAAGTTTTAAAATAAAAAATAAAATTATAAATGACGAATTTCTGAAAATTTTGCTAAAATAGATTTTTACAATTAAAATTGTAAGAACATAGAAACATCGAAGCTCATTGAAGAGAAATTACGGCATTATTATAACTTTTATTCTTAAAATTAATTATCGTACACATTGTACTCACTATTTTTTCTAATCTTTCATTTCTAACATTTTTATGTGTTAATTTATCTTACTTAAAAAGGAAAACTGTTCGAGAAAATCTCTTTAATAATGCATGTTTAGCAATTTATTTTTATTATCTTGTCATGAAGCACCAAAATTGGATTTCAGTTGATAAATTTAACATTAAACATAAAATTATGCTTTTATTGCTCATGAAACAGTAAAATTAAAAATATCTGTGTTTATCTGCTATAATTTAAACATTTTTAAAAGGGGCATTTTTAATAAAACTTATTTATGATCTCACTTAAAAATGTATATCAGCTTTATTAAAATCAAAAATGTTCTGTTTATACAACGTTAAGTTTTGGCAACAAAGTTTGAAGTTTTGTAAAACTACAATTGTTTATATTTCTAGACATCGTAATGGCATTTTAAATATTACTTATAGAATAATTAAAAAATTCATTTGATAAAACTGAATTTTATAAATAATTTATGTACTAAACCTAATCTGCTGTATATTAATTTTTCAATTCAGAAAAGCATTTTGCTCAGTGAAAATGATACTTCCTATATGGAATTGTAAATGCTTTATAAAGAAACTATTCAACAACAATAAATGATATTTTAATACAGAAAATTCATAAATTTGCTTTAAATATTGAAGGGAAGTGCTTGACATAATTATTTATGTTAGAAAAAAAATATAATTGACTTACTTTAATCAATTTTTTGCAAGATAATATGATTGGATTTGAAGTGTCTGTTGAAAAATCCTGCAATTCTCGATGGGATAGCAACTTTGCCATTTGCATTATCACTCTCTCGGGTCTTAGAAGTCGAAGAGGAAAATTCAATCCATCAGAGAGAAACACTTTAGCATACAAAGCTTCTAATATTGGCAAACTTTGAGGCAAAGCTTCTACAAACATGTCCATTGGTAATTCATCCACAATCGATTTAAATACAGTTGTATGCAGTCTGTTGATGAAGTTTGCGGCTTCTCGGTACTGTTCATTTTCGTACAGTAGTATAACACGTCTTACTGCTACAGCTGGACTGATATCTGATATAGTCATGCTGCTTACTTTAGAATATCCTTTTACCCAGGGAGAATTTCTCCAAGTGAGTTTCTGTACATTGGTTCTTGTAGAGCGTTCGGGTCGGATACATCCTCCTCCAACAATTCCTGAACCATAACCTAACGATTGACTTGAAGACCATGGCGGATAAAAAGGAGGGCCACTGTCTACTAATGGTGGGGGAAGTTGGAACATGATGAGATGTTTTTAAGGCACTTTTTGAACTATTGAATTTATTTTAGTACAACATGAGTCAGCTTGCACAATTTAAAAGATTATTAAAAAAAAACAATGAAATAAATATCCATGAAAAATCTTCAACTTAATTGATATATACTGAAATGCAACACTTTTCAATTCATAATTTTGGGGGTGATCTGTAAAACTATTCAGTTAACAAAGAAATTGTTCAATAAATTGTCAAATATATAAATATAATAAGAACTTCATAATATTTTTCCTGTATTTCAGTTTATAATTTCATCTTAAGTTTCAAATTACCTCTTGAAGAAAGTAACTGAGTAACCGATATTTTCATGAAAAAAATTTCAAAACATAAAACTGTGAATAAAAATTTGAAATTGGTTGTTCAAGAGTGAAGTAGAAACTTCCATACTAATCATCCGAACAAAACAGAGCGACTGTAAACACTGGAATCTAGGGGGATCGTGTTTGAAAGCATCTTCTTTCTTTTCCCACTAGAAGCGCATCTCTAGAGCATGAAACACGTTTTCCACCACCTGTCTTGAAAAGGATGTGAAGCCAACCTAGAAAAAACAGCCAATAAGAGGACAGGTACACCTGACGAGCATGAAATTCCCAAATCACTCCTGCCCCCTACTTTCATCCCCCAACTATAATTACGTCTTAATGTTTCAATCGGGAGTTTCTGGTTCCGAAAGAATGTGGCAGCGATCTTATTGTCGGACAGTATGTCAGTGGTCTCAGAGCGGCAGTGTATTTTGAAAACAAGCTAGGGATGCTTAAAATGATGATGCAGCTTTAACTTAGAGAAAAGGGCTATTTTGGATCATTCATCATCCCTCTCTTTGGAGGATTGATACAGAATTCCTTAGTTCCTCAAACCGGTTGGTCTAGTCCCCGAACACACATGATAAGAATTGCAGTTCTTATATTTTAAGAGCTTAGTTGTTTACCCACCATAAATAGTATCCTGATCATTTCAAGTTGCTCTATATTTTAAGATTCTACATATAATATCACGACTCTTAATAAATAAGGAATTCTGTTGAATTTAAATTCATGTCTCGTACTTTTATAATTTTTTTGATTTAACTGAAATTTCCTTGCTTTTTTAGAATCAAATTGTAAGTTTATATCAGAATAAATTTATGCAGAAAATATAATACAATTAAAAAATTTATTAAAATGCTTTCATAGTATACTTTTGCTACGGAATTAAATATATTTTTTTAGGTATATCAAAAAACTAAAAATTATCAATATAAGTACAGAATTTTTTTAAATTATAATTTTATTACTGGAGTGTGTACTGTTTCATTTAAGGACTTTTAAGCAATTGAAGTTTGCACGAAATTTGACATTCCTTAAACAAAGAATGTTTTTATAAGAGATATGATTTTTATAAATTTTCTTAGAATTTCTAAACTTCTTTAAAAAAAAGTTAAGAAACTCATTCGTAATTAGTATTTATATGTAGTAGTACAATTATATATATGATCACAATTATATTTAATTTAAAAACATTATTTTTATAAACATAAGGTGAAAGTTTTAAAATTTTTGATATGGATTATGAATGATAAATTGATAATTAAAAAAATAAATGCACTATAGCTACATTTTAATAATGTAAAATGCTTTCATAAAAAGTGTGTCTCTATTTATAAAAAATACTCACTTTCAAACAGAACGAATAATGAAGGGAGAAATTTATGTTTCTTGCAAAATCTTGAACTTCTTTTGTTACATTACTGAGTAAAAAGTATGCAAATACTGAAGTTACTTTTATGTACTTCGTATATTTTATAGAAATAAATAATCACAGCAATTTATCAATTTAAATGAATCTAATAACAAATATTATCAAATTAATTATCTTATAAATAATTGATAATTTATTTTAAATATTAATTTTATTAATGAAATTTAAATGCGTAATATCAAGGTTTTTAATTATACTAGAACAATTGATATTAATAATTTATTTTAAGATATTTTTGCTTGAAATAGAAATTTGATTGCAAGGCTACTCAAGGATTTAAAATTATTAGGAAATCTGCTATAGTTCAAAAATCATTATCAAGGTTATTGTATGTTTAAATTCGAACCCATGAAATTCATATCTTTTTATTTTTTCTCAAATATATTTTGCTAGTCTCAGTCATAGGTTATGCGAATCAGTTTTTTAATGAGTACAGCGGATAATTGGTTATTCGTTGAACTCACGAATAAACATATTGGATTGAAGTAATTAATTTAACGGAAGAAAATAGTTTCAAAAAATCATTTTAAAATTAATTCATCTAAATGTGAAAAAGTAGTAATTAAATAGATAAAATTTGAGAAAATGCATATGAACTTCTCTAAGTTAACCAAATATATAAATTTTATTATTATAATACTTGGAAAAATATTTAATATATTCTTGAAATGTAAAATACTTAACATCTTAATAACTTTCCTTTTAAAAAATAGCTTTTGTTAAATAAATTTACTGATACTCTCTTGCTCATTTATATAACTATTTGGGTATTATAAAAAATATTTTACATTTAATCATAGTTATGATATTTAAGCTTATATAATTATAATATTACAATATAATTTTTTGATTATGCAGATTCTATGTATTCCATATATATACTTAATATAATTTACGGGGATCCTTATTGTGCAAAATTCTAATCGTAAAAAATTCTGAATAAAATAGTTCTAATTAACTTCTTTCCCGATATAGTTTTAACATCAAAATAGATGTAGTTGAACATATCTATCAGTCATCGGCGTAAAATAAAATAATTATGTTGATAAAATCTAATGATTTGTTTTTTGATTGTGACCAAATGTCTTTGGAGGAAGAGGATGGCTTACAGAGGAATAACTTATATAATAACCTCATCGTTTGGCTGTTAAGAAAAACTATGAAAAAATAGTTGTCTGTGAACAGTAACAGCAAGTTGTGTGTGTATGTAAAAATGTAAAATTTGTTGTAAACTAAATGCAGATTGATTAACTACTGAAATTAACATGTATTGTTTAGTAAATATCAAAATTTCATTTTTATTTTCATAATTTCATATTTTACTCCTAGTGATCGCAATAAGCATAAAATTCACGAGGTGTCTTTCACTTGGTTAAAAATAGCTTTTAAAATCGAAATATTTTCAAAACATCGAAAATCTTTCAAATCTTATATCGAATTATCGTATAATCTTATATCTAATTATCGAAAATCTTTCAATTTCAAGATGGATTAAAAATACAAAAATGAAATTCGTATATAATTTTTTTTAGTAAGTTTGATATACAGGAAAACACAATAAGTTTTCTGAGAACATTTCCATATCAATTTCGAAATTTGAAACAGGTGTGATTAGCTTTACCACTGGAATAACATTTTAATTACCAATATTAACTCGACTAAAATAAGAATGGAATAAATGGACTCTCTCTCTCTCTCTCTCTATATATATATATATATATATATATATATATATATATATATATATATATATATATATATATATATATATATATATATACGTACAGTTTTTTTTTTTGTTAAATTAAAAAAATGGTAATGATAAGATTTGCTTAATATTTTATTAAATTAAAAGATGGTAACAATTTATTTTATAGAAATTAGTTATAAATATGTTTTTTATACATTATATTTACGTTTTTTATAAATTACGTGTGTGTGAAATTATTTAAATGACTATATTACTAGGAAAATTAGGCACTGGAAGAATATCATCCTACTTTTAAAATATTTTCCTTTTATAAATAATTGATGGGAGTGATGGATAAACATAATAATTTCAAATGCATGTGATTAATTTACATATTGCTTTATCTACTTCTGCTAAGTTTACAAAATCATACATTGCTATACAATTGAGATCATACGGTGAAACAAATTAAGCAAGATTTTGTGAACAGTTAAGCAAATTGTTTTAGATAAAAGAACAACTTTGGAGTATAATGCAGAAGAAAATCCATATTTCTATCAACGAAGATAATTTTTAAAAAATACCATGTGATTTAGAGACCCATGTGGTAAAACTTTTATGGCAATTCTCCGTATCAGTAAGCACCAGAGGCTCTTGATAATTTTTACCTATCGAGTGGATATGTTTTTTATCATTTATTTTTTCATTAAAAGAAAATATTTTCCTGTGTTATATTTTAACAAGACCTTTGTTTTGTGAACTGACAAATATATTCGACTAAATTTTAATTATTATTTATTTATATATTTAAATTCATAACTTATATTATATTTTAGCAAAAGTGATGTAAACATTTGATATTTCTTATTTTTATATTATTTAATACAGTTTTTAATAGAAATTATTTAATACAGTTTTTAAGAGAAATTATTTAATACAGTTTTTAAGAGAGTAGGTAATATTTTACATAAATATTGAATATTGCTTTTTTATTTGAAAATTTATCTTTTAATAAGAAAGAATAAATCAAGAATATAAAATACAAATGTAATGCAAAAATAAATAATTACACTCAAAATTTTTGTATGAATTTTAATAATTGACTAATCAATCTGCGTATTTCACGATAAATAAACATAAATATTTTTATGAATTTCAGAGATAGGAAGAAAACATTAAGCATCTGCTACAGCTCATTGCTTGGCAGTATTAATCAAAAAAAAAGTAGATACAATAAATATTTATTGATGTCCTTAAGCAAAACTTTGTAATTCAGGAATTAAAGAATTAAAAAATAACTATAACAGAATGCTGATCCCTCAATCCGATTATTTTAACAATTAAAAAAATCGTGACATACATTTGAAATTACAAATCTTGCATATCAAAAGTTTTTATTTCTGAAAAATCTCAGAAATACTCAATTTATTTTTAAGTTTGATCCTTACAACTTTAGTTAAAAATTTAAAAATATATAATTATCGTTGCTTTATTTCGGGGCAAAAATAGCAATCTTTTTTTAAAATTTTAAACTAAGATTTTAAAAATACTATTTCAAAATATAACGAATTTTAATATAAATAATCTTATAAAGAAAAAAATTCTCTAAAGGGATTTCAATAATTTTTCTCATTTTATATTCAAAATTTGAATCTCAAGTAAAAGAATTCATTACTCTTAATGTTAACGCTTGACTTATTAATTGAAGCATTGAATTACCATTGTGTGTTTTGGAAAAATGAAGAAAGCTCTCAAAATTGCAGCACCTTCATTATCAAGTTTTCGAGAGGAAAAGCAAGTTTTGTTTGATGTTATGCACATAAACCCTTACTTTGTTTAGAAATGTTTTAAAACCAAATTTTAATGGGGACATGAAAAGTTCTTTTAAGTTGAATCATTTCGAATAGCTTACTTAATAATTGTGCGTAAATAAAGCATTCCGATAATTCAAATTTGTAATGATATTTTGGTCATTAAAATATACTTTGATCATAAAATAATTATTTTTTGATTCATCTACATGTATCTGAAAAAATGTATAATAAACTTCAAAGCATTTATTTCATGTTTTTTATTTCATAAGTATTATTGAGATATATTCCCCATATAATTATCTGTTTATTTAATCTGAGTCTTTGTATTTATTCTAACTATTTTGTTCAAAATAAATCCATGAATTATAAAGTTCAAAGTTTAAACGAATGAATCGTAAATGTTTTTATAAAGTTTCTATTGATTTTTAGATACAAAAAATCTTTTCGTTATTTTGATAAAAAGAGATAATGAGATCGTGAATTATAAATACTGATATTTCAGTACATGAATATGAGAAAAATATATTGACAAATTTATCAATAACAATACTGATTTTCTTTTGCAATTTATGTTTGGGAAGTTAATTCAGTAATAATTTTGATTTAAGGAATAAAAAACACATTTGTGATGTCTATTTAAATCCTAGTTCAATTTGGAGATATTTTATATAATTTTAATAACAATTCTTTTGATTTAAAAGTGTAATCTAACTCAAACTCTGAATTTGAAGAAAAATGTGTTTCAATCAATAATTACGCGATTTAATTATAATATTTACAAACTCTTAACTCTTATAAATGTAATTTATTTTTTAATTTTATATAGTTGTAAGTAATTATCAAAGTTGTAATTGCAGTTAATATGATTAAACTTTGATGAACTTTAATTTAATTTATCAGATAAATTCGGTATTCATTAAAATTGATCAACCCTAATATGAAAGACAACGGTGGATTTTTTGTTTGATATAACGACATGTGAATAAAACTAGTTTTCATAATAATGTATTTACAAAGATTCAGTTCAAATAAAAATTTATCTTACAATTACAATTGAACTTTTATGACAATCGGCTTATCCTGAAAGTCGTTTTAGGATTAAAAACCTCAATTGAAGCAGATTTTTGATTTAAGAAGATTTGATGTCATCCCTATAAAGATAAAAATAAGGGTATTTTATTTATCAGTACTATAAATTTTTTATTTATATATCAACTTAAATTAATTTTGTAAAGATTAATTTGAATGATAAAAACTCTAATTAATTTTCTTGGTAGTGCAAGAATATTACAGAATATTTATTTTAGTAAATTCTTACATCATCTTGCAAGTCTTATTTATTCATGAAGTAATAAACTGGAGTGTTTCCTAATTGATGCAAAATTTAGCGGTGATTGAAATATCTCTTTTTTCAAAAGTAACTTAAAACATGTTTGCATATATTCAAAATAGAGGAGAATATTAGAAGAAATAATTTCAGCTGAACTAACTTTTCAACTTTGTATTCAGCTTTATATTTTACAAAAGTTTATTTTCTAAATATTTAATATAATATTAATATTTTTAAATAATAAATATTAATGATCAAAATTTTTTTTCCGCTTTCCTCCTGGGTTTGAACTAATTTAAATATTACACAATTTCCTGAAAAGAAAGTTTGTTTTTAGTATGATTCTGAGAATTTGAGGAGTTAAATTCTTATTGGAAAAATTGAAAGCAACCACAAAATGTAACTTTTGTATGATTGTCAATTCTATCGTCTAAGAAAACATTTAACATTTATCTTAATCAATGTACACAGAGATTATTTCAAGAAATATCATTGAAATATGAATAAAATTAACGAAAACGTTAACACATTACTATTTTTATAACTTTCTTAGATGGTTAACTAGATAAAGAATGACTTAAAATTGAAATAAGTAAAAATTACACTTTAACTAAGCAATGTTCGTAAAATAATTAAAATATTAGATTTATGTGTAATTTAATCAAATTGCTGTTGCTTTTTTCTGAGTTATATATGCTTTGGTTGGCTTGTTGCTCTGTTGTGTCACATTTTGTATAGATGAATGTGATTAAACATTTTTAAAGTAGATTCCCCTCTACATTTGCACATTAGAAGCATCCATATTGAAGTAAGAAATGAATCTCCAAACTGTTGAAATTGAAGGTGAATTCCGAGTTTTTTGACTGAATACATCAAAATAATGATGTAAAACTAAGATAATTTTAATAAAATATATTATATTTATTAAATAAATTACAGTTAATAATTTTAACTTTTTTTAATAAATTTAAAGAAATTATTACGGTTTTTTCGTTTGGTACAAAAACGAAAAATTCGTTTAAACTTTTCATTCATGAATGGTTCTCTATAAAGTTTCCTTATTTTCTCAAAAAAAAAAAAAAGACCTGGTGACTTTTTCTTGAGAGAATCTTTCGTCACGTATAGAAATCATTGACACTTGTCACGTCAGTAAATTGAAAAATTACTTTCTTTAGAGTAAACAATTTCATGGCTGAATCAATATTTCAAGCTAATAGAGTGAGATTCAAGGAAGATGCATCTGTCAATACTCATCCAACCAAAATAGCAAAGCAAATGCAAGTGAACCTCAAAATTATTCGTGAAAAGTATCTACAATTTTATTCTAACGTGCATGGAATTTAGCTTTTTATACTTCTTTGTACTAATAATAAAACTTTGTACTGACATAAAACTATAGTTGAAATTCCTTTAGATATTCATTCAGATTAATTATTTAATAACAATATTACACCAAAACATTGAAAACGTTTCGTAAAAAACAGTTTAGAATTCTCTCTTGGAATACAATTTGGTATACAAGATTCAATTTGAACTATTACCAAGAACATGTATTAATTTTGAGAACACTTTTGATGAACAAAACAACACAGTATACATTGAATAATATAATTGTTATTTATAATATACCTTTAATTAACGTTAACAAATATTTTTATAATTCTCAGAGAAATAATTTAAATATTTAGATAAAGAATTCATAATTAATCATTTTACATTAATTAACATTTAGATATAAATTAATTTTGGTAGGTAAAACATTTACTCGTAATTCACAAATAGGCAATGTTTAGATGAGATTTGTAAAAATACTATACTATTCACGTGTTGAATGTATAATACTATTTGTAATGAAATAAAAAGTAAATAATTTGTAACATGGAAATGGAGCAAGGAATATCAGGCAGCGGATAGCGGAGAGTTAGAAAAAACTTACATAACTTTTAAAATTTAAATTTCACCTATAAAATTTTATACCATACAATAAAAATAAAATACAGCATTTTATACAGAATTGAATCAACCACAAATCATAGGAGACAAATATTTTTAAATACATTCTAATATGTATATTTCAGTATTTGGACAAAAAAGTTTGGTTAAATGAGGCTAAAATGTATTTTAAAACTAAGCTTAATTTTATGAAAAAGAAATGTAAGGATATTATATGCGTTATACATGTTATTCTATAATACATTTATTGATTTTATTAGTAGAGATTAATAAATTTATTAGGTTATATAAAAATTACATAATATGGTGACGAATATCATAGAGTGATATCATATATCGAATATCATAGACGAATATCATAACATGGTGACGAATATAATACATGGAAATTTCTATGTTAAACTTTTAATGTAAGAATAGTTATTATTGACAACACGTAAAGAGATTGTGACCTCTCAACTTACTTACACGTTTTCAATATTTTTGAAAATATTATCACTTACAACAAATTCTTATAATAGCTTTATTAGAGATAAAAATATCACATTGCTCTTAAATAAGATTATATCACCAAAATTGAATTGAAAGATTTTTATTTCCAAATTATCCTCTTCATACTGCATTTAATCGAAATGAAAATGTGTTTCTTTAATAATTACATCCAATAAAAGGAACAGTTATTTGGATGAGTGTATTGATGAAACACTATTTGTTCATGTATTTATAGGTTACTATAATATGAATATATTAATTATTAGCATTTCAATCCATTAGAAAACGTTCATGTTCACCTTTGATCAATAATATTTGAAATGCATTCTTCATAAAGAACTTCTCACAAAAATAACTCATAATTATTTTAAATGAATATAATATTTTTTAAATTACAAAGAATGATGCGAAGAAATATTTTCTTCAAAAATTATTAAAAGAGAAAAAATTTTAGCTTCAAATAAAAAATTTTAAATACAAGTAAGTAAAGAAACTGTGTTTCCTAACCAAGTATAAGAACCTGTAAAAACAGGATTTTCCTAACTTATTGGTTGTAATTTTGATGAAAAATAAATATACTTTAGCTTCATAATAAAATGACATGAAAGTTAGAGGACTACGCCGATACCGAAAAAATTCCCTTTGAGATATAAAATTTGTGCAATATAAAATAAAAACTATCTTTACTGAAAATAAAAGTCAAATTTGGATGAGAAAATTAGTATTAAATTTCTATTAATATACAAGAGAAAACTTATATATTATATCATCTGGAATGGGGTTGGCGTTCTCTAAATAAAGAAATCTGAGAATTTCCAAAGATTATATTAATACGGCTACAGCATCGTCCATTGCAAATATGTGGTGTTTTGGAGGAAGTGACGTCATTTGCCTTAAGGGGAAGTAACGACTGAGTGACCCGTAAAACATTGACCAGACATTTTCGGCGCTACAAGTTCGGAGGAGCACTCCTCGGAATACTAATAAGTATCGGAAAATCTCCCCCCCCCCCCTCTGTTTTCGGTCTTTGATTTTTTTATTTTATTTTTTTTTTTTTTGTTCGACAAAGTTGGAATTCAAGGTTGGTGGCTCCCAGCTGAGAAACACTTCAGGAAGGAGCTACTTCTAAGGCGGCTCGATTAGAAAAGGTGGAGTTACGGTCCGGTTCACCTGAGTTCTATGTATTTTTTTGTTGCCGCTTTCTCTTTTATTGGCCATCATTTTAAAGCTCGTCACTCTCCACATGGCTACGGATTGATGAGTTTTCGTACACAAAACCCTTTTCTGTACATAAGTGCTTGAGAGAATCAAGAGTAAAATGCATTTGTAGCAAAATGGGCGTAACGTGTAGTGAAGTGTGCTCATTAACTCAATCTAAATTTAATAAAAAAGTCTTAAATTTTTCAAAAATATATTGCTCGTTGTTAAATGCTATCTTGGAACGGAATTTTATTTTTTCTCATATATTACCCTAATGTTTATAATACAAAGACTTTTTACGACCTAATGTCTATTTTATGATTTCCTTCATTCAAATAAAAAAAAAAAAAAAAAAAACTTGATTCTCTTAAACATTCTTGGATTACTGTGTGAATTTAGTTCGGACCCTTTAGACTGCCACAAAAAATGTACGACCCTAGCTAGATTTAGTTATTTTTACATACAAAAAATAAAATAAATATATTTGCAGTGAATGTATATGCTAAAAAGTATTCTCGCTAGTTTTTTAACAGAATTTATTAAATTTCTGTAAAATAATTTATATGTAGAACTTTTGTTTACATGAGAAGGCATTTAATTGAAGTATAGACATTTATATATTCAGGTTATGAATAAAAAAAGAAAGAAATGAAAAGTCAAAATAAAGAAAGAAATTGTCGGAAAATTACATATCAATCGCACACACACACACACACACACACACACACACACAAATATATATATATATATATATATATATATATATATATATATATATATATATATATATATACACACCCATACAATAGTACATTTTTATAAAATTAATAATCAAAAATTAGATGGAGAATAATAATATATTTATAAAATTTGTCAAAAGCCAAATTGAGAAATAATAATCAAATACTAAATGAAGACATTGAAAATACGAAATATAGTAAACACAGATGTTCAATATATAGTGATAAATGTTCAATTAATAGTTTAAAATTTCAAAAAAAAAAAAAAAAAAAAAAAAAAAAAGAATAAAGGGAAATGGAACGAAAATGGAGAGAGGTACCAGCATAGCCAGCTTTTTCAGGGGGTGTTGACCACATTGTTACAAAGTATGGCTTTTCTGCATTAGCCCAAGACAAAGTCTTAAAGAAGCCATTACACTCCAAAGCCACACTAAAAAGTTAAAACCAAAATATCAAACTTGTATCTTTCAATTTTCACCTATGATACTTCTAATCTTGCTTTATATATTTACGAAAATACAGTGAGACAACTAAGTCTGGATACCGAATGGGGAGTGCATGTACAAAAAGATGAAATGCAGAAACAATAACCAAAAAAAAAAAAAAAAAATTATGGTTTAATTATTTGGAACGATAAGAAAAGTAAGAAGAGTTGTTTTTCAGTTACAATATGGCAAATGCGAAAAAATATATTGTTTAAAATATAGGCTGATGACTACGTATGGAGTTTGTATCCTCGAACCGCTAATATTTTTACACACCAATTTGCAGGGATGCGATGAAGCAACAAAATTTTGCCAAACATTATTCTATTCCTGAAGAAGTGCAATCTCCAATTCGAAGCAGTAAAAGAAAACAATGATCTCACTTTAGCAACGAGTAGTTCGATGATGTTTTTGATTTTGTTTGATCCTTCAGAAGAATATGTTGGTTAGGTTTAAGAGCATTTTCTCCATAAGAAGAGTCATATGATACTTGGTATTATCATGTTTTAAACAACAGATATTACTAGTGTCTTCAGTGTTACGATTTATTACACCATCTGCATTTATTAAGTGTGAATTAGTATCTTTGTGATGTCAAGTTGTTATTGATATGTTTGTCTGTAAGCCCATCTATGATGATTCCAGTCGTTAATATCATTTTGTAAATTTTCATAAAAATATTTTGTAATGCACTCTTATCCCTAAAAAACGCTTTTTTTTCTCACATTTCAAATTGAACCCTGATTCGTCAGTGAATAGCACTTGACTTCAATAACTTTACATACAAATGTGATGTTAAAACCCAACTTTTACAATCTGTATGAGATCTTGATATTAACAGACTACACACAAGGTGCATAAAGATTATTCTGATAAAGCTTATTTCTGTTACGTTTATTAAATCTTAGTTCAGCATCAAACCCTTTGTCGTGATGCCAAGAGAAATTGCCTTTGTAGTTGAGTAACATTGATCGTTTTGTATAGAAGAGTTTTTAACAGAATGCATCAGTAATCATTTACTGTTACAGCATGTAATCAAATTTACGTGTATTTTGAAATAGATTCCACAGTCTAACTCAGTCTTTTCTACATGTTTGCATTTCCTGGGTTTAACTCTTACGATCATAGTATATTCTGTTATCACAGCATCTTCAAGGCTTCTTGTCATAAAATAAAACCTGAAAACTGAACTTCATAACTGAGGCCGAAAATAAATTTCTGCAAAATTATATCTGAACCTATCTCTCTCTGTCTCTTTTGTTTTGTTTTTTACGTAATGAACGTTAATCACATGCAATTTTTTATTTTTCATTTTGCTTTAGAAATCGATTTTTTTTTCAAATACGATATCAGGCTAAATAATTGTATAAATTCTTAAAAATCATGTGAAAAATTCAAATCTAATTTTTGGGTATGTGTTCCTCGTAATTTTTCTTCATTTGGGATATTTTTAAAAAGTCTTGAAGCATTTTCTTGTCAACAAATTATGTGTGTGTAAAAAACTCAAAAGCGTTGCATATGATTTTATTTTTGATTGGAATGTTCATACATAAACTATATTACCTATATTATTTCAATATAATAGAGAATCACAAAATTAGCAACTAATCAAAAATTTATAAATCTAATATAAATAATAGTTACTTTCAATCAACCATTTGCATCATAAATTTTTGACATTCTTTCACTTATTTATACTAATTTTATTTAAGCATTTACTCTATTCTTTAATTAGTTTATAAATATTTTGTCCTAAAAAGTCATTTTTTCTTTGTTCTATATTATTCGATATGGGGAAAATTCTTGAATAAAAACAACTTAATGATTATGATTACTCTATTTCTTCTTTTCTCCGATTATATATATTATAATCTCTATAGAAATCATGAAATTAGTCTTAAAGAGAATATAAAGGTAATCTAATTTGTCAAAATTTAAAAGCATGAGTGAAAATAAATTCAAATCACAGTAAGTAGCTTTACTTTTATGCAACTAAAAAATTTAAAGAATCAATTTTTTTGTCAATTTTTCGTTTATTTCCCTTTAATAATTAAAATACTAGTATCACATCAACTAAATCATTCATACATCCATTTCTTGATATTTAGAATTAGAACAATTTTCATGAATTAATCAAATATTCATCAGTAGTTAATTTCAAATCTAAGAATGTATTGTTATAATTACTACAAAATCTAATTTTTATACTATATTCTTTTATACTGGTATTTAACCATATTTTTTTACTGAAATAAACATGAAATAGTAAAAAATAAATTATTTTCAAAATTGTTAAGCTTATAAAACATGTAAGAATGCAGATCGAAATATGAAAATAATTTGAGAGACGTATCAAAGTACATCAAAATACTTGCTTCTGCAGATAGCGTATCTTCAAACATGAAATTTTTGATTGCAATGAGATATGAGGAAATAAATTCTAATATAGACATGAAAAACATGCAAAGTTAAACTAAGCTGAATCCATCCCTAATTGCAAATTGATAAACGTTTTAAATAGATGTAAGCGAGCTCAATTTTTCTCCTGTTTCAAATACCATAAGCATGAGATAGCTTGACAAGGCAATAACATAGTAAGTTATGTTGTTGCATAAAAATATTCCCCGTAGTGTTTACTATCGCATAGTGCGAAAAAACTTGAAGATTTGCATTAAATTTACAGTTCTCACAATTTCAATAGTTACTACTATATATGTAACGCGTAGTAAATAACTAGTCATATTATTTCAATATACTATCGATAAGGAAGTAGTTTGTTATATACTTCAGAACTCTGTGTACAAATTTGCTGAAGAGGTACATTCTATTGATACTATCAGATTTTCATTGAAAATGAATATGTCAGAAATGAGTATGTGCATGACAACCTATTTCTGACTGTCAACATGTATCATGTTACCAACATTCGTCAATTTATTTTGCAGAATTTAGCATGGGTATCATGAAGGAATTCCCAAAATTTATGACACATGTAAGTATCTATTTTTTACGAGGTACATCAGATTTTGTAGAAACCATTTTTCAATTCAGCTGTAAAGCAGCATGTTAATTTTATTTGAGACACTATATGTGAAAATTAATTTCTACCAACTTAAACTTGATTAAAACTATTCTGGTTTACATCATGTATTGAAGTCTTTATTGCAGAAATTAATTTTTAAATGTATAAAGGACAATTTTTTTTGAATTATTAGCTTATAACATAGGAAAATTAAACAGGAAAAATACTGGCCAAAATAGAAATTTTTCTGTAATTTTTAGTCAGAAAAAATTTAACTTCGAAATTATTTTCAGTTACATATGATTATAAATATTATCAAAACAATAAAGCTCTTAAAAATTCTAATAAATTTGTAAGAAATTTCTGAATTGTGGTTCATTTATGCAGATATTTTGGAAAAAAAATATTTGAAAAAATTTTAAATGTATAATATAAATGAAAATTATGAATGTATGATAAAATATAACAGTGTGATCAGTTTCTATGCATACTAATTATTTTGTCTTTAAATAATTCGAATCCTTAATGATTTTGTTAGTACAGTAAAATATTAATGAATATAAGAAAAATAAACACACACACACATTTGAAAATCCACTATTTACCATGAAAATATGAATATTAGCTTCAATTTTTTATTTATTCTTTCCTTTAGCTTCAACAACATAATAATTTGTCCTTTCTTATTGTTATTCTTAAGATGCTAAGCACTTTTGTCAATTTTTTCGTTGATTGATTGCTGCGCATTAATTTTAATATCCAACATATCTTTTTCTAAGAAATTATTACAAAATACAACACTTTTTATAATTATTTTTAATATGCCAAACACATTTTCGTGAAAATTTCTTAGATAAAAAAAATAAGTGTTTTCAATGTTCATTTATAATCACATTTGTTAATCACAAAAATCTCGACAATCAACACACATCATGCTAGCATTTGATAAAAACTTCACATTTCATTTTTCTATTTCATTGGGCTAAATTAAGATTCTTAATACGTCGCTTGCGTGAAGGCGCTTCCTTAGCAACGTTTCGTCTAAGTTATTGTCCAATCTAACCATCTATTTCCTCTCGGAAAAAGAATTTCACTAAAATTAATTCTTCGAAATTGACATACTCCATACAATTGAACTTGTTCCTTCTGAGTGTTTTTATTACTCTCTGCAAATAGAAAGTGCGTGTCCAGATTATAATCTGACTTCTTTTGTCCCTTTCACGAGATGACAGAAAGATTTGCTCCTGAAGCAATTTTTAAATGAAAATTTTTGGTCACAGGTCAACTTGCATGTTTCGTTTACAATAGTTTGACATTAAACTCTCAACACATCTAAGCTTATGACAAAGAGGATTTACGTCGGCAGAACTTTGAAAGAAATTGGAAGTAGATAAGATGAATTACCAGTTATTTTTTTTCTATAAATGGAAATTACATTCTTAGTTAAAAAATAAGTATAAGCTATGCCATTCTTAATCTATGGCATGGAAATTAACAAAACATGCTTAAAAATAATCACATTTGTAAATTTAAAATTAACGAACTATTCACTATTTGTTCTGAAAAATTTTACTACCCAACTGTGTCAGATTATTAATGTCTCAGTGATAAATAATTAATTTTAACACCGAAAAGGGTAATATTATGTCACCTACACAGAATATATACAATTAAACAGTGTATTCAACTCCAAATTATGTATTCTTGCGTGTTGAATTGAATTTAACGTTTCAACAAATACAGTTTAATGGACTTGACAGCTTTAATAATTTCACACTTGAAGGAATTAACTCCGTGCAAGGTTTTAATCATTAATGGATTTACCTAAGGCAAATTAAGAATCGTAATTCCATTTCAAAAAAATATTCTTCCTAGTGAAATTGTCTTTGTGTGACTCACTTCAGTTTAGTTAACTGTTAAAATTGTCCTGATGTTCAAGAGGTGATAGGTTTGTGTAATTGTTCTAGTTCAATGAGTTTATATATATATATATATATATATATATATATATATATATATATATCTGTTTTATCAGTATGCAAATACTCAGTTTTACGATTCTCGTCTATTTAAAAAATTTAATATCGTTTATCTGAAAAAAATTGTCACAAAAGCTATGTCATAAGTGAAAAAACTTCCAAACTAACACTTTACCATTATATCAGAATTATTCAGAAATATGTCATTGGTCTGTCATTTTTTATTAATTGGAAAATTTGATTTGATTGCCGAAAATCTGATAATTTGGTTTAATCCCTCCTAATTTTCATTTTGAGAAAGGAAACTGCGTTTCTTATTTCTACAATAGAGGGATAAAACAATTTAATAAAACGTATCTGATGCATTCAAAATTCTGAGCTTTTGGAAAGTTCTTAAAAATAATTAATTGAGAGAGAAGTTTGTTTTCTTGTATTTTTTTTTTCTAAAAATATTTTCTAGCTGATTCGTTATTTTCCAAGATAATTTTATTAATTTACAAAAATAGGATTTTGAATACTATACAGCTGGAAATTTTTAGTAACCGATAGTTATAGTTAGAATTTTTTTTTACAATATCAAGCACCATTCATGCTCTCTGAAAATTATGTCAAATTCAAGGTTGACGATTAAATTATATTTATTTCTATAAATTTACATATTTTCACCTATTGTTATACATAATAATAATGATATCAGTATACATAAATACGGATATATACATATCATACATACACAATATTTAATATCAGGATATTCAAATAATTTTTAGTTTCTTCTTTTCCAAAACCCTTATTACTATACTGAACTTGTCAACATTTGAGCATACTTTAAATGTTTTGTAAAACAAATCCTGTAAATATTTGGCAGTTTTTTCAACTTTTTTAATAACATCGAGAGAAAATTTTTTCCAAACAGAGTGAATTTCCATTTTTTCCAATTTAATCTGAATTAAGTCTTTTTCTCTCAATTAAATGTCGAAAAAAATTTAAGATAGTAAACGAGTTAGGCATTTCTATTACTTATCGAGCGCTGAAAAACATTCGATTTTTAGGAGTTAAAAAATGTTTTTAATGCAAAATATTTTATCTAATTACAGTCGGAAGCAGGTTTATGCTAAAAATACAAAACAAGTCTGATGAACATTAGAAATATGTTAATAAAAATAGTTCCAATAATTATAACTCATTATTATTAATCGATAACTTTCTCTTTATCATAGCAGCTAATATTTACAGATTCAATATACCGAGGTAACTTTTTTGTTATTCAACAGAAAGCAATTTTTTTATTAATTAAAATGCATTTATTTTAGAAAGCAGGTATTTTTAAAAATAAAACATAAGAAACCTTGATTTTTTTAACTTCAGTATTATTGTCAAGTTGTGGGAAAAGATTAAAATGGTGGATAACAAATAAAAACAAAGAATGCTATAACATTCCTGTTAGTCAAGTTTGAAAACAATTAGCTATGTTGCCATACATTTCTTACTTGTATTTGAAAAACTTTATTTACTGATTGTGCTCTCAGTATCTCATATTTCCTTCTTTATCCCGAATTGAATTTTAGGAATGAGGTGAGATTCAGACCTGCAAAGTTTCACTAATTAGGCTTAATTTTGAACACTTCCTTCCCTCTCATTCTATGAACGACACGCGAGAATATTGCTAAAATGATACGATATTTACATAAAACGATAGTAGAAACTCATGTCATGTATAATAACTGTTTCGGGTGATGATACTCCACCAAAGATGGACTGATATCAACATTTTTAACGAAAATTATATCCGATTATTGTTTAATATAACACTGAAAATTACGATTCTCTGAAAACATATTTGATATTCTTAAAATACAAATTCTATAAATTATAATTCACGAAATTTCTGTTGAATTATGTAATTCTTCAGTGATTTTTTTCTGTGTTGAAGCAAAATATCAGACCTCCATCTACTGTTTCTTTTCGCAAACCTTCCTCTACTATACCAGCTTTTGGTAATTGATGTGCGTCCGTGTTATTTACCACCCAAACAAATACCAGAGTAGGCAGGTGATGGCGAAATAATTAATCTCCCAAAAATGAGAGAAGGGCAGGCATTCCAACCAAAAGATATTCGCATTGAGAGACAAAACGGGGACAAGTTAGTGTCACCTTCGGCAATGAAATACTCTTTCGGAAGCATCAAAGTTGCTTTCTGGAATCGTTTACATACCTCTTTATACAGGGGAAGGAAGATAATGTGTTGCCTGAAGGAGGAATTCCATTGGTAGTGTTTCGAAAGATGCTGCACAGTTCCTTGTGTCAATAGAAAACGGTATCGAAACATAGATTTTCTAAAAACAGTTATGACATTTAAAATATTTATTAACTTTAATTTGGAATTTACTTAATTTTAGTATGAGAATTACAAATTCCTAGAAGTTTCTTTGAAGGAAAGAAGTTATTTCTCAGAAAGAAATTAAATAAGATTGATGACACGTAAAGTAATAGGTAACGTTAGATGATGAAGCTGAAAATGATGAGATATTTTAAGAAAGAATGATTGTGTTGAAAAAGTAGGTTTTACCATAGACATTACTCCTAATTTTATGTTAATAATATGTGTCAAAACTACAATCTTAAGACATTTTAAATAAAAGCATTTATATATAACGCATTGCAAGTTATTACAAAAAGAAGCATACATAATCCTAAACCTTAAAATAGAAACTTACAGAAAAATAGTCATTTCTTATAAAAATACTTTTAAGATGTGTTTTCAAGATAATATTAATTGCGAAATAGGCGTTTTAAGATTATTAACTTTTGAGATTGTAATTTTTTCGTTTTACCTGGAATTTCACTGACTAAAAGACAATTAAACTTAGGCTTTTTTAAGTGTTCCGGTCCGGTGTCGAAAACAATATTTATAAAATAAATATTGCATCACTATTACAGAGAGATAATTTAAATATAAGCATTAAATTTTTACTGTAAAATGAAAAGTTGCCTACCATTGTTGCGAATCTCTGCATGACTCTAATCTTGAAAGAGATTTCGAGATTCAAAAAATCAAATTTTCTTTCTTTTTTGTAGTTATAATCTTACGTATCCTGACCTAAAAAGCCTTTTAATGTTTTAAATCATGATTATAACGATAAAGAATTTGTATACAACAAAATTCTTATTTATATTGAAAGTATATTTAATTTTAAAGCATCATTGAATTTAACTATAAAGAACTATTATAAAATGTGATCTAATACACGATGTTAGTGTAATATATAATCCTTTAATACAGTAGCTAGAAAATTCAACATGTCTTAGTTTTTTTATATAAATTAATTAAAATTTGCGTGATTTAAAATTTTTCTCAGTTTTTTGAATTTACATAGTTAAAGATTCAAGTATAAGATGGAGATGTCTTTTGTAATGATTTCTGCAACTTAAAGTAAAATTTTTAATTAATGTATAAGCAATATCTTGTATTTTATTTAGTTTATATATATACATACATACATATATCTATATCTATCTATCTATATATATAACTATCTATATATATATATATATGTATGTATATGTATGTGTTATAGTAGTTTTGGAGAATGAATTCTTTAATTATTTTTTTTACTTACTGCAATTTACATAAATATTATTTCATTTAAGAATGAGCGTTTTATTTTAAAACGTCAAGTAAATGTTTTTGTTTGTTTATCAGTTTATTATTGATCCGCTAAAAGAGATAGACAGAGAGAGAGAGAGAGAGAGTGAGAGATTTTGTATGTATTTCGCATAATTTGAAATCATACAGGATTTAAGTATGGGTTCTAGAAAATTCTAAAATTGCATTTGCTTCAACGAAATAGATTCATTTTAAATTTATGATGCCCTTTTATGGAAGTACCATTCAATAGATAATCTCAAGGAACTTTTAACTTATTTCTTTAAAAGAAAAGATGCCTATATAGCTGTGCAAAATAAATAATATAAGTGAATATCACTCGAAAAAAGTTCTATTCAGAATTTTTTCAAGAAAATATGCCAGAATGTTGAACCCTACTAAAAATATGTTTAATGATGTAATCGTATTAAATGACTCAGCTACCTGGATATTAACTCTATTAGATATTTCTGAAGTGAGAAATTCGTTTTTCCAAACAGTACCTTTAACACATTCTTTGAGTCAAAAATCTTTAGTTTCACTTATAGTTTTATTTAATTACAACTTCTAAAGATCTATATGTATTTGATCACATCGTAGGGAAAAAATTCCTTAAAATTCTTTTCCACATACCATGTAGATAGTTTATAGTAGGTCTTTTAGTTGTAATGTGATTACAGAATATGATAAAATATTATAACGAATATTTAATACATTAATGATTATTTTAGCATAGCATAGAAACATACAGTGTTGTACTATATAACTACTTTGCCTTTTTTATTGAACATTTTACATCACTTAGAGGTTCAGAATAGTTCCAAAATTTGATAATGTTCCCTGATTGTACATAAAAGAATTAAACCTTTTAAATGTACTGAGATAAGAGACTGGAATTACATTAAACTGTTTTGTTAACTGTGATTTTCAGTACTTTTAAAAGGTTTGCAAGTCACTACTGCAGATGATCAGAAATACTATTGTGTGTGTCAAGAGTATATTATTATACCTCTCAAAATTATAAAAAAATGAACAGCCTTACTATGTGAAATGGTATAGAAAATTCTTAGTACTTTTATTTATACTATTATCGATTTAATTTATATTATAAATTTATAAAATTGCTTTTTAAATTTCTCTTTTTTATGAAACATATGTATCTCTCTAGCAATCTATATTCAGAATTAAATAAAATAGGATGGGTTATTTGGGATTTCAGTTTTTACTTAAATAACTACAGCCAGTTATACGGTATAACTTATATTATTTTAATAGTTGAATTATTGTGATATTATTGATATTCTGTTAAGTACATTTTTATATTTTGTAGATAATTTTACCATCGTATAGAGTTATTTAATGCAGACAACTTTGATGGAGTAGAAATATATGCATAAGCCGACCGATGACGACGGATTGGTTAGCGCCCCAAAACTCTAAATATGTAAATCTCGGGTTCAAATCCGTGTTCGAACATGGATGCTCCTTTCTCTCACTATGTGTGTGTTTCTTTATCCTTTCACTTTCGGGGTGAAATAGCACACCCACTAGGTGCCCCACTGTATGACATGTCATCACATTCGCCCCTTGTAACGCTGAATAAGTATATCCTTAGGGCAGTCGGGCATTACGATAAAAAAAAGATATATGCATCAGTGATAATATATATATCGCTACTGGATACATTGTATTGACATTTGAATTTCTTACAGTAGACACTGTACAAGTTTCTTTTTTAAAAAATGTATATTACACTTTGTTCCATACTTGTATGAGGGTGTGTAATATTGTATGCATATTTATATATAATGATACATCATTTCAATGTTACTTATTTGTATAGAAAATTTCTTAACATCTAAAAGTTTTGCCAATTTATTCACTGTTTTGTAATATATTTTTAAAATGAAATGTTGTTGATATGATTATATATTTCATAATACTAGAGTTAAAAAACAGCTTTCCTTAATTTGGATTTAATATTTATGCAACACTACTTTTATTGTTTTAAATGGAAATATGATTTCAGCTGCTTTTAATGATGTCAAATTCATACGATAACTGAATTGTCCCTATATTCAATAGAAATATACAGATTATATAATAACGTCAAGTATATTTAAAAAAATACTGAAATTACTTCGCTGCTATTTTGTTCATATTAAAAACATATTACTGTTATCTAAAAATTTATGCATAGATTTTTATAGTTAAGATAAAATTTTGAACTTTTGAAATTCTTAACCAATGAACAATGATACCGAATACTTCATTAATATAGATAGACACTCCTATTTGTCTACCCTGCATACCCCCCTGATATTCCCGTTACATGACATCTAATCGCAATGAAATGTTTATTCATTTACAAATCTTTCTGGAAACATTACAAAAAATTCATATTTAGTTTGCCGACAAACATTTTGTTGGATGAAGGATAGTATCTTAAGAGGTCGAATTAGTTGACAAAGCATTTGGCGAGATTGTTCTTCAGTTAAAGACTTTAAGAGAAGAAATCCCAAGACATTTTCTTCATACATTTTAGCTTGATTATTTCTAAGATTTATGTGATATATCTTAATATTTGTACAATTTTTTAATTGAATGACTATTTATATATGACTTAAGTTTAGTAATAACACACACCCGATTGTGTATAAAATATATGTAAAGGAGTGCCTATGTGTATATTATTTGTTAGTTATTTTCATATAATAAACTTTCTTCTCTGATTAACTATGGGCTCTTAGTGAATTTTACTGAGATAAGATATTAATGAAAGTTTATCTATATTTTTTATAATTATAATAACCAGCAAAATCTTTTCAATATTTTTTATCTGAATTCGCAGTCTATAAATCTACAATATTTCATTAACTTTTTATGTACCAATTCTCGAAACATTATAAGGTTTTTATTGAAAGTAGGTTTTTCTTTCAGAATATGCTTTTGATAATGAAATACTAATTTATTAAAATATTAGAACGCTTTTGTAAACAGCAATGCCTTTTAGGACTACACTGGTATGTGAAACTTAAGATACTATTGGGTTTTTAGCCATAATTCCATGAGACAGGAGACAACATTTTATACTTAAGCGATCACGAAAGCGTAGTTACGTAAATATGAATATAATGCACACAATATGCATTCAAACACAAAAGGTTTTACTGAATTCTCAGTGTTGTTGCATATGATTGTCTGTTCAACAGAAATAACAAGCAGATGTTCCTTAGAATGGCCCTCCCTTCCCCTTTCTTCAATAGTTGCTTCATTCGGTCTCTCGATGCAAAGCATATTGTCCAACAATTTTTAAGGTAAGAGTGCCCATTCCTCAATCAGCATCTGTTTTATTTGTTTGGTGTTCCCCGGAAGATCAAATCGTACCATAAGGCACCTCACCAAAACATCCAACATATGTTCTATGAGGTTTAAATCAGAAGAGTGTGTTGGCCAATCCATTGGAGTACTTGCGTCCCTTTCCAGTAAGTGTTGAACAGCAGGGTTCTGATGTTAGCGTACATTGTCATCCTTTAAAAATGAAGACTATAGATTTATTATACTTCAAACAGAAGTACGTTGATTATCTAAAAATACATGTTTAAATCCATTTGATAAGCTCTAGCTGTTGTTTATCCCCCTGTTGTAGGAAAGCCTATACCAGGTCCAAAAAGCCCAGACGCACAAGTTCCGCGTAGATTTTATTTTGTTCAACCCACAGCTGCCTCCAATAGCCTTTGATTCAGTGTTGAAATTCCTGGAAAGCAAAGGCATTAATTTGCGACACTTTTAATCAACTCAAAATATTGACATAGCCTTTAAGTCTGATTTATTTGGTAAATTTAACGAAACTAATTTGAAACATATGATGACCAATTAAATTTAGTTAAAAATAAATCATATCTAAATTTTTGCAAAACATTTTCTGTACAGATAAAAATTGGGAAGAGCAGAATGTTTTGTTTTCAAATCTTTTGAAATTTCAAAATATAAATGAATATTTTCTTACTTATGTCTTCACCTAATAATTCCTCGTGCAGACGTCAATCAAAGATTTGAAGACATTCTTCACTTAAATATTCCGGACTGGGTGTTAAACCCTTTTGCACAAGGATAAATTCAGATCCCAAACATAGATGAATCCATACTAATACAGAAGCAGCTTATTGAAATGTATACAAATGAGGAACTTAAATCAATTATTTAAACAAGGATGCCACAAATTCTCTTTACAAAAATAGATCCCTATTTTATATCCTGCATTCAGAGTTATTGTCCTGAAGTTTCTGATTGCTTTCTCGTCTTTCTGCTTGGATTCAGTGCTGTTATGAATCCCATCACAAAAAAGGAATAGACTAGAAATTAGTGCTCGTGGAGACTTACGATTGCTACTCATAAACATTGAGCTGGACATAAATACACTCATAACCTCTCATCAAGAATTCATCTAAATCATTAAATTTTTAAATTTTATTTTCAATAAAAACTTTTTCAACAGTTTCATTTTTAATTTGTAATGTTTATACTATGAATTTATGTAGCTTTTTCCCTTTTAGATCCGTGGACAAGTTTTGAATATAAAAAGTTTTTCACTGTTTTTTGTTGTTCTATACTGTTTGTTGTTCTAAACTTGTTCTATACTGTTTTTTGGGACGTTTTGCTCCTGACATTTGCATTCGCATGGTCTTTCTATTCAAATGTCTGTTCTCTCATTCTACTGATTACAATAACCCTTTTCTTACAATTTTATGGCTATCTACTTAAAATTTACATTGTTTGCTTAACTTTTGCAAACCATAGTACAAATACACACACACACGCTTCCTTTCAGTGGGTCGATAAAATGAGCACGAAGCATGTTTGGGAACTAAACACTGGGGATTCCGCGTTAGGTTGATGATCTAACAGGGACATGAGCTTCGCAACCTCAATGAGGAAAATAGATATATGCACTGTAGGGCTTGGTACACATTGGGCTTTGCCACAGGTTTAATATATACATATATATATATAGAGAGAGAGAGCTCCAGTGACTCAGTAGTTTCATGCCGCTTTCCGTTAAGATCAGCGGAGTGAAGCATCATTTGCCACTGGCAGTGATTGGGAGGGTGACCACGTACCCTCCCTCACTGGGTTCCTGGAACTCAGTGGGTTGGGGACGTGTCCATATTAATATGTGATGCCCAGTCCTTCTGCTTGTGTGGTGTGGATGTGGAGAGGAGGGTACAAGCGTAGGTGTGATCTCGTCACCTGTCCGTGATTCAAAATTACAAGGCACTTGGTGAAGGGTGAGTATTTCAAACCCGTTAATCTAAAGGTACAGTCAAGGGCTCACTTGACAACTATATATATATATATATATATATATATATATATATATATATATATATATATATATATATATATATATATATATATATATATATATATACATTAATGAAACAACTTTTATGAAGGCAATCTTCTTAAGTCGCGGCGTATATAATAAATAAAATAGAAAAGGAAAACATGTAAACAGTTAAACAATGTTGGTTAAAATTTAGTTGTGTAATCTCCAGCTTAATTACGCTTTTCCTTTATGTGAATCAACTTTTTTAATTTCATTGTTGTTACAATGAGGAACAAAGTTTTAATTGTTGCTGTTATTTGTTAGATTTCATTGTTTGGTTATTTTTCATTCAACGTTTCTTTAATCGCGATCATATATTTTGAAACGGATTAAAAAGTGGGAAGTTTCAATGCTATTCCAATAAAGGAGTATAATATTAATTTGAAACATTTTCTGCTCACAATAAGGAATGAAACTAATTTCCGCTGAAATACGAATGTTTCATTCTCTTGGAAAAGATTATGTGTGATAAGATTCAGTTTTAACTCAAGTATTTTCTTGATGATTTTTAGCATTTATAATTCCATTCATCACAGAAATGCCGCCTGAATATTTTTATGTCAAGCAGCCTCATGTTAGGTGTGTGAAGCTAATTAGATATTTCACTTCAAGTGTTATGCAGTCAAACTGAATATCTTCGCTAATTATTCATTTTGTGTGTTTTAAACTATCATTATCAAAATATGTGATTTTGGTCTCATCATTCCAAATAACACAGACCCATTTTTCTATTGTATAATTAACGCGCGCATTTTAACCCAGTTTAATCTCTTTAATATTTGCTTAAGAGTTAAAATTATGTTTTTCTGGAATTCTAGCATTCATACCAACGTTATGCAATTTAAATTGACCATTCCTTTTTGAGCTTTGCGTATCATTACTTTATTTCTTCTTGTACATTCGAATATTCTTTTCTTGTATCTTGTCAGATCAGTCTTTCAATTCTCCCATCATCAGTTAATGTTGTGTTCATTTTACAACATTCACATGCTTAATTTTTGAGTATATTTGTTTTTAATGACTTATTTGAATTGATTGAGTCTTTGTATCTTCAAAAATTTAGAAATGCCTTCTTTGGTTAAACTTCTCCACACACAAATTTCTTTCTTAATTTCTTTATAACTGTAACATTTATCAGATTACAACATTGTTTTACAAAGTTTTTTAGCTACAGTCAACGCTTTGTAATATTTTATCACGTTTTTAAAGCTTACTAAACGAAAATAATACCAAATTAACAACTGACTTTCTACCAAATCATTTGACATACTGACATCTTCCTCTTTTAAATTCCAGTTAATCATATCAAAGAACTAAATCTTGCATTAACAGAATGGTCTGATTGTCAAAACAAAATGGTTCCCGATTGTCTCTTTAATTACTCAAGCTCACGTTGAATACATTTAATTGAAGAAAACTTACATGTCAAACTAAGAAAGTTCCGCTTCGTTTCTATTGTTATTTGGCTTTAACTTTTAACAGAATGCAAATAATAAAACAATGTTGCATTTATATTTTAATGAAATCAGCTTTCCAATATTATATAATTATTTGGCAATACTCAAAAAATTTTATAAAAATGAAATTGGAAACCACAAAAACAAATTTTTGAAAAGTTACCTCGATATGTATATATGAAATTATTTTTTACTATTAACATGAGACTATATTTAGCTTTATTTATGTTTTAACGCTATTATTTTTTATGATTCATTTTTTAAAAATTACATTTATTTTTAAAAAACTAACTTTAAAAAGAAGATATCAGATTCCTGATATTATATTCTTGTTACAGGTTGTTTTAACTTTTGACGATTATATATTAATTAAAAAAATTTGAATGATTTAATATTCTAATTCCATTTTATGGCAAAACATTTCAAAATTAGAAAATACAGGTAAAATTGTTTTTAATTTTACCACGCTGATTATTCTAAGATATTAGTTAATTTACCATTTTTATATTTTATAATGATTTTTTAATGTTAATTAACAAAAATTCTAATCCTTTTCTCTTTTTTAAAAATAATGATTTTGAAATTTGGAAATTTATGAAGAAAACTTTAAAACATTTACATGTAAATTTAGCATCGTTTTAAATTGTGTTTGTAAAACAATGTATGTTTTAGTGAGCTTAAATGGTTTTTTATGTTTATTACTGGTTCCACAAGTAATTGAATTTTTTTAATTTGAAATCTTTAATACCATCTATCAGTTCATTTGAGATGTAATGAAAAGAAAATTATTTCAGTGTTTAATAAAACCCTCTCTCTTTTTTTAAAGTATATTATGTTGTTCAAAAAAATTACATTTTTTTAAAACTTTACATACTTTATAAAATATACGTTTACAAACCATCAATATGAAAAACTTCCTTAACATTTGTTAGCTTCAAATATAAGGCCTAATTTAACAAGCTATTCATATTTGTTATGTAAGACATCAAAATTGATTTATTACTTAAAGTTTTAAAATGAACATTTTATTTAATGAATTCAAATAATTTAGTTTACTTACTTCAGGGGGGGGGGTTGAAGTTTTAATAAAATATTTTAATTAAAATGTTTTTATTTATCATATCATACATAAATTTAAAAAAACACCCAGTACATTTACAAATGCGAAATTAAACATTTATATTCACATAATGACGGGCAGTCGGAATTTGTGAGTCACTCCCCGATTTCATATACACAATCTTTCAGGAGCAAAACTAGAATATATTCGGTTGAAAGTCCGGTTTTGGAGATAAAAGCTTAGGATAAGTACGAAAATTACAGGCTCCCTACAGGTTTTTGAGTGATTATCCATGGAAGAGATAAAATAACAAACGGAAGAGGAGTGTTATGCATTGTTTAAACATTCGAAGAGCTCTTGCCTTTTTCGCAGTATTCTCTTCTTCAAACAGGTAAAAATTTGTGATTTTCTAACATATATTTTTGTAATCTTTAACTTAGGATTACTATAAAAAAGGAAGTTCAATCTGCAAATTTTTTTAAGCCAATTAATAGAATGATTTCATAGTAAGAATATGACATTTTTTTGTAATTTTATAAAGTTCTTTTGAAAAATGATCATCATAAATGCTTCAGTTTTATATTTTATATATTTAAACTTTTTATAATAAGAAAAGAAATTTATAAATAAATTCTGAGAATATATTTATTAAGTTAAAAACCTCTATGTATGATAAATGATTAAATGCATATTTTTACAATAATTTTTTATATGTGCTAGTATTTATGAATAGAGAATAAAAACAAATAATTTATGTCATAAGTCATATGCATATATTAAGAGTAATTTAATTAAATTAATTTGGATGATGGTTTTCTGAAATACAAAACCTTTTTAAATATAACAGTTACTAACATATATGATTTAAAATGATTTAGCATTTTAAATTCCGATAGGAATTAAAAATGATAAAAAATGATTAACTTGCTCTTGACATAAATGAAATTATTAGATTTGTTAGTAAATGAATAAAAGTTATATAGTTCCTTTTTGCATACATCAATCTACTTTTAGCATATTGTGAATTTAGTCGCCAAATAGCGATCAAAGTTAACATAATGGTTGTTCCAAAATAGCAAACTATAGTACCACAATCTAATAATAGATATCTATGATAAAAAGAAATTCAATATATTAGATGATACTTTTAGAAATACGATTTTGTATCTTTTTTTTACAATTTTGTGATATCTCCAGTTAAATGCCGCATATTAGTTGCAATTTAAATCAAGGGTATGAACGCATAATTATTTGGTTTATTTCGTATGAACACATAATTATTTGGTTTATTAATCAAATAATTATAGATAAAAAAGGGAGAAATTGATACTGAAATTTGTTTACCTAGAAATTGCTTTCATAGGTAAAAATTTACATTAAACAAATGTTAAGTTTGAGTTAATTATTGTTAATAATCTTGAATAATAGCAAAGGTGATTAAAGACGTTATTTTAATAAACAAAAAAAACTTTTTTTTAAACTTTTGTTAAACATCCTTTAGAAAACACTATTTTTAACATTTATTTTAAAAAAGCAAAAGTAGTTTTATATTTTTCAAACGTTTTCTTGTATAAATTTTTTTCTATATTAATCAATTCCTACATTTAAAATTTCTTAATTTACTTTCAAATATTTCATGAAAAATAAAGCATTGCAGAAATAAATTCTATTGTTGCATGACACCATAGTCTCAGAGTCAGTGAAATTTCTCATAAATAATAAAATCATAGAATAGAGACACGCGGCCCAGAAGATGATCGATAGGAATGGGGAAGGCTAATTTAGCAGCCGCTGCCCATTCCACGACGGAGAGTTTAAGAAAAGAGAAATAAATTATGTAAGAGACGTATAATTTAAAACTTTCAAGTAAATTCAATATTTTTAGAATATTGTATTTTTCTAACGATTATCCCAAGAACTTTTTTCTAAGACTGAAGAGAATATTTAATAATCATTTCACCTTTCGAGTTAATTTTTTTCTGATATGAAATAACATATACTGCAAGAACTCTAGAACAAATGCATAATAATATTGTATATAATTTTAGTTTAGTTAATTGTTAAACATAAAATTAGAGTTACAAGACTAGAAAAAGCAATACAATACCTAAAATACTGTGATTACTTACGAGAATATTAAAGAATGAATTTCTTTATTTTCTTTTATAAGAGATACTGTATTCTAAAAAGTGACATTTTTATTAAGTGAGTGTCAGAAATAGTCAAGTATATTCGAAGTATCAAGGAGCTAGTTCAAAATAAAAAGGAAATTATTAAATAATGCACACAAAAAGGCAATTATTAAAATTATTTTTATTTAAAAAATTAGAATTTTGGAATATATTTCTTATAAAATTGTAAAATTGAATTAATAATTTTGTATATTTTTTCGGTTTAATAATTAAGAACTTGATATCATTTTTTATTGAAGAAAAATAACTAATTTAAGAATCATGAAACTATCCACATTTCCAAAAACTTATTAATTCCTATTTTTAATTTAGGTGCATGTCATTTTGAAATATATTACGTTTAAATAAATAATTAAGAAATACATTCATTTAAACTCAATACTTATCTATTCAAATATTTCTAAATATTTAAAAAATTGATGGATATAAAAAAATAATGAAAATTCGTAAAAAAAGTATTCTAAAAAGATGTCAAATATAATTTTATTAATGCTTTTTTATTTAAAGCATCATATATTTTACAAAAATACTCAAAGAACAAGTAGCAAATTTAAATGATAATAAATTTTTTTTATATACGATCAAAATATAAAAATATTAGAGTAACTATTAGCTCTAGTTTTACAAAAAAATATGATGCATTCAGAAAATTTTAAAAATTCTCTATTACTATAAAAGAGCATCATTTGTAATTTTCTGCAAATAAGGACTAAAAAGAATAGTTTAACGTTTACTAGATAAATTGTTTAAACAATAGAATAAGCAATTTTGCAACAAAAATATGTACTCATGTTAATCATAAAGTAATTATTATTTTATATTGTTTTGGAAGAGTTATTCAAATTGTCACCAGGGTTTGTTCGAAAACATAACACACAATTCAGAGCTTTCACTGGTTATTATAGTAATAATTACAGAAAAATTAAAATCGTTCTTCAGTAATAATTATTCAATTAAACCCATTGCTTTATCATTTGTTGAATAGTGAATCTCAATATTTTGAATTAGGATCAAATGATACAGTAAAGTTGTAAGAGTTTTCCGAGATAACTGTAAAAAAAATCTAATTTCAGTAATCTTACTTGCTTTAGGTCAATAATTTCTGTAGAAAACTTGCACAGTTTTTAACAGAAATTAAATAAATTTATGTTCATTACGCTAAAATAATTAATAATAAATTATGTCTATAATTTAACGCCAAATTATGATTTCAAACGAATTAATTGATCAATAGCACAGTACTAATCTTTATGTTTTTAATTAGATAAGTTTTAATTAAACTAAATTCTATTGTAAGATATCATTTGATCATTTGATTTTCATCTGAGCACACAATTCCAGCGAAGCCAATGCCAAATTTTACTGATGCGACTTGAATAAATTTATAACTTTATTCAAATCTGAATTAAGATTGTTAACTTATATTATATTATTATTTTTGGAAAGGTAAAAATAAAAATAGTGTACAAATGAAATATGTGTATAAATTTAAATATAGGAATTCATTCATATATAAATATGTATTCTATTATTTATTTCGATCGCCTGTGTTAAGTTCCTGTAAAAGCTTTGTCTTAAATGCTAGATAATAATTGAATAATTTTGAATTTTTTTAATGGATATGAATAGGCTATAGTTTTTATTGATCTTTTATATAAAAGGGGATAAGTCCTGTACCTTAATTTGCAAATTATAAAGTTGCTCATATAGCTAGCTTAAATTTCGGTAGATGGCGCCACAAACAAATAAACATGATTTAATTTTAACGATCTTTTCTTATTGACTTTTAGAATACTCGCAAAAGTTTGACTTGTAAAATTTCAAGTATTTCAAAATTGTAACAATGCTTACAAATCGCCGACAACTGCTAAGCTTTAAACAATAAAATAAAAGTAAAATCAGATTCAAGCAAATATAGAAAATTTGAACACTTGTACTTAGCAATAAAACAAAGATAAACTGGTTTTATAATAAAAATAAAAACAATATTCATTACCAAAGTGCAACTGACTTAAATATTTTGAACAGTATTTACCAAACAAATTAGGATTTCATGTAAACATAGGATGAAAAATTAATTAAAATATAGAGATAAACTATATTTTTGAGATAAAATATGGCAAAAATGGAATAATTTTTAATCCATTTATTCTAGTGTTGCCACCATTTCAAAATTAATGACCACGACAGTTAAATTTTTTAATAAGAGATAGATATGTACCATGCAGACTATCAAGTTATGTAAAGATCACACACACACAGCAATTTTAAAAAATTAATAAATCTGAAATGACATATAGATTTGACTTAATAAAGTACACAATAATTAATTTTAAATTATTCAAAAATATATATATATACAAGAAATTTAAGTTTGATTTACTGTTTTACACTAGTATTTTTAAGAACTAATATTTTACATTTTTATTATTTCTGGAAAGAATTTCTATGTTTATGTTATTAGAAATCAAAACTTCGAATTTTAAAATATGTTCTGGTGTTAATTCTTTTTAATCCCTCTCCCAATGATTACGTAATTGGAAACATTTAGCAACATACTCATTATTAGAGACAAATATATCAATATTGAAATTATCATAATTCTTTTTTTTTTTTTCTTAACATGGATACACATGACAAAAATTTTTTCTCTTCTTTCTTTCATATTTATTTTTCCTTTAATTTATTTTTGAATTTTTTTATTCTTTTCTTACTTGCATAAAATTTTTTAAATAATCAGTCACTTTTCGTTTTGAAATCAATTTCTCTTATTTTTTTAATAATTCCCAGCAATTTTAATTGTTGATATATTACTTTTTTAAGTTATATTTTCACACAGGAAATTTAAATTCAATTCTATTTTTAAATTAAATTTTTGAGCTGATCCATGAAATGCTCGTAAGTATACTTGCTTAGAAATTCCTGTTTGAACTACTTCTGACTTATTTTCTCGAAAATCTAAACGTCTCGATCCATAAAACCATAAATATGACGGTTTAACTTTCAACAAGTAATAAATCACATTCATCATTAGCTATTAATATAATGTTTGAAATCGTTACAAAAATAATTTTTAAGCTCACGCTAAGCAATAGTATGTATATTGCAATTTTTTGTATACATTGAAAGCTGAGATTCATTTAGTAGTTATTAAGCAAAAAAGTAGATATTGTTTTGTATAACAAAAAATTTTTTTTCTTCCGGAAGTAAGATTTTATAATTCTTTATTTGTCTGGTCTGATTATTCTAGTGGTAAACTAAAGAAACGCGTCTTTCCTATCAAGTTTCAAAACATAAAGTAACTGCTAAGTTAATTCAAAGTCTTAGAGTATTCATTTGAAATGGAAAACCCATTATTTTGCCATAATTCAAGACCAGTGTCTTATACAATTCAATTATTTCAAAAGAATAGGTAACAATAGATTTTTGCACAATAGATTCAATTGTTGTACGACGAAATCTTATATTTTTGCAAATTCTCGAGTCAATTAAAAAAAGACATTAACCCATACACCAATCTTTTATGAATTCGTTTCAGTCTAATATTGTTTCATAACTCCTATGAGAATCGAAAGTTTAACAATTCATCTGAAGCTTTAAAACTTCCTTGATGACACTACAATTTTTTTGTGTGTGTTATGAATCGGTTTATATAACCATTGTGTGTGTGCCTCATTTATTTTTCCGATTTATTAAAGAATTTTATGAAAAGCGAATTCTCTCTCATTATAAGTTTTCGTGATAAGAATAATTGTTTTTAACTATGATGAGAACTACCCATTTGCAACAGATGTTCATGCAGAAATTAGAAAAGCGATGCTCATTGCCGATTATTCAATAATTGTTGGTTTCAAAATATTGATCTTCTATTCCTAAGAAAGCTGACCTGCTACTAATTCACAGTGAGTTTTAGCACTATAAAAATTATGAAATTTGTGGAACAAATAAAATCTGGATTGCGTGAAATTTGTAGAAGATTCTTCAGCAATATTCAACTGGTGCTGCCTCGCATGATTTACTATGGTTCCAAATATATGTGATTTACTTTAAAAATAACACCAACAATAATATCCAATAACTCAAAGCAGCAATTTAATAAAAATTATGTAACAAATAAATGGGGTAGCAATTTAATAAAAAATTTTAATTCACTATCTAGAAATGTCCTAATAACATTAATTACATGGATAAGTTACCGTAGGGATAATAGCGTTATTCTTATTCAAAAGAGATAATTTTAGATAAGTAATTCAATTTAACAGTGTCAGTATTTTAATATACAATATGTTTAACATTCATTTTTTATTAAAAGAACAATAAAGTAAAATTCCCTTCTCTGTTTAATATAATAGAAGTGT
The DNA here is from genome assembly GCA_030067965.1 of Latrodectus elegans. Lineage (NCBI taxonomy): Eukaryota > Metazoa > Arthropoda > Arachnida > Araneae > Theridiidae > Latrodectus > Latrodectus elegans. The sequence continues at coordinate 19,007,883 of CM057809.1, forward strand.
ACTTATACGGAGTGGTCATAATTAAACTTCCTTCTCAACGGCATCCTACAGCGCAAACGAGTGAACGGAATGCAATGACATTTTATACATGGGCTATACACCAGATGCGCTCATGGAATTTCGAAAAAAAAGTCAGTTCTTAAATGTCTACCAGAGGGTGTCTTTTTGAGATAAAAGTAATTTTACCCTATAAGTGACCAAAATGGAATACAGAAATAATATTAGCATTTATTGACTAGTTTCTGACCATCTTGTTATCGAAACATATTAATTAAAAGAAAAGGAGAAAAACACAGTTTGCAGAATCAAGGATAGATTAGGATTAAATTGCATAAGAGAAGGTTATTCATGTTCAGGACGATGTAAGGAAAGGGGCTTCACATGAACACTCTCCTTCATCGGCTAAATTTCGAGTATATGAATAGTCTGCTCAACAACAGGTCGTAACTGATCAGTTGTAAGGTTTCGCACATAAAGTGTTATAGAGGTATTTAAGTCATTCTTCATCGAAACACCTCTGAGATACACCAGACTTTTTAAATAGCTTCATAACCAGAAATTGTAGGGAGTTAGAACCGGTCACCGTGGGGGCCATGGATTACAAAAAGAGTGACTAATAACACGTTTCTCTGTGAAGTGTTGGAGCAATAGCGCTTTTATGGATATGTGAGGGCATACCATCCTGCATGGAAATAGACGGTGTAAGGACTTGCTTTTACTATATTTGAGGCTCACCAAAAGTCTGCAGCATGTTATAGTACCGAAGGCTCATAACGGAATATGCCGTGACTCACGATCACCGATTTCCTCAAAGAAGAATGGTCCAAAGACGAATGTCGTCAGTAATCCATTCCAGATAATTAAAAGCTTTGTCCTCACTGACCGAATAACGCCCAACTGTCTCAACAACATATCTTCAGTTATCCAGACATGCTGGCCAATGTTTTTAGCATCAGCATAGAGAATCCTGTGGAGCTTCTTTTTACAGATAAAGCTGTAGAGATCACGCAGGCTGTCTTCGATAGCTTCAGGTTTTTACCCATACCCCATGTGGACACGACATCATCCATAAATACCGGACCTTTGGAGGTTGTAGGGGGAATTTTAATGTGGTTCCGCTAATTTTACTGAATCCAAATGTGGCAAATCTGTGTGTTGATGTCCGATTGAAGTACAAATGAGTCTCGTAGCTCCACCGAATATTCCAAGGCCATGACAGATCAACAGCAATTCAGTTGAGAAAATTGATTGTGAATGGTAGACGTTATGCTTCATCTCTATCAGGAAGCTCCTGAATATGGTGAATTTTGTATGGGAAGTAATTCATTATGTTTCTGAGAACTTTTTGAATGGTGCTGTAAGAATAGCCTGCCTGTTGAGAAAATGCAGGCCTGTTTCTGCCCTCAAACTCTGATGTATGTGCATCAACAGCTACCTTGACGGCATCAACAAGTACCAATGTGATATGCTTACGGCCGCTTCCTCCTAGTTTCCTTGCCTCTTCATATATCTTAATCATGGCCTGGATATTTTTATGAAACATTGGTCCATGACGTAGGTTCTTTCTATGACGAAATTCATGAATTGCAGCAGAAACATTTCTCTCCGTGAAACACCTTCACTAATAAGGCACGTTTTTCTAAAGGGAGCGTCAGCTGGTAACATTGACTTAAACATGACAACGTCTGCAAACATTTTTATACTCTAATCTTTTTGCATGAATTTCTTCGCCCCAAGCATGGAAATCTCGACGATGTTCTCCTACAACTGGCAGGTTTTCCAGTTTTGCTTTTTATTACGCATAATTCTTATCCTGGATTGTTCATACTGTTTCAGTATCCCGTTTTGGTCGTTTATCATGTTAAATTTCATGTTTTTCCAAAAAAGTTCCCTTTGATTGATATTTTTGTTTGAAAATCAGTGAGAGTATCTCGTAAATAGCCCATATACAAAATTCCGTTACATTCTGTTTACCCGTTTGAGCTGTAGGATGCCGTTTATAGTGGAGATTTAATTATAACCACCCAGCAATAATCAACTGCTTAAGTTTCATTAATTTAAAATTATCATTTTTTTTATATAATTGAACTTTATTTATAATAAAAGTGTTGAATTTAACAGAACCAGATGTGTTTTATTTAAAATTTTTTTATAGTTAAATACATTTTTAGGCATTGTAAAATATTAAAAAATCTTACATTTAATTTTCTACTAAAATTTGTTTTACATAAAATATTCTTTCTTTTAAAACCTTTTGAGCTTTTTAAATTATAATTAGATACTTTTAGCCGAGTGTGTGTAATCTTTCAAAAATCCAAAGGAGGTTACTAATCTTTTAAAAAGTGTTCTTGCTAATAAATCTTGAAAAACGCCTATTACGGTCACGTGGCTCGATTATTTCTTATTATTGTTTATATAAAATAAAATTCAAGTATGTATATCTTGTTACATCTTTATTTTTATGCCCATATTTTCTGAATTTATAGTGGTTAAAGAAAGACAGTCTATTTTTTATATTGCAAAACAGGACAGCAATGTTTCAGTTTCTGAGAAAAATATCATAAATCGATTTCTCTCCCATATATACAATACCTACTTCTCCAATAAGAAACTTTAAATTTAGATGCACTAAATTGACCATCCGGGACTTATAGTGATCGAAAGAAATTACTATCTGAAACATTTAAAAAAAATTCTGTTAATTTTTTTTATTTCACTTTAATTTTCTTTCTGTTTTGTTTTTCACTGGAATGAATGGTTTTTAGTAAGTTTGTTTTCTTATTCTTTACACAATTTTTTAATTAAATGTGTGAAAATAAAAACAAATGAGCACGTAGCAAAAAATTAAATAAACAAAAATATTAAACTATTTTTTAAATGCTGAAAAAGTAAATTTTTATATAAAAAAAAGAAAAAGTTGTGAAAGAGTTTTCTGTGAAGCTTTTTTTTTTTTTTTTTAGATAATTAGATAATATTATAGCAATATAAATGTTTCATACTATTTTACGATTTAGTTTTAATTTTAATTTTTGCATTTCATTGCAATTTTACTTTTAATTTTTTTACATAGATATTATTCAAATATTTTACTAGTTTTTGTTTTATTTTTTAACTAATGTTTCAGTAAAATGCTTATACTTTGTATTTATCTGATTGCTATGAAATTAAAATATTTAAACAAATGTTTTGCATTTGTCTTCATATTTGATGAGTATATTATGTGCAATATATTTACATATAAGATTTTTGTACTTTTGTTATATTATTTAGGATTTAGAAAAGGCATGTATACATTAATAATATAAACTTTATCTTCTGATTGTTTCCTTTTATGTATTAAAAACTTCTTTGTTTTGGGGTATATTATTGAAAAAATGTCGTCCTTGATTCATATTATATTTTGTAATTATTAGGTTAATTTAAGCACTTTCCACACGTTTAGTGAAATTGATTGAAATACATACAAAACAAAGAAGTTATTTATATCATTTATCATGTCTTCTCTCTTATTTTATAACAATCATGATTTCGTCTTCATTTTTTCCAAATTATTATTTTTTTTTTTTTGAATTTTTTTATGAATGTGATAACATTAATTGCAATTGAAACTGACTATAGCGTTGATGAATATGGTGGAATCCAATTTTGTAAATCCCAAATTTTTCATATTCAATTTATAAAAATATTCGTAGTCATATTTTACAAAAATATTTTCATTTTAGGATTGCAAAGTATTTTTTTCCTAAAAAAAGCATAATTAATTCAACAGTGCATCTCGAAATTATTTACTAATTTAATAGGTGTTTTGTTATTTTTTCAATTTTACAAAAATAAATAAAGAAAGGAAAAGTAAAAAATAAAAATCATGGAGATTTAGAAAAATGAAAAAGAAATTTTCTTATTTTTGAATCACAATACTAAATCTTCTCTAATCATTTGAATCCATTTTCTAAGAATTGTAAGAACAAACGTAATTTTGCGAGAGTTAAACAAAGAAAATTTTGCGTGTATTCTATAGTGAGATTTTTCCATTAAAATTTAAGATGACTGTGCAAAATAAAAATAATATAAATAATTCTACTTAAATGTATTAGAAATAGATGAAAATGTTCACGTAATAAAAAATTATTTAAGATTATGCTAAAATAGAAATACTAATAATATAGTTAGATTTATTTTATAAAAAACAAATTTTTTAGTTATACTTGAGTGCTTTTCTGTCCGAGTTAATATCTTTTACCAAAAAGGAATTGGCATTAAAACAAAAAGTGTACAACAATTTGGTTTAAAAAAATTGGAGAATGTAATTGCATTCATTATAGAAAAGTTTTTAATAGAAATCACATTCTCTATTTTGAAATTTTAATATTTCAAAGCAGTATATACGATATTGAAAAATTTTCTTAAATTAATATTTGATGATTAAATTATTTAGGTTCAAATTATTTTAATTTAAAAAGAGCTGTATTAATCAAAAATCTTAAGTTTCATTTTTAACGAATAAATTCCTTGAGTATCAATGAAACTAAAAGCAAAAAATGTAGCTAAAACAATTTAACGATCTCTTAATTAGTTGAAGCTCTGAAATGTTCGAATTTAGACAGACATTTCTGGGATTCCTGAATTCGAGAACGCATTCTCTAGAAATTTTATAAATTAATAAAGGAACTCCATCCCTCATTTAATATATGCGAGTCAGCTTTTGGATTTAATTAGTGATAAGGATCTCACCATAAGCCGTTAATAAAGGGGTATGAAAAGTATTAAAAACAATAAGCAAATAATTGAAATAAAGTGCGAAAATGGAATCCACGAAATTCCTGAATTTCCTATCGCTTACAGCCGAAATTCATCAGAGTACATTTACATTTAATATTAGAATATATGTATAAATATAAACAGCATAATTAAAAACGTTATTGATTGATCGATATAATTTGCTTAGGCACGTTTTTATTTGTTTGCTCATTTATTTATATTGAAATATGACAATATGTTTGATATACAAAGCAAAGTCTGACAAAAATCAATAAGAAATGTATTTTAATTCCTTTACTTTTTTCCGCTGTTATTTTTATAATTATTAGCTAATAAACATTGTCTCGTTGCACAAATGACACAATCAAAAACATTGTCCTAAATATTGATTAACTTTGAAATACTTTATTCATATTGAATACAAGTGTATTTAATTGATGATGATAACTGCCTTCCTGCGATGTGCAACGTTTTTCTATTTCTGTGAAAAGGATCGAAACTTAGACAGAAGTCCAAAGTATTTGGAACTAGGTAATTATTATTATTATTATTATGCTGAAATTAACTCTTAAGGTATAGTAATTCATGGTATTAACTATATATATATAGAGAGAGAGAAGAACCTATTAATTTTATTTTAATTATCATTTTTAATCTGTCTTAACATTTTTAAATCAAATGCTAAATAGACCATTATCCATAAGATATATGGATTTGACGCTGCTTTCTTTAAAATATTATTGTTTCCTCACTAAAAGATATTATTAATTATTAATGACGGACAAAAAATTTTAACCTCTCTCATGCCAGCCAACTATTCACTAGTCTACATCATGGAGACTTCTCTAATTTATGTCAGTCATAACAGTGAATAATCTCCATATATCTTCAGCTCATCCTGGGACTTATTCGAGTACTTGAAAATTCTATGTAGATATCTCAAAATATCTTGGGTATAATTTTGTATTGAAGCTAGTATATGCAACCGCAAATTATGTATCTCCCTTAATAGTAGAACCAGGAACATGATGAAAATGTATGCGCATAATTATGTTGATGATTGTTCTGGGGATCCAAATTCGCAAAGTGTGATGTAATGAGGTGAATATCTTACTCTGAATTTCCAATTATTCTTATAATATCTTTAATAGAGTCATTTAGTTACTTTTTTGGTGCCTTGTTAAATGCTTATCTAACATTATAAATTAAATGGACAAATATTGATATATATTTTATTAACGTGTGTTTAAAATTGTTGCAAAAATTTAATTATTTTTATCGAATTATTTACAGTGAAAGATAAAACCATTGAAAAATTAATATGATGATTCCTACTTATTGAAAATATTGACAAAATGTTAATTTTCATAAAATATTTTGGAAGTATTTAATACAACGGCTTCTACTAGAGTTATTTCTTAACTGTTATATGTATGAAATAAATTGATGGCAAAACATATATTATATAATAAATTGAAGGTATTTACATTAATAATTTAAGGGTTAAATTGAAAATAAATATATTTATATAGTCGTATGCTATAAAAAAAGGGTTACAGTTTGTATTTAAAGTACATGTAATGTATGATTTTATATTAAGAAATTATAGTGCTCTTTAGAAAATTATTTAAAGATTGATGAGTATAAAATCGTACATTCAATAAAAAAATCAAGATTTTAATATAATATTGTTTGCAATAGTTCATAAATTTGAACTTTGGGAACTTGTTTGTACATCATTTAGATGTTATCTTACTACCAAAATCCATAAACACAGTTTCCCATTCCTCTAATATGCAATAAGAATTAATGCAATACCATATGAATCAATAATTCTATATTTTTATTGAAATGTTGCGATCAAATGTTTTGCTACTAAGTCGATATAACAATTTAAATAAATCTAAGAAAATAACTTTTAATTGCAGTAATCTCTTCTCCTTATATGCTATTCATTTTATTTTAGTTGTAGGCTGAGTTTTAAAACTCCAGCCCACAAAAATATGGGAAAATAATCTTATGTAATCCTCCTTTAATCGTATGTCAGTGTTCCAAAGGCGTCTCTAAGACTCAAATTGGTATAATGTATTCAATATTCTTGACTCTTCATTATTTTAAGTAAATCCGATTTTAAAATGCAATTAGCAAGTTCTCCTTTGTCTCTAGACTATTATAACAATTTGTGCTACTTAGATTCAAGTTTTCGGCTTATTTATTTCCTAGAATTGCGCTGCAGAATATCACTAATTTGTAAAGAGCTAGCAAACTTTGCATTAAGAACATTTAAGCATGATACTGATTGAACTTTCTACGATGTAGAATGCGATTATTATCCGTGATTTTATTCCAGAGGATTATAAAAAGTTCAAAAGAAATCTGCTTATGAGAATCATTAGTAGAAGATTAGGAAAAGGAGAGTTTACATGTTGTCCTCCCAAAGGCCCCTTCCCTTGTTTGGAAAATATTTTGGAATCTATGATGGAAGAAGAATCAAGAAATATTCAGGAAACAAACACAAATCTGGAACATTAATCGTTAGGATGATAATTAAATGTTTCGTAGGTCTATGTAATTATGGAAAGTTTGCTTTTTGTTAACAGAAGAACTAAGCTTTTAGACTTATTTTCATTTTTATAATGATAAGCTCACACATTTTATTTTCTTAACCAACGACCTTAGGTCTCCATTTCAAAGATAAAGTATAGACATTGATTGGTATAACCGAGCATCAAATTGAGTTTAAAAGCTGTAACCAAGTTTTCCACTGCATTTTACAGCATAATCTGGTCATCTGATTAATATCTTAGTACGCTAGTTAAGCTTGACATTTATTTCCGTGAATTAGATTTATAATTAGGCAATGAATTAAAAGAGACTACTATTTATAATAGGTAGTATTTTGGATAGGTAAATAATGTGTAAATGAAGTGGTTCTCGTGATGAATATATATAAATTAAAGTTTGGAATTTATTTTTTAAACACAGGTTGGTATTTAACTTAAGAAATTCATCTCGATACTTATATAAACTTCTTACTTCTAAAAAGTGTTTTTTCCATAAGCTGGAATTAAGATTATTCAGTGAAGTTGTGTTTTTTTAATTCTACATCCTCCATTAAGCTTTTTTGTTACATGCTTTTCTTGTAATAACTCTATCATTAAAATCTGATTTACCTAGAATAAATAGATAAGTAATCATACTCTTCTAATAGCTTTTGATTTATATAAAATTACTTTTATGTTAATAGCAGTGCTCATTGTGTTCATTTCTGAACCGTGGCACACCCAGAATTTATATTTGAGGAGGATAATTGCTTATATAATTCAAGAAAAATAAAACTATTTGTAAGGAACACTTTAATTATTTTTATATGCTAATTCATGGAAAGGAAAACACGAAAAACAGTAATTAGATTATTAAAATCTAATCATAAAACAGTTAAGATGAAGTAAATTAAGATGCATGCTTAAATGTTGAAAAATTTCTACAAACTTATTTGGTTTTTCACAATTGTACAAATAAATTACTTGATATCAATCACAATATAATGATCTTAGTTACAATATTCTAAATAAAGGTAATAAATCTATATAGACTTATTCAATATTATAAACAAATATTAAAATTCCTGTTGATATACATAAATCTATATCTAAAATTTAAAAATTTTACTCCATTCCACTAAAACATTTTTCGTTGTGGAAAAGTATTTTTTCCCTAACTTTAATAAAATAATAAATAGGTTCAAATGTAACGCATTAAATAAAAGAAATTTTAAAATTAATTCTTAATTAATAATGAATTTTTTGTAAAAAGATTTATCTTCTGCTTTTAAATGAAGAACCATCACTCACAAATTCTAAGACCTATACACTCACGCAAAGTAGTTAGTTTTTCTAGGAAAACTATTTTAAAAATTCCTAAGCCTTTTCTAACAATAACAGTTATACTAGTGTATCAACAGTTATAGTAATGCTTGAAAATTAAAAAAAAATATCTTAATATTAGTGTCCTTATATAATCATTAAACCGAAATTTCATAAGACTAAAATAAAATTCTGATACCTGTGCCCTGAATTTTTATATAGATAAACTTTGATACTATGTTTTCCAAGTATTTATTTCTATTATATTATTTCTGAAAATATTATAAAATAAAAAAACACTTGAATAATTAGTAATAAATATTATCCTATAACACACTTTTTATTATCTATTCTAAATGAACATATATTATTATTCGAGTTTAAGCATCTTTTTTCACAAGTATTTCGATTTAAACTTTCTACTAGTCTAATGTTTTGCTCACATGAAATCGGTGCCTTAATTAGTTAGATAAAGATATATGTTATTGGAAAGATACATGTAAATTTTTTACATCTATAATAGTTATGCTATAAAACGGAGAAAATCTATATGTGCAGGAAAATAAAACTCTTCGTCGGATTCAAAATTCTCAAGTTTCTTGAGAAATGTCTTATTGCGTAATTACTTGATAGCAACTATTTTTTCACAGTATAATATAAAATTCAAAAATAAACCTTTTAAAGTATAAAAATGAAAGAGGATGAATATAAAAAAGAATATTTTTGAATTGTAAAACAGAATTGTTTTGTTCAGTTCAACACAATGGATATATCCTTCCTCACATTCCTCTTCCTTATTCGTCGCATTTATGACTTTAAAATTTTCTATGCTTTTTATTATTAAAAAAGAAATGCATTAAATAACTCTTTAACAATAACTTTTCTGTTAAGTTTTGATTCTTGTGCCTACATAAATTTCTATGAGTTTTTTTTAAAGGTTTTTATAGATACATTGCTATATAATTTCTCATCCATACAATACATTTGTACATAATCTGTTTGAATATTACAATTTAATATTCTATTGTTGGGAAATTTTTGAATAGTCATTAAAATTAAATCACATCCTTCTTGCGCATGACCCGAAAAGAGAAAACAATTAGTTCGATGACCTTGAAAACAGAGATCTTCGCTTAAAATTGCACGTTATTCATATATATAAAAATAGATTTTCCAAGAATTCAATCTGATGTAACCAAAATGCAATTATCTATTGATTTTTCAACAGCTATAAGCATTCCATTTAAAAAATTGGCATTGAAACAGTTTTAAAGTTACAATAGTTCATTACTGAATGTATTAAATAAAATAACCGGGAAAATCTTAGATGAATACATAATCAAAAAAGGGCAAATAATATTTCAAATAATTATATTAGAATTATTTTTATTTTATTTATTGTTTAATTGTACTTGCGGAAGTATCTAACACAGAATATTATAAGTCAAAAGTCAATTTTAAGTTACATCGAATTCAAAACAATCGTTCAAACCAGAAAGTTTTACAAAAAAAAAAAAAAAAAAAAAAAAAAGAGAGCTTTTGGAAAAAAAAAATTTTATACATATTCACAAAAAAAAAATCAGAACTGATAAAGAAATATTGCACTCACTTTTTTAACTTATAAATTTGCTGTGGAATTATGAGCAAATCTTGGTTTTTGGATTATAGATTGAGAAAGTTAGGTTCACAAAAGAAATCAGAGAGAGCTTGTTGCAAACTGATTTTTATATTCTATCACGAGATATTACGTAAGAGTATTATTATATTCCTCACTATAACCAAGTTAAACCAATATCTGATCTTCCTGGATTATCCTTGTTTACTGAGAATAAGGATTTGAAGTTTCTTGGAGTTAGGGTTCCTTTTAAGATCAAATTTGCTTACGTTTATTAGTAGACTTTCAGAGAAAAAAAAGAATGATCAAATCCAGGGCATCTGTTTGGATTGCATCTCATTCCTGGTGAGTCTTTCAGTTGTTGCCAGTTTTCTAGTTCTCCTTTTTTCCCTTAGAAAAATTCTTCTCATTAAATTCTTGTCCGGAAGGAATAAAATGTGAAGCATAACAAGCAATTTCGAGTAACAACGCGAATAGCGTTTTAAATGACGACCAAAAGAAAGAGGCAAACGACGCATATATATCTCTCAATATATATTTTCTTTCTTTGAATTCCTACCCCCTCATTTTAAAGACAGAGAATACGCGAGTCGGAAATAACAATTTCGTTGCCTGCAAAAATCCGAGAGGAGGGAGGTGGAGCATGCCATGCATGAAATTCACATTAAAAAAGGTTTTTGCCTTTGGGGTTTGGAAGCGGAGAAGGAACACAATCAGAAAAATAAGGCAAAAACGAAAAAATGTAAACATAGTTCTCCCTCTCACGATGCGCTAACAAGTCATAATTTTGAGTGTCGAAAAGAGATAATGTTCTCATCTTAAAATAAGGAGCGAGGAGAATGTTTTATGACTTTCATGCGTTTTGGAATTCAACTGAAATATTTTATCAAGAATTAGGTGTTTTGTTGCAAACTCAAAACAGCGTGACTTACTCCTAAAACATTCTGGAAAATAGGATTTCTCTGGTAAACTCTTTAGAAAATCTTCGATATTCTGAACAATTAACACTTATATTTAAATTTCGAGCACGTTTTCAAATGAAAAATTGTATTGATATGGAATTTTTAGAGCGTTAAATCATTTAATTATTTACACGAACTCGATTAATCAGAAGCTAGAAAGGGTAACACTCTGCTCTTTGGAATGTCCTAGGTTCTAGATTCGATTCTAGATATTACAGAGCAACAAGAGAAAGGTTTTGTTTCTCTGCTTTCTGTCGGGGGGGATGGTTGGGTGTTTTCTATATTCTTTCTCTCACAACGTATAAATAGGACTCACTGTGTATGAAAGGTTTTCCAGGAATGCAATAATTCCCGAAGGATGTTAAAAATCTTGACAACACCCTTCAGCTATTAGCGTGTCCACTAAACTGATCTAAGGAAATAAATTGAACTTCCTTGTTATCATACTTCAGCTACAGCTATTAAGTTGTTCACTACATGATACTAAAGAAATAAACTGAACGTCCTTGTTATCATGATTCAGCTACAGTTATTAGGTTGCTCACTACATGGGACTAAGGAAATAAATTCATATTCCTTGTTATCATACTTCACACAGCTACAGCTATTAGGTTGTTCACTACATGGTACTAAAGAAATAAACTGAACGTCCTTGTTATCATGCTTCAGCTACAGTTATTTGGTTGCTTACTACATGGGACTAAGGAAATAAATTGATATTCCTTATTACCATGCTTCAACTACAGATATTAGGTGATTCACTACATGGGGCTAAGGAAATTTATTGATATTCCTTGATACCATGCTGTCAGCTTTTCAGCGTCAGTCACTATCCAATGAAAATTCATATTCAACCTTCATAGATTATTATAAAATTTATTCATCAAAACTCAGTTTGTTTTTAAATGAATTTATTAGATTATTTTTGTTTGGGATACAAAGAAGAATAATTATTGTAGTAATCATTTTCTTTTGATAAAAATTTGACTTACCATTTTCAGTTAAATAGTATAAGTTAGCAACCTTTCCACTTAAACTTAGTAAAAATATGCAGTTTTGTTATTGATAGATTTGTGAAATTTATGCCATCAATTGATTTCAGACAATGATTGCATATCGATACTTGTGACTCTAAAAGAGAGTTAATTCCGATACACAGTGAATTGAACATTTTTGGGAGCAAAAATATAAGAATCTCAAAAATAAAGTCCTTTGGCTGTAGTCCTATAATGATATTTCTAATGTAATTTCATTTCAAATATCGTAAACTTATATAACAGGAAAGCAACTAAAATTTATAAATTAATATCCTACCACTTCAGCGTAACAAAGTATTAACAAGAGAAGATTTAGGAACTTTTTTGAAGAAATATTATTCAATGATCAAAGTGGTATTAATAAACAATTATTCATTTTTTATTGAAATATAAGTGCTAAAATAAATAAAATTAATATGAACATATCATTAATCACAAACATTTATAATTTTATATACTGTAAACGTAACATTTACATTAAGAAAGTAAATTATGATGCTTAACATATCATATAACGGTGTAAGTAATTTATCTCGTTTATGACAGTAGTAGTAGTTTTATAGAATTGTTTTTTGTAATTGTATAATTATGTCACACACACATATTTAAAAGCTTCATTTGTCAATAACCTTTTATGTAATACTTACACGTTACATAACGAGTCGTTGTCAATGGCCTAGTATAAATATTACGAATAATTCTTGAAAAATCCCACAGTTTTGAATCAGGATTCTGGCGTTAACATTTGAAAATTGAAATCCTTTCCTCCAGACTTGTAATACTATGTACATTGTGAAGTTTAATATTAAATAAAATATAATGTAAATTTTATTTAACACATTTAACTCCACAAATTCAACAAGTGTGATACAATGTTTTTTGACTGAGAGAAAAAATCAAATCTTTGATTTTTCAAGATTTTTTCTAATCAAATGTTTATGAATCTGTAAAAAAATGCAGAATGCAGTGAATTTGCGATATAAAGTAAGAAAGCAGTTAGTTTTTTCTCAATTTATACACTACATTTAAAGTATTTCTTGGAGTGCTCAAAAATAGCTTCAATCTGGGATTCTTTCTAAACTAACTATTCTAATCGATAAACGTTTAATTGCTTTTTAATAGTAGAAATCAAAAATTTCCATATACAATTTTAGCATCAATCCTGAAATATATTTTCTTAAATTTTAGGTTTAAGAAAACTTATAAATTTTTTTAAATTTTAAGTTAAGTTTAGGAAAAATAGTTTAAGAAATTTTAAGTTTACGATATCTTGTTTGATTTTATTAATTGAAATCATTTGCATGAAATGTTTCTTGTGTGGATTGACGAATTCTATTGAAATATTGAAAACTTAATGCAGGTTTAACAGAATCAGATGTAGTACATTATTTTTCAGCAAATTTTGATCAACATTTTGTTCTTTGATTTTAAAGACTAAAATGCTTATTTGATAAAACAAATCAAAATTTATCTTCAATCATTCACACACACACACACCTGAGGTTTACAAATAGGCACTTCTGAAAATTTCGGCAAATTTTCTCGAAAATAATGCCAATAATGGAATAAATTGCTCGACCCATCCAAATAAAAGTTGTTTCCTCAACAGAAGAATTTTTTACACATTCGATTTTTCTGAGAATAAGGACATAATTTTCAAGATTAAACTTTTTTTTGTCTTAGGTCATACTTGGCTGTTTGTTTCCTTGTTTGCCTTTCAATCTTCTGGATTCATCTATAAGCTGGACAGAATGAGTTTAGATACAGAACTTGAACTTCACTTTAAAATTCTTTGAGTAAACTTGCTCTTAGCTTACTTTCTTTACTGTCATTTTATGCTGCTCAAAAAAATTTTGGGGGTTTTTTGTGAAAATTTTATTTGTCACATATTTCTCTTAACTTTAAATTTTTCCTAAGTTCAAGATCGTACCAGTACATATCCAGTACAGGAAATATATCTAGAAGATTTATTTTTTATTGTACCAATCAACAGTGTCCCTTTGTCTTCTAAAGTAATTAAAACCTTTTTGGATCCTGAATAGTATATCTTTTACACAGATACCACTTACAAACATTTCGGAGTAATTCATTATAAATTTAAATCAGATTTAAATGGTAATATTAAGAAAGAAGTGTCACGCGTTATTTTCACCCGGCACAGGCAAAGAGATTTATTAGATTATGAATTGGAATATTCGTTATCAATAAGACAGTCTGCAGCAGAATTTAAAGTAAAGTATGTTACATTTTACTGACAATACACAAAAATTCATTCATCAGGATTACTGTTTCTCCATTTTTTTTCAAGTAAAGTTTAATTTTTAAAATTTTAATTTTGTGAAATTACAGTTGGTTAGTTTAGCTGTCTTTATTCTTATTAACAATCGTCTGACAATAACTGTATACAACTATGAGATAAGTACACGTCTGTGTAAATAATAACTGAACTATAAAAAGTCTGAAATAAAATTAATGAAGAGAAATGATTGTAATTTCTATTGCTTAGTCAGCATAATTTGTATTCTTATACTAACTAATTATTTCATACTTGATAAAGTATATTTACATTCTTACAAATTCGAGTGGATTTCACTCAGAAGGAGTGAAATTTCACTCTTTCATTGTCACAAAACTCAACCAATATTTAAGATAGAAATCCACTCTTTTGAAAGATGTGGGTAAACCACTCCTTTTAAGAGGAGTACCAACAAATCGTTTAAAGGGGTAAATGAGATAGAAAAAGAGTGAATTTCAATCTATAGAAGTATTGCTGATTTCTTTTTATATTGACAATTTAGTGCAGAAATTAGGTTTTGAATTTTTTATTTTAAGAAATACTGTTTTTATTATTTTTTATTATTTATCTTTTTTTTACAGTTACAATGATTTCGTTATTCAATAATTTAACAGTACAATTGAATATGGCATTTTAATTGATTTGGGTAATTATAGTGGTTTTTAAATTACTTACATTACCAAGCAAATTGTTCAGTCATGTGTGTGTATTACATTATTTATATCTATTTATTTTTACACTCACACACACACACAAGAAAAAATAGTCACACTATTTAGTTTTCAGTTTTGTTTACTATGGGCCCATTAAGTACAAAATTAATTTTTACAAACATTATTAGTACAACAGATTGTACAGAATTTTAATAATACATAAATATTTTATATAAGTAAATATTTGTTTTTGAATATTGATAATATGCATTTTTGGAGTTATAGGAGGATAAAGGCATATTTACAGTTTATTACAGATTATTTAAATATTTAGATGTCAATGAAACTGTGAATGAAATTAAAAATAAAATGCAAGATTACACAAAAAACATTTATTCAATTTTAAATACAGAAAAAAATTAAATAAAAATATGTATACAGAAAATCAGAAGTTTATGACGTCAAATTAATGTGTAGATTAATTTTTCTTAATTGACAGTTTAATAAAACAAAATAAGAATAAAAAAGATAATATGCATTTTAATACATGTATATTGCAAAATTTAGATCTTGATCGATTATAATAAGAATGTATTGATCTAGCATATCCGATATCAATGAATCCACAAATAAAAATATTTCACATTCAGGTTTTGTAATTATTTTATCTGAAAGGAAAAATGCACACATATGTGTTTACTCAATAATATTATACATGTAAAAACTAGTTATTGTCAAATGAATTATAAATACTGGATATTTATATTTTAAACCATTAAATTCAAATCAAAAATTTTTAATTTAAAAAAAGAAAATTTTTAGTGAATTATAAATTTATTATAAAGTTAATTAGAATTTGGTGTTTTAGCAGTAAAAACAAACAAAACTTTAATTCAAAACAGATTTAAAAACATAATTAACATTTCTTAAGGTAATTACCAAGTAATAATAATTTAATGAATAATTACCTTTCATTGTTTAAAAAAAATTTAAAAATCAAAAACTTTAATAAGAGCTTTTAACTGAAAATATTGATTGGAGTTTCATGTCAATTAATTAAGTTATTACGTTCTTACATTAAATAAAGAATTTTACTTCAAACTTTTAAATAAATTTTACAATTAAAATGAAATTAATACTTGTTGCAATAACAATAGTTAACATTTTCTCAGTCACCATAAAACTTATTTTGATTACATATTATACAGAATATACCTGATCAGCCATTTCTTCCTTACATTGCATTTCATCATTTTCAAAAGAACCCCATGTTTCAGATTTGCTTTTGCTAATTTTGTTTTTTATTTTTTTCTTCGCTGATGACAATGACAACCATAAAATGTGAATATAAATTATATTTCCATTGATAAAATTTTTAGTTGAAAATTCTGAAATATACAAAT
This sequence comes from Latrodectus elegans, assembly GCA_030067965.1. NCBI lineage: Eukaryota > Metazoa > Arthropoda > Arachnida > Araneae > Theridiidae > Latrodectus > Latrodectus elegans. The sequence goes on from CM057809.1 coordinate 19,024,473, forward strand.
TAATAGTACATTTTGATACATACAATTTTGTTTTCGTTTTATCAACGAATGATTTTACTTAGTAACAATCAAAACAAAAATTGTCAGTGAAATTTTTATAAGTACAATACGTACTGTCAAGTAATATATTCTGTAGATTAATATTTGCTTTTTATATTGTATTAACATTTAAATTAAAAAGCTTCGAATTTTATTTATGAAAAAATTTATTCTTATTCATTGGTAAAATTTTGTATTTGATATTAATCGCAATTTCAATTCAGTACAATAAACTTTATTAAATAATATTTCTATAATAAACATTGGATATTTAAATCAACGAGAAAATTAATAATCATATTCACGCAGTTTCAAAAGTAAAAGAATTCAAAAATGCATTCATTATAATTTACCATTAAGTTTATAATAAATTAAATTTTGGCAGAAAATAGTATTTGAAATAAAAATAAAATTTCGAAACACATTTTTATATTAATAAACATTATCAATTAATCAGTAATTTCAAATATTATAAATATTACATGAATATGAACTCAATAGAATTCATTCATTCACACTTTCGAAAACGACAGCTTATATCATGGTGAAAAATCACAAATATGAAGAATTGATTTAGTCACTCAATTAATATAAGAAATAAAGACTTACCGTAATATTTCTATGCTCCTTCTTGTCCAATTCTATATAGTTTTTTTAATTTAAATAGATCGCTTTTACAAAATGAAGCTTTAATTTCCTCCATTTTTAACGAAACTAAACCGAAAGCATAGAACCACGTGATGGTTTAATCCAATCAGAGCACATCACATTTGATGTGACATAAACACTTCAATAAAAAGAGTGAAAACTTGAATCGAGAAGGGAGTGATTGAAATAGAACTTCTCTACGCAATTAAGTACAAAAGGATTCATTTTGAATCTTTTTGGAGTTCAAAATATCCATCGCTCATCGAGTGCTGAAAAACCACTCGAATTTTTCAAAAGTGTATACTGAATATTCATTATCAAGTATGAAATAATTATAATTATACAGATTTGATAAGGAATATTCAAACTGGATATTCCTCATCAAGTCTTGTTAGAATAATATTTTCTATCTAATAAGACATGATAAGGAATATTCTCCTCTTAAGTTTGCTTGAACTTGAAAAAAATTTTTTCTCTCTCTTCTATCATCATTCTTGATTTTAATAATAACTCTTTGGCATATGTATATTAGAATTGACATAAAAGTTATAATTTGTTGGAATTTTTTATTAAGCCTTATTTCTGTGTTCTTGTAAATATATTTTGATCTATGTGAATTGTGTTTAGTCAGATATTTTATTATTTCTGAGAACCGCGGACTGATTGTTTGAGTATCGATGCAACCCGCATTTAATGAAATAATGAATAGAGTCTTTTGAATGCCAAGTCAAACGAAAATATTTGAGATTTATTCTAAAATAATTACTTGCTTTCCTTTCAAACATCTAGCTGAATAAACCATCATTCTCTGCGAGAATGCCACTTAGAATTTATTCGATTTGTTTGGGAATCAAAAGTTAATTTTTCATAAAAATACTACATAATATTTCTATTAATGTAATATTCAATAAAAGAATACGAGTACTGATTATTTTATTTTCAACTGACTATTGAAATATATGCAATAACTACATAATAATTAGGTTATTAATCTGCAAAATGTAAAAAAGGAAAAGAAAAAGAATCATCTTATTTCTTTTGTTAGAAATCACTTTACCCTGTTGCAAGCAATCTCTCTTTCTCACTTTTGCTAGTTTATTATCCATTCTTTTGTGTTATTCGGTTTTTTGTAAAGTAAATGATCAACAAAATACATAACTAACATTCTGTATGCAATACAAATGATAAGAAACACGAAACAGGTTGCGTATAGACTGTAAATCTGCAAATCTTAACTTTAGACACAATGGTCTGACAACTTTCTTATAATATTAGTTACGAAATGTTCCTGATGTAAAGTTATAACTAAGCACATTTTAAATTAATGTATTATGTATGTATGTTTTGGACATTTTATAATAAATTTAGATAACTTTGCATATGTTATGATAATACTTCAGCATTCTGTGACTTTTACCTTTTGCTTTCGTACCCTGATATAGTATGGTTTCATTAGTATTCATGATCCCAAAAATAAGTGGATCTTCTTAATTTGGATGCAAGGACAAAGCAAAAGACCCTCAGATGTGACCTATCACCCTTAGAAGTGTCATTTCTCTTGTGCGACATTGCGACCATGACATATCTAACACGCCCTGACCACCTTCAGTAAACACAACAGCTCTTCGGTTAAGTCGGTATTTAAACTTACTACCTTCCGGTAATGATGCCTTAATCAATCAAGCCATCCAGACTATGCTAAATAAAACACAATTAATCTGGATCAATTTGACTCAGATGAGTTCATACGTAATAAACATTTGCGCAAAACTTTGTGAAACACAATTTTAATCAGATAAAAAGATTTCTTGATACATGCGAAAATAAATTTAACATACATGCGAAAATAAAGAAAACAGAAAATCATGAACAAAAAATTAATTAATGCAAGATCAAAAGTGAATTTTCGACTCATAAATTAGAAAGCTATTCAGTTTCTACATTGCGGAAACGTTCTATTAAACTTAAAATTGTTTGAACGAAACCAAGGGAATTAGGAAAGTCACATGGTAATTTCATATCAAGTCCGATGAAACAAAGGATATTAATCATAATTAGATGTAACTGTGTCGAGGCGATCTTAGCATCGTACTATTTAAAATTGTTTCATGATGAAGAAATGCAAACAACAAAATAATTACTGGATAAATGTATTATACTGGGAATAACACGTGAATAAATTTTCAAGAAATTCAAAACATTAGATCCAGAGAAATCAGTAACCAGAAGCAACCATTTCTGGCAGAAATAACAATATATAAGCGCGCGCGCATGGACAGTGTGTGTTGTTATTTCTTCCAGCCATGAAAGAAATTATCTCTTATTACTATGATTTCAGATTATTTTACGTTAACTATTATTTATATTTGTTACAACTGATTTAATATATAAACAGTTGGATAATAAAATGGGAAAAGTAGAACATAAAGAGCAAATTAAGTTCATGTTTGAGATCAAACAGCTGATAAATACATATGTCAAGATACTGCAGTAAAAGACGAAATTCAAAGAGACTATTGCGAATTGACAAACAAATATGTCTGACATTGAAATCGATAGATTAACATATAATATCGTTTATATTTTTGGAACTTTATGACTATATTTTGAACGTTCTCTTATTACGCCGAATGCGTTTGGAACTTAGTAAGCTACATTATATTATTTTGAGCTTAGTAGCTTTACTCAAGTATAACAAACTTGCATATTGTCAATTCTCTCAATATGATTTTGTTCACATATTTACTATAAAATCTTCAATACAATATTTAAAGTTCAAATTAATATTCACTCTTGAGATAATTCCATTATTTCTTTAACATCGAATACATTCAGTGATTAATGAATGTCAACTACACCATTCGCTATTGTTCAAATTTTATCTGTATTTTATAACAAATTATCGTCTGCTATCCTGTTTGATACATGCTTAACATCATATAATGTCGTAAAAATTTTAAAAATAAAAATGTAAAAGTATCAAAATTAATAAAATATATATATACTGTAAAAATATCCAAAGAAGTCTTAAGCTAATGAAATTAGCAAAGTAATTGACCATATATAAGTCTCTAAAGACTATATTAGTTTTCATTAATTAATATTATATGCCTGACACAAAAAGCTTTTTATATAATGCATTAATATAATTAATAAACTTAACATATTTATTGGCATCAGTTGTTGATATTAAGAACGAGTCGATACATAATTGAATTTAACTAATGTAAATTTCCTCATATTACGTAATTAACTATACTTGATTATAAGCAATTATCTAAAATATTGTTTTCGGTTTATATTCAATACAATAGAATGTTTTCACACAAAATACAGTTTTTTTAAAAAAAATTCAGATTTAAATGTATGTTTAAATAGTTTTTTTTCTGTGTAACAGAGAGAGAGACTATTGTTATTTTACTATACAAAAGTATTGTTTGAAATAAACAAGTATTCTATCAAGTAATTTTTTATCAAGAAATTTATTAGAATAAATGTTTTGAAATATTGTTACATATTTAAAGAAAGAAAATCATATTTTCTATAAATATTTTATTAATTTAAAAATCCTGAAAAGTCAAATCACGAAATAAGATCGTTAATTTATTTTGAAGTCGAATAAAAATATTCATTTTATTAAATATTAATATTCGTGGTTTTTTCATTATTAAAAAAGAATTAAATTATTCGACAAATTTTGATTAACAATTAAATAATAACAAAAGTCATGAAAATTGATACTATTTTATATAAAAATAAAATAGATAAAAACAAAAACATTTAATTGCTACTTTTAAAACTTTCTTATTATTAATTAAACATTTTCCCCATGATTAGAATATCTCAATGATTAATTGTTGAGGAATTTAACTTAACATGACTTATAAAGTAAAAATTTCTGTTTTTTTTTTTAAACCAAAAATGTAAAAAGAATTCATTCTGAATACAAAAAAAAAAGAAAAATATTAAAAACGATGTTTCAAAAAGATAGTTTCAACGAAATTTAAATATATCTCATCTGAGCTTTATCTCTTATAAGAGAAATTGAAGATAGTGAAGCGATTAAAAAATTCTCCGAGAGAAAATGTTGCTCTTAAAAGAATTTTTTCAAAATAAACTCTTCTTAGAAATCATTAAAAGGAATTATTTCTAAGAAAACCTATTTAAACATTAGCTCTTTGGCTTTTGTAAATTGTTTATGCTATGAATTTCGCAGAAAAGATTTCTCTGTTTCTATTATTTCTTTCAACAAATTATTATTATTTTGTAAAACATATTTCACAAAACTATTCTTTAGTTACATTGAGCGTTGCATGTAATGAAATTTAAATATAATTAATAAATCATAATTTTTTATTTTAAAGGATCAAAAGAATATTTCAAAAGTGTTTAAAATAATACTTTTGTTTCATTAATTAATATTTATTTATACAGTTTGTTTCACAATAATGGCTACTGTTGAACTATTAGGAATGATTCCCCATTTGTTTCAATGAAGAATTATTAAAAAATAATGAGAGAATAACCTATATGAGTAAAGAAATTTTGCGATTGTAGGTCCAATGATTTAATTCCTAACATTATTCTAATAGATAAAGATCTCGAGTTTTATGTTTGTAGAAAGAAAGAATTTTATACTTTCAAGTAAGATTTAGTATAAATCCTTAACATATAAAAGAATTAAGAACTCGCATGGTAGTAGTCCCAACAATATTATAATTAACTTAATTTTTTTTTTAAGTACAATAAACAAAAATCATAGGAATTCTTCTAATATAGGAAAGTTTTGAAAAATTTAAATTACTCTTTGACAAATGGGATTTTAAAAGAAAACTGATTCTATACGTATTTAAATTGGGATATTATATTCTTTTCAAATGGGAAGTGAAATTAATTCTAAAAGCTGTCAAACCAAGCTTGAATTTTATTCTTTTTATTTACATGTATGACACTTCTAAATAAGCTATTTAAGTTGCTCATTTATACTTCTTTATTAAGATTCATTTATTACTATAATTTTCAGCAAACTTATTTGACACAATTAAATCTATTACTCTTATTGTTTATACTACAACATTAATTTGAATGAGATATACTATATAAGAATACAAGTATGTGCGAAAAAATTATCCCTACATGTTATGTGAAATACACACCATTAATGATAATAATTATGTACATAAATTAATATTACCGTGTGCTTATGATTGCTCATTCCAAGCTCCTTATAGCTTTAACAAGTCGCTTAAGCTTAATTAACCAATAGTAAGGCGTTCTTTCCCTCCAGTGATTGATTAGATTGTCTTTAATTGATCGTTAACGCAAACTAAAGCTTGGTTAGACTTGTATTTGGTACACTTACAATTCATAGCATGTTTTTCACGCTAGTTGTAACACTTGCCAAGAAATCACCTTCATTGAATTCTGTAACTTATAATTCTGATTTGTTAGGTGTACTTAATGCGAATATATACGAGAATTTCTCCTTCCTTATGATACAGATTATGCCTAATATATTCATAATCTGTCTGTATCTTTAATTTATTAATTAAATAAATAAATAAGTAAGATATATATCATTTCATTATTAAAAAATTACAATATGTAGATTTATGTGCTATTTTCTACAATAAATAAAATTATCTGTGACTAGCTTATGTTATTACAATATATATTTACCTTATTATATGACTTTATAGTTTGCAATGAAGTCTGAAATAGAAGACGACTTTTCTAGTCATTATTTTGGCTCAAATATTGCAAATGTGTAAATATTTTCGCCAATTAATTTTTTAAAAGTGTTTTCAGAATTTTAGGTGCTAAAAACCAACAGCCATTGTATTCATTAAGTGTGTCTGGTAAATATATATATATATTAAATTTAAAAACAAATCATTATCTTTTATAATATTATTGATATAATTCTTTTTGATAAAAGAATTAAATGTATACAAGTTTTCAGTGCAATTTAAGATTTTATGTTTATTTCTATCTTTTCATTTTCTCGAGTACTGGCTCATAAGTTTATGATTAAAACATTCCCAAAAATTATGTGACTTTCCAGTTTTTGTTTTCAAGCAATTTTGTTAATGGACAATATAAGGGGTTATGAGAAGTTAGTATAATTATATTCATAATTGTAAACTTTAATAAATAAGCTCTTATCCTTGTAATTTTAGTAAATGAATCTAACTGATGAAAATATTTCCTCGAATTTCTTTAAATGAAATTTTAACTGTATGCCTTGGCTAAAAGTTTGACTGAAATTATTCTGACTGAATTTTGAAATTACTGAAAATTTTCATTTTTATTAATTCATTGTTATTCTCGTGTGCCAGCTAGGTTGGCAAATTGGGGTGCACTGCTCCACTTTTCCAACTGAACCGTATTTGGTGTGAAGTTCGATTTCTTCAGTACACACACATGCCATAGGGTAGGCAACCATTCACACCTCATTCACACACAAGGAAAGGGCAAAGACAGGATAGAGAGAGAGAAAAAGTACATCCACGCTTGAACCGGGATTCGAACCCAGGACTTCCCTATCCGTCGTCAGGCACGCTGACCACTAGGCCAATTATCTGGCTATTAATTCATTATTATTATTATTATCATCATTATTATTGAAAAATGAATAGTTTTACTTTATCTAGGAAAACTTTTAAGAATATAAAGTTTCTGGTGAAAAAGAAAATGTATTTTTATGAATAAGGTTTATTTTTCTCTAACAGTATTTTAAAATATCCAGTGATTAGAAGATTTGCCACAATGTAAAGTGCTTAGTTAAAAGGGTGGATAAAAAACTCTTCCTTTTATATTTAATACAAATAAATAAGTAACATGAATATTTGCATCTTTATAACCCCTTTTTGAGTATTGTTAATGGAAAAAGTACATTAATTAATAGAGCAATTAATTTTCTTCATCAAATAATGAATCCTCACAAAATCCGTTTGAAATTTGTTTCTGTATAAATCCAGGCAGTCAATTTTTGAGAAACATTTCATTAAATGTACACATCATTTTAATCATTTCTATAAAATTTTGACAAGCTGTTTAGCGCGCGCGTATATAAATTAATTGTTTTGTGAAAATTATTTATTTAAAAATAATGAAGGTAAAGCATGTGAATATCAAAAACAAAACAATCTAATTTATGAAAAGTTTTGCAATTGAATATATTTTTATCTTAAATATTTCTGGTAAATTTTTACTTTCATTACATTATTATTTTTTATTTACTGCTAGTTAATTTTGCAAATCCCGCTTTTCGCATTTTAGATGAAAACATCGTGAAATAAATTTCACTACATATAAATATAATTAAAAATATATTATATATTGTAAATAAAATTTTTGCTACATATAAATGTAATTAAAAAATGCAAATTTTTTAATTTTTTTTTTTAAATTAAAAATACAGACATTGAGATAAAATCAACTAAATCTAATTTTCATAACAAAATTAATTTGAGTTATAGGTATTATAAATTATTTTCTCGCAATTCTAATTCCCGGTTAATTCAAATAAAGTGCAAATGACTGAAAATTCAACATAATCTTTTAGAAATTTAATAAAGTAGTTGTTATATATATATTAATAAAAGACCAAAAAAAATTATTTTTTAAGAGAATTTTCTTGATATATTAGCAATAAAGTTCAATTTAAAAACTGCTTTTTAAAATTTTAAGAGCATAAAAAAAAAAAAACTATTTAAAAAAAGTATTTAGAAAAATCACCCAGAAATGAAAATACTTGACTATTGAATATAATCAGAATATGTTTTTTCTATTTTATGAAATTCCAAATATAGTTTCTTACAATTTTTTCATATTTGTTGCAATTATTGTCTTATGCTTATGAAATATCGATTGTGAGATATTTTAAAATGTTTAACGGAAAAAAAAATAAAAAATTAAGGGGAAGAGTAAAAAAAAAATTTCTTATCAAACATTGAGAGTTTAACGATGTTGTACATAATAATGAGTACTGAAGAAAAAGAAATATTTAAGGATAGTTATCCCAATGTTTTTAAAATCCTAAATTGCACATAGTAAATAATGCCTTATTTTCCACACATATACATTATATATATATTTTTTGAGTCAATTCTTTTAATTTATTTTATATTTATAGACTCAGCTTCATATTAACTTTTCGTATATTATTTTATTGAAAATTGCTTCCCAAATTTCGCAGAAAAGGCTTCCTAGCTTTCAAATTTTTGTTAAAAACAATTAAATATCAAACACAGACACGTCAACTTGTGAAGCAACAAAAGATTAAAAAAAAATTAGAAATAAAGAAAAATGTAATGCTAATAGTAAATTCAGTGTTAGTAATAAATTAAATAATAATAATTTACGACCGGCAAAAGTCAAGAAAATTTATTATTTGTTCTGACTGAGGTACACTTTCTTCAGCATAAGATATTATAATGATAATAGCTCAAAACTTGAACTTCTTATTATAAATATACATTCTTAGCATTCTTCATATTCCTGAGTTAAATACTTATATTTTAAAATATTTACTATCAAACATTCACAAATTTTTTAAGTACATGTTAAAAAAATATATGTTCTCAAATTTTGGAAGGAATTTCTAGTTATGACTGCTCTAAATGAGCCTTAGAAAATTTATATTTCACCTGAAAAAATTTGAAATTATCTTTAAAAAAAATAAATAAATAAAAATAAAAAAACTTTTAAGTTTTATTTATTTTTTTAAATTTTGCTTTTCTTTTAGGACTTTCATATACCTTATTCAAAATCTTATTCTCCACTACTTTATTAACATGATAATTATTTGCTGGGCTAGGAGTGAATACACAACTTTATGACAGTAAGAATGATGATTTAGCTTATTAAATAATAATGATTTGTATACCAAATTGCAAAAATTCATGGAACAGGAATAGAAAATCGCAAGTTGATAACAGCACCACGTAAGAAATTTATAAATAGAAAATACACTGTCAGGTTTCTCAAAATTTCTACACAAAGCCTTTCTCACATGATTATAGTCATGACAGGAATTAATATACTTTGAATATGCTAAACGGAGATAAATGACTGTTGCATTTAGTTGCGGGAATTGTTTGAAATCCAGCGTTCCTTGAGCAACAGTGTGCCATGAATTTTATCTTCATGTAATACTTTCTATCCTACACAGTGCCGTAGTCGACTAAATTTAATTAACGACTAAGTTCAATGACATCTTCTTAAAACAGTCAAAGTCAACAAGCTAGCAATATGGTGTTTGATAGATTGAATTCTATGTGACTAGAAAAACATTTTTTGATTTGATGATTTGTAATTTTAATTATAAATAAATGATGGTAAAATTTTGAGTGTGGCCGCAACAGTACTTAAATCGTCAACAAACCATTGCAATAAATGACGCTAGCTTCACAATAATATATGCTTTTTTTTACGTGGCATGAACATAATGGTATTTTCAAAATGAATCAACAATTTACTGAGCATTATTATGTTCAGCTACTTGAAAATAATTTGCATCCAAAATGAATTTCTTATGCTCAATTAACTATTAAATATTACAAAATGATAATTCTCTGTATTATCGGGACATAACCAGTCATAAATAATATGAAGACTATTTTAAGCAGTTATGGAGAATTGTTTGCTCCACAAGATAGTTAGAGTCTAATCACATAACCGTGTTGAGTTCATCAGACAAAAGAGGAGAGCATTAAGTAGTATTGCATGACTCTTGGAGCTTCGGTAGTCTTGTTTTTATTAAATAAATTGAATCTAATTATTTTAAATTTTGCATTGTTCTGTAATCAGATGGTAGAAGTTACATGAATTTTTTTTTTCAAAATTTTAAATGATACTTTTAAAATAGAATTTATGATGTTCCGATAAAACCTCAAAATAAAAATTAATTTTGAGAGATTGATTTAAAAGAAGTTTCTCCAAACGAATTTTTATAATTATAAAGAAAATATTAACGAAATAATTCATTAAATCTGAAATACTGATGAATACTGTTAGGAAATGTGGAAGTCATGGTTTTGTAGAAAATTATTTTATTAAATTTTACTAGCTGGAAAAAGATTTTACTTTTAACTCTTGTTATTTAAAGCTAAAATCTCTTTAATTCTGAATTCACATAAAGTGATGAAGTTGATATGTTTTCTTTACATTTCAACTTTGAAAAATTCTTCATATACATAATGTTGCCCAACTTATTTTCAATCAAATTATTTACGCCTTTAAATTAATTAAAAAAACAGCTTTTTAGTATATTGATTAAAATTCTTCAGATAAAAATCAACTTTAATTTCATTTTTAAATAAGATGATTAATTTTATAATTATTTGTGATTGAGATAATTAGTGACATAGTTATGATTGACTACTCTTTGACATTAACTGGAAAAGGAAACAAAAAAGTCTCTCACAAACAAAGGAAAAAATCATTGAAAATAATTCTTAGTCATACAATCATTCAAAGAAAAATTACTATAAAAAACAATGATTGAAAAGAATTAATATCTACAAATATTAAAAGAATATGCATTTCATCAAAACACTGGATGTTAAGTTAAAAGCATACCAAAAAGCTCCTTTAAATTTTAAGAGTTACTTGCAAATATTTATGCAAGAAGCTCTTTTTCTTGATGGATTTTTTTTCATGCTATTTAATAATTTTTCTATTTTTTCTATTCGTCTAATTTGTGTTACTTTAATAAAGTTTTTATTAAAAGTTTTACAGGGAGAAAATTTTAGTATAAATTATAAAAGATAGATTTATTTACTCTTGAATAGGCACTTAATATTTTTCTTGATTTAAAAATATAACAAAGTGAATTATGATAGTAGCTTTTAGAAGTGCAGTTGTTTTTTGTCATCTTACTTTAGGTTTGTATGCAGGTAGTATGTCTGATCAAAATAACTCTATAAACTTCAGTTAAAATATGATCACATTTTGTGTAAAAGCATTTCAAAAGTTTTTATTTCTGTTTCAGTAATGAGAACTCACATACATCTGTAATAGCTTGAAAATCATGAAATGTCTAGTCAATTATCTCAACAATGTGAATTTATTCCAACAACCAACTCCTTTTAACAGATTGCTTGTAAAATACTATTCAACCATGTTATTTCATTGCAAATTATCGTAATCAATCATTGTTTTTTGAAAGATTTACTGATCTTTAGCCAGTTAGGATAACACCATAGTATTTAGGAGAAATCACCTTTTTTATATCTTCTCCTGAAAGTTAATATTTTCCCAAAACATTGGCAAACAAATTGATTTGTTAAATATCTGTTTTGAGTAAAGAACTGGTTATTTTTTTCATATTCGATCATAAGTTGTTTTTATTCACTCTCTAATAGTTATTCATAGTTGATTACATTGGCAACAAGACTCGGTTATTTTCATAACATACTTAATGTTTCATGATTTTGTGATGACACGACGTATCGATAGCTAATACCTACTTTATTACTTTTCACTTTAACTAGCATAATTTTTCAGCATTATCCGTCGGGGTAAAGGTTTAATCAAAGCAATAATACGATCCACAAAAAATAAACATACGATCCACAGAAAATAAACATACATAAATAATAATCAAACGATTCCACAAAAAAGTTTATATATTGGTTACATCAATAGATTTTATGTCAATGAAATCATTCATTAGAAACAAGATATTATAGCAAACAAAATCTCCATGGGAAAATTTTTAATTAACTGATTAAATTATGAAATTAGCAAAAATAAAATTGTTAAAGAATAAAGATTTAGTTAATGCACTAATCTGAAGAGAAACCTGGAGCCTGAAATTAATAGAAAGGAAAACTTTCTCCAACAACGCTGTTAACCTCGCATCGATTTCTCATGCTATTTATTGAATTACTCTGAAGCTCTGCAGGCAACAAATCCCTCTTCAGTAAAACAGCAAGGATCTTTAACTAACGTGGGACATCACTTCTCCCCCAACTAAACCTGTCATACGTGGACAAGGGGTACCAAATTATGAGTCTATTTGGTAAAAGATACAAAATAGAAAATGATATAAGTAAATAATCAACCCATTTTTAATATAATATTTTTTATATTAGTAAAATAGTTCATAGGTTAATATGAATCAGAGCTTATAAACAGTAATATGAACTTCTTTATACAATGACTTCTGGTCTAGTAAGTTTATTGTATTTTTAAGTAATATGTTTTCAAGAAAATTCAAAGAAATGTACAATAATAAAAGCATTTTTCTCTGACTTAGCTCTCTTTTAGTAAAACTATACTTCATTTTTCAAAACTTCAAATTATGAGAATTTTAGATAAGAATGCATAGCATTTAGTGTGTAGTATATTAAATATGCTTACTAAATTTTTTGTTACATTATTTCCAGTGCATAAATTTTGTTGTGTAATATAATTATCAGAAATGTAACTCTAAGAAATTCATAATTTTCTGCTTTAAAACATATTTATTTAAATATTTAGATATTTTACAAAATGCAAAATTCTGAAAACTAGCTGAGTAAAGGAGAGTAGGTTTTTATATTTCTTAAAAAATTTTTTTCAGATTTAAAAGCTTTGTGTACTTGTGAATTTAATTAACTTAATACTTAATTACATACTGTTATACTTAATAATGTTAATACTTAATACTTAATTACATATATCATGGAATGAATGAGAATTAATTATGCTAAGTTAAGTCTTAATTAAATAAAGATTATAAATAAAGCTTTTATAATCTAATTTAAATTAAGAAAAGTGATTATCCGACCTATTTATCGCTTTCAGGTAACTTCCGTTCTTGCTACAGTAAAAATTGCGAACTGAAAAGGAATTTATTACATATACACTACAAGTGTTCTATTTATTATATAGTTTTTGAATTTCATTAACTTTTATGATATCATGATTAATAAATTCAGAGTTTAAACAAATAACATTTTTCCTTTGCTAAAAATATAACTTTTTGTGGGATGTCATAAAACTTTTGTTCGTCAAGTTATAAAACTTTTCTTATAATTAGCACAGATATCATATTAGGGTTATCTTTAAATACGGGGGCATATAATTTTAAATTTAAATTGATTATTAGATTAAACGAAATTATCAGTGAATAATTATAATTAGTTGTGTGAAATACATGTGCCATTAATACATTAGATAAAAATTTACAGATTGTGAAAAAGAAATGACAGGATAATTATGTTGTGTTAACTGCCATCAATTTCATTAAGAATCATCTGCAAATCTTTATCTAAACATGTTTATCCAACAGGATTTCTTAAAATGTAGAGTTCATTTTATAGTTTATTACTAGCAAATGATTTCATTTGTATGTGCTTTCTACACTTCTGGGCAATGAAAAGTGATTTTATATTTTGGGAGAATGATGACAGGTAAGAATCTATCTTAACTGAACTTAAAATCAATATTATTCAGGTATCTTTTTTAGTTCATTCGTTACATCTTTCTGTCATGATACCGTTGATAAATATAAGAAATTAAGTGTTCAAACACATGAAAGCAAGGACACGAAATTTCAAAGCCGGGAGCACTTTAATCATTCCCTAGTCGAATAGGAAAGAGGCCCTGCTATGTCTACATTTCCCACGGCGGAAGAGAAGAAATAAATTATATTCCTTCCCTTTGAGCTTGTGTAAGAACTGAAGCAGTAACTCCCTGTCATGTTCATTCCTGCTTATTTGAAAGCTATTAGTTTCATTTTAGAACAAAGGCACTAATTTGGCGACAGTAAAGACAAAAAAAAAAAAAAAAAAAAAAAACAGCTGTGATGAATGTAGAATTTTGGCACACGCTATCACAAACAACGAATCTATGACCTAAAGTAAATCAACAGAGTGCCAGAATTCAATTAGGATTCGTAAAACGTGCACTCGAATCAATAGGGACGATTTAAGAACCATTTTTGAAAAACGTCTTCAGAATGCTTTCCTTCTTCACATAGGGGTTGAGAAGGTAAACAGGCGCAAAGTCGGGGCAGGTCGTGTTTAGATCGAATCTAGATTCTACTCCCCCCCAAGCAATACCAATCTATATATTCCCCTTTTTCCCTTACCCTACACCCCAAGCCGTCAAAGATCAAAGGGAAAAGCGCGCGTGTGGTGAATCTTGCACCTTCCCAATTAATTTCCTCGCGTATCTTTGTGCATGGTGTTGCGGAATATTTATTCAAATGCAGAAATTCCGGGGGAGTGGAGTAGCAGATAGAAGGGTCGGGAAACACAACGCGGGAGAAAAGAGAGAGAGAGAGAGACAGAAAGAACGAGAGAGTAGAACAAGAAAAAGAAGCAGCGGCAGAAGCTGCTTCTCTTTACCCTCTCCCTCTGCCCCTGCTATCAAAGACGCTGAATAAATTAAAAAAAGAAGATAAAAATCCAGGCCTCTTGTTAGCGTGGAAGGGGGGAGACTTTAAGGGGGAGAAAGAATCAGGTGGATGTAAAAAGCGGGAGGGGAGCACACCCTGGGAGGGGTACTCGGTAGGAGGGGTCCTGGCATGCAGATAGGCGGCCAGTAGCCGATCTGTTAGAAAGAGCAGCATTTCAAATGATTTCCAGTTTTCCCGCGCATGCGAGCGCACGCCTGGAGTCGATTTGAAGTCGCTACGCGCAGCTAGGAACTCTATTCAAACTGAAGCAAGCCTCGGAACTGCCTCGAGAACGCCTGCAAAGAACCACGCGACACTAATAGCTATGGTAGCCTGTCCCTCGCTCACTTCAGACAAAGTAAGTGCTTTTTTTTTCTCTACTCCTGCCGACCACCCTCGTGCAAGGGCCCTTCTCCCGTTGTCCCTGGCTCTCGGATCATCATCGCCCCTGACTATTTTTTTCCCTCCATATTTTTTTTAAAAAAATTTTTTATCGTCAGCTTCCTTTCGGTTTCCAACTTTGCGGAGAGGAGTTTTATCGAGCGGCAGCCCTCTGTAGAGCTCTTCGGCAAGTTTTCACTGCTGGGTGGGATGGTTGGTTCGTGTTGCGGCATAGAAGCAAATTAAGATTTCATTTTTTTAAATTCCCTGGTGAAAAAGCGGGATTAACGAATAAACTTAGATTAATATATTTTTTTATCTTGATTGTCGATTCATGTCTAGTTGTCGGGGTTATATCCCCAGCTCTCTGCAGATATATTTCTGTTTAACTTCTTTACTAGAACTCAATTGAATTTTTTAATGATTACATTACGTATATTAATATCAACGTTCTAAATGTTTCCTTTCATAAAAAAAACTAGGATTTTTTTAAAATAAAGTTAAGATTTTTTATATCTATTCGGCGTTGTAGTTCTGCTGTTTGGTATACCTATGGTTTAAGGTAACGGTATATTTATTTCTTAACTACAAAAATATAATATTTTCTTACCTCCTGATGAATAAATGAGACAA
This sequence comes from Latrodectus elegans, assembly GCA_030067965.1. Taxonomy (NCBI): domain Eukaryota; kingdom Metazoa; phylum Arthropoda; class Arachnida; order Araneae; family Theridiidae; genus Latrodectus; species Latrodectus elegans. The sequence continues at coordinate 19,040,566 of CM057809.1, forward strand.
GAAAATTGTCACATTCTTTGTGAATTATAAACTTCGAATTATTCCTTAAAAATTGTCAATGAAAGGCAGCACAAATATAATCAGTCTTTCTAAAAACAAATAAGAACTTGAGAAATAATTCTCTAATAATGATGTTTATCAGCTCTTAAAAAATCTTCTAATCTTCAAGTAACGATGGTCTGTAACGAGAATCATTCAAAATTGTTAATTCGATTTTTACATGTCCTAATTATTATAAATATTAATAAAATAAATATTATTTTTTTTAACTATAATAGTATTATTTTAATATAGAGACTATCTTCAGATAAAAAAAATTTCCATATACTTTTGTGGCCAAATTGAATAACTAATGATTAAAAAAAAAAATTGGTATCATAAAAAACATTAATTTTCTCAATTTCTGTTTTATTTTTTTTTTTTTATTTTTTTATTTATTTATTATTTTTTTTTTTTTTGCATTTAACCCCTTTGCCGCTTGTGAGCTACTCAGTTATTACCTATAAATGATTTCTGTTACAAAACTTTCAATACTGATATCAAAATATCATCGAATTTCAGTCAAACCAAAAATATCCGTGAGTCAACCAGGATAATGGGTTCAACGCTTCTATGCAGTAAATGTACATAGCATGTTTAATGTTTGATGTTAAATGGTTTTATGACATAATCTAACTCGTGTATATGATGACTGCTCGCAAGGAACGAAGCGTTAGTTTGTGGTTACAAGTAAATTGGTCATAACAACACTCATTGGATAAATATGTGTATTCATTAGACTTTAACAGGGGGGGGGGTAATTGAATTTGAGTTAACTCTGTAAATCTCACTGAATTAAATTATGTACACTTACTCTTGTGCTATTTGTTGCAATAATATCTATTATTGTAATCTTGAAATTATAATTATGATGTATATAAATGTGATTAAGGGCAATATAGAATTCACATTTAACTTAATTGTAAATTACAACTCATAATTGTAGCTTCTTATAATATAAATTCTTAAAATACAATCATAATATAATAGCATATAAATAGGATCACATAAAATTAAACTAATGTATCACAGCATAAAGGTTTATTTAATTTCCGAGATTAATTAAAAAGCAATTATTATTAGATTAGCTATAAAATCTTTTTAACTTTCTTTTTCAGCATATATATTTATTGATCATAAAATTAAAACATTGTGCAAAGTGCATGGAAAGATTTAATTTTGTACTGAATCACATGTGCACAAAGAAATTATTATTAAACTTTTAAAATTTACGGGGTGTGAATTTAAATGTATTCTCACTAAATTTACAATTCTTTTCTTTTTCAGACAATGAATGTTATTCTATTTTTCATTATTTACTTCTTTTTATAATAACGATTCTTTTATATTGTAACGATATTTGATATTTATTTAATTAAAAAATTCCTACAAGAATTGTAATTCTTTTGCATTTGGTACAAGAAATGTAATTAGTCTGTATCATTCAGGGTTTTCTTTTAAAATTATGTGTAACAATTTTTTTATTCACCTGTTTTTATGATTATTTATTTCATAAAAATAATTCCTTTCCTGCTTGAGTTAAGGAAAAGAATTGATTTTCCTCTTCTATGATGTTTTCTTATAACTTTCTGAAAAGATTTTTTATATTAACTGATTTTCAAAAACTGTTTCTGAATTATTGATTCATTTCATGTATGAATAAATTAAAAAAATATGTATTGTGTTAGCTTTAATGGATAATTTGAACATTTATTTACTCGAGTATCGTTTTAAGAATATTTCTATTTTTTCTCTAATCATGAAGCATTAATTAAAAGTTAAATCATGAAAATCATTGCTCATTAAATTTTACATTTAAATTTGTATCGTTTATATTATGACCAATTATATGTGTGTACATATATATATATATATATATATATATATATATATATATATATACATACATACATTAAAATGAAGCATATTTAATTGAAAAACATAGTTAATTTATAATATTTTAAGTCCCCTAAACATTACAAATGTACAGATAAATTAAGCTCTAAAATTATGTATGTATTTTTTTGTCTGCAAAATGTTTATATTCCTTGAAATAACTTAGTGACTTAGTGTAACAGATAAACTAAATGATTTAAACAGATTTCCCATTTGACCGTTAAAGTGTTAAGATTATAATTGCATTTCTCTTTCTATCATAAATTCCTTTCGGCAATCATTTCCAATTAGTGACATAACTTTCGTGCTTAACTTATATTTGCATGATTCGTGTTATTGTGCAGTTGTTGAGCTCGAAAATAATAATCGAGAGTTGAATCAATCAACAGTGTCTTGATGCCACTCTGCAAAGTAAATGGTTCCGGAAAGTCAAGTTGTTTTAAGGAACCCCGTGAACCGACACTAAAGTTGCTCGTGTCCTGAATAGTAAATAGATCACCAACTCACCCTGCCACTTGTTCTACTGCATCTTTTCTTGACACCCCACATCCTCTACAGAAGGTACCGCCCCGTGAGAATAAGCGTGTTTTTATAGCTTTAAAATTGTTTTCGAGGTATTTTTACTAGAATTTTATGCTGAATCTTTTGAAAGTGACTTTTCCTCGGAGAAAGTAAAATTATACTTAAAAGTTCTTCAAAAATAACATCACGAACCATAATTTGAAAGTTTTTATTTTTATTTTTTATTACACAGAATAAATGTCGCAGGACACAATACATCATGTCATTTTAACTTAAGGAAATAATGACATTTTACAAGGGAAATGATAGGGGAAGTTTTATTGCAAAATATATAATATCATAAGATAATAGAGACAAATGAAGCTAGATGTGATTGAAGAATTACATATATGCGGTATTTATGTGTACATTTTCGGGAAAATAATTTATAAAAAAAAAAGACAATTTTAAATCATTAAATTTAAAGTCAAGTAATATAATCTTAATTTTCATGTATGTGTGTTCCTATGATTTTTATACTATTATCTTGAAGGCTTATATCTTTGTACACGTAAAAGCTGGAAAAAAAAATCTAAACTGTATTAGTTTTAATTTTTAGAACTCGAAGTTAAATAACAGTGTAAACTTATAATATTAAAACTCAATATCTGAAATTTTCAGTAACAGAAGATAATTACTAAATAATTAATGATTTTCAAAAGTATCCTTTTTACGATGTAAGTTCCAAAAATTCTTGATCTCGAAAATTTTCAAATATATTTAATTAGTTTTGTAGATAATGTTTTTTGAATAAAAATCTCGTTAGAAGTATTTGAATCATATAAAGTTGAGCATTTTGAATACCAGAATATATAATTAGTTTTATAGGTAATAATGATTCTTTTCTATTTATTGCTTTTATATTATTACTTATGTATATATATATATATATATATATATATATATATATATATATATATATATATATATATATATATATAGAAAGAAAGAGAGAGAGGTATTTAAAAGAAAAATCATTGATTTGGATAATTAAAAAGAATAAACGATTTTTTATGTTTATTTAATTAAAAAATTTTTTACAAGAATCGTAATTCTTTTTGTATTTGTGATTAGAATGTGATTAGTTTGTATCATTCAGTGTTTTCTTTTATGATTATGTCTAACAAAATTTTTTTCAAATCTATCAAATGAATCAGATTTGATAGATTCAGTTTTGAGATTTCTATCAAATAAATCAGAATATTAAATGAAAAAAAAACTATTTCTCAACTTCGTTCAATATTTTAAAAAGTGGAATCTATTTCAAATGTTACAAGTTTTTCATTTGAGGAAATTTATAGGATATATTTTTGCTTTGAAAATACTTTTGCTTAGGATAGCACAGTTTGAAATTGAATTTTAACTATCAATGAGGATTTTTTATTTAAAAATGTAACCTTTATTAGACTCTCAAATAATTAAGCATTTCAAAATAAACAGAGAATAATTAATTAAAAAAAGACTTAGTAATTTACATAAAAATTAATATAATCTGCTTATAAATTATGTAGCTGTACTCCCGTTTTATAATTTTATTGTTTTCACAATATTAAAAAATATTTTTAAAGGAAAACTTTGCATGTTAAATTTTATTATAAAACGATATTTGTCATTTTCAGAGGAAATTTTTAATTAACTTTCTTTTTTAAATTTTAGAATAAGTTTTCTTTAACAATATATATTCTTATGAGAAAAACAAAAATTTCCTCAAAATTATCATACAAGCGTGAATTTAAATGAGGAGAATTAGCATTTTCAATTTTCTGTGTGTTGATGTAATAATTTCTTCATTATACGCATTGCACTACTTCATGAAATTTCATTCCTATATAGAAGATTAAAAAGACAAACAAGAATACTTATAGTTTAAACATAAAAACAAATATTTAAAAAACCAGGTTACAAAACTCGTAATTACTTTTTAATTGCAATCACCATGTAAATTAAATATACTGTTGTTAAAATATTTTCGAGTGTTTCTTAGCTTCTAATGGGATTTTATAATGCAAGTCATAATAACGAAACATATTCAATAAATAATACTTTAATCAACATATTATATATATATATATATGCATATATATATTCTTGTAAAGATTTTCAAAAAGTATACCTAATATATTTTCTCACATTGCATACGTTTTTAACTTTTGCAATTTTCTGTTTCGTCCAAAATATTTCATTAGAAATCATTTCCGTACAAAACTAATATTCGATATTATATTTACAAGTTCACCAAAACATAAAATCTTATATGTTAGTTTAACTTCATGGTTTTACAAGATTTAGTAGAAGCTCTTTTCGCACATTACTTTTGATTATAAATATATTAAACTTCATTGAATACGTATGTATACATTTAATGCTGTCTTATCTGTCTCGATTTTGCTTTAGTTTTGAATTTCTAAGAAAAATGTTGAGGGGTATGATAGAGAGAGAAGGAGAGAGAGAATTTTTCTCTCCTGTTAGAAAAATATATCGTTTACATATATAAAATTAATTTTTTTTAAACTGATTGCATTCATATACTTCAAATTCAAACGATATTAATAGGTTTGCATTTATGAAACAGAATTTTAAATGCTTTATTTCAAAAATCGGTTGCTTTTATTCCGGAAAGAGTAAAAAGTAAAAGTACAGCACATTTAAAATACAACACGCACCTAAAATGCGTGTCATACTTTGTTACATGTTACAAGCTGAAGAGGGAATTTGAATGCGCGTGCCACCAAGCATGAAACAGCTGATGCAAAATAACGGTAAAAAAGAGCATACAAATGACATTTGATTGTTTGCGTAAATCGCAGTTATTACCAATACTCACTTTTAGTATACAACATAAATAATAATGCATAGGAATAAACTTAAAAAAGACCTAAACATGATGGTTAGTGAAAAACATGGATTAAGTTGTACTTTCTTTACCTTTGCATTGTGTTTTTTTTGTTATATATACTTGAGTTGTTTTTCCATCATATTTGTGTTCACACATGAAAGCCACTGTAACCGTTTCTTCACAAAATAGATGCTACATTTTATAATACTTAAAAAAAACATTAGAGACTAAATTGCAGATGCGTGCACTCAAACAAACTCGAATTTCCATTCTATAAAATCCATTTACTGATTTTTGCACAAACAGCATAACTGCACTAATTAGAAAGAGAAATACAGCAGCAATTTAGAAGCATTGCTATATAGCTATAAAGTATTTCATGCTAAACGCTTTATATGCAATATTTATACATAATTACAATGAATGTTGTATATATATTTTTTATTATAAGAGACTAAATGGAGAATTCATTCCATAAATTATATTCACATTAGATACTTTCATTTCAGATGCTTAGCTAAAAATTGATACACGAAATTATTATTTAAAAGAAAAATTAAAAATATCATTTGTTTCGGTGTTTGTTGAATCACATAGAGAAGAACGAAATGTTTTGTAAATGGACACCCAACTTCATCAAAAAATTACGCTAAAATTATTAGCTTACTTTTTTTCCTTAAAAAAATACTTTTGCGTTTACATTTGAAATAAGAATGTTTTGTTTTAGAAGCCAGTCAGCTAAGTTTAGTATCTCCCTCCACCCCTTTCAACAACTGAGGAAAGAAAGCTCTAAGTATTAATGCACTTTCGAAGAACTCTTAATAAAACTCAGTTCAATTTACTTTGCCAAGCTACCAGGGAGAAGAGGTGCTCTTCATTCATTTTTGACTCCCCAATTTACCCTTTCCTTCATTTTTCATAGCTGTTACATGTTGATAGGAAAACAGTTTTCACCAACCGAGATTATCGAATGAGAAAAGAATGGGAACCAACTGAAAAAAAAGAAGAATGAGATGAAACCTAACCGAAGCTTAAATGGTTTTTCTTGATGCCCTTTCTTTTTGACAAGACAAATGTTCACCAGAAGAAAATTCCATCAAATTGACTGAAAAAATAAATAAGAGCAGAGAATAAACAGTAAACAAAGCTATGAGTTTGGAAGAAATGCCTTCAAATAAATGGAGTATTATTTTGCAATATAATGAGTGGCTTTCCCAAGTAGAAAGATGATTACTATTTTGTTTTGTTCTTCTTAAGCACACACACAAAATATGCACCAGATGCATGTGTGCATTTCATTTTTTTCTCCTTCTAAGCATGGATTAATACACGTTTGCTTTGAAACTACATATTTTCAACTTGGAGAAAAATTTTGTTTTGAAATTCCAATCGTTTGAAAATAACTGATTGTCTTTGTTATGGAAAAGTAAAAATTGTTTTGAGAAAAGTACCCAATTAATAAGATATATGCAATTTATTTTATGTTTTCTGTTGAAAAGCTATCTGGGAGATTGAGAGTGTATATATGTAAAATTTTTGGTATTTTAAAAGAATAGTTTCCTTTTTCTTTTAAATTTTGAATAACATTTCATTTGATAGAATTTCTTTCTCTTCTAGATTCTAGATTATATATGTTAAGTAAATAATAAATTATATATCACTTACTCTTTAAAAGTAAAGAAGCTAAATTTATTTAATTTTTTGAATGCTATATATTTTTGCAAAATGAACATCAAAGAAAAAATGTTATTCATATGAAAAATAAGTTTTAAACCAGTTAACTTTTTATGCTACAAACGAAAAGGAAATCAGAGTTTACAAAATTATTGTTTATAATTATTTTTTCATAGAATTTGCTTATTGTACATTTTAAACCTAAATAAAATTTCGCATCTATTTATCACGACTTGAGTACATTAAATTTATCCGAATAAAAATCTGTCTCTTTTTCTATTCTATTACAACATTAAATAAAAAATAAATTAAAATAATTATGATAAATATAACTATATCATTATACTTCTTTGGATTGAAATTTAGCTAATACAATGAAGTATATAGTTCATTATTTTAGTTTAATTGAAGTTTAAAATAATCCCATTATACGCTTTAAACAAAATAAATAAAAAATTGAATAAAATTTGATAAATAATGATTCAAATTAATGCTTAGTTGAATAATTATTAATAATAACTTGGGACTTTATAGTATAACAGAAGAATTTGAAACTTTTTATGTTAATTACCTCAGAAAATTTTAGTTTTTCTTTTTATATCCAGTTTATCCTTATCAAATACAATAAATATATCTATTGACTTCAAAATGTATATTGAAATTAAATTCATTAAAAATTTTTATAAATTCTGAATATTTTTACAACGCAAATACAAAATTTAAAAAAAATTGAAAAAAAAAAAAAAAAAAGTCCTAAAAATGTGTGAATGCTAAAACTTTCCCATATTACTGTTTCAATGCATTCTAAAACATCCTTTTTAAGTTTTTGTCTGCGCCAAAAAAATGTGTTGCTCTCTTTCTTTTTTTGAGGAGAAAAAAAATATTAAATAGCTTAATTATTCAAGTAAACATTTGAGGTCTGAAAATTTTTTATAAACATTTTAGTAACAAAAAGTTATTACAGATATAAATAGATAAAGCAACAATCAAAGAAGATTCATGTCTTATAAGTTTCAATGGTCTTTTTTTATATATAATATTATATTTCACTACAGTAATACTTCAGCCAGAATCGTTCCAAAATATTGCAACAGTATTATATTTTTTGTCATTAAATTTGAGCTATCTAATTTATTGTTTAATATATTTTATTCGCATAACTCGCTTATATCGCGTAAAAAATTTTATGCAAACGATGAATTAAGTTTTATTCCGCGAAATTTGTAAAATATAATATTATAAATGTTAAGAAAACATTTAAATTTATAAAGATAGTTAACAATATGACAAACAATGACTCCCGTTGCTGTTCTGCTATTAGGAATAAACTATACCTACAACAGGAAATGTTATTTACTGTCAAATGGATAACTCTTCTTTATTTAAGCTTTCTTTCATGGAAATCGTATTTGCAAATAAATAGCTACTTTTTGCTTGTAAGACTTGCAAGTACAAATACAATTTCACACATTTTGAAGAGTTTACAATCATTGGCAGGGTTTTTGTTCATGATTTCTTTCGGTTGTCTGGTAAGCATTTGAATGAGAAAGGGAGAATTTTTCAAAACCTGTATTGTAATAAATATTTCAATAAGAAAGGAAGAACTTCAGCCTAAATATAGTTCTAATGATTGCTTTACTTACAAAGAAGAAAGCCATTTTAAAAGTTTAATTTTCTTTTGAAAATACGAATCTATAATTTCACTTGCATTTGTATTACTTTTTCAGAATTTTTTTTTTTTTTAGAAACTTAATATTATATTGTTTTTGTTCAATGATGTGAAAATGGTTAAATTGCAGTTTGATTATGTTATTAGTATAAAACAGCAACACAAATGAATAGAATTTCAACAGTATTTTATAAATTATATAATTTCAAAAATATAATTTTTCACTGTTTTATCATACTGTAAAATAATGAAAAAGAAACAAACTCGGTTTTTAAAATTAGGAAAACCCGGGCTTATTCCTAATTTTAAGAACTAAAAATTTTATCCCGAAACAAATATCTTCAGAGATATACAAAGCAATGTTCTAATCCTGAAAAAAATATATATGGGTACTAAAATGAAATTAATATTTTAAAATAGAAGGAGCATTTCTTAAAAAATTTATTGGGATTTAAATTTTCTGAATTGAGTAGGACTTGAGTCCCTTTTTTATTTTTGAAAAAAAAAATATGGAAGATATTATTTTCATGACATAAATCCAATTATCAAAATTTATATAAATTTAAGAATCGGGAAAACTACAAAATAAGTTTAAATATCACACTGATAAATTTACTTAAGACTTGTAGCTACTTATAATATAATTTGCATGAATTTATTCGAATGAATGCCTGATTTTCTTTTATTAATGAAATTCTTATAAACAGCAAGTTGAATAGCATTTAGACTTTTAAACTGATATGTTGTAAAACATAAAAGAAACTTTCAATATAACTTTTTCATGCTTAATAAATGTTCCATTATTGTATTTTTTTATCTAATTTATTTTAACATATTTCTGATAAAGTAAGTTTCGATTCTTAAAAGTTATATGAAATAGAATTTTTCAATGATTAATTTAAAGTTCTGAGTAATTAAAAATAAACTATACTTTCTGATGCAATCTGATTTCTAAGACTACGCTTTCTGATTGAATGTTTTCTTGAAAGTATAACTTTCAATCAAATAAAATTTTTACGCCAGATTTTAATAGCGAAAAGCATTTCTTAAAATTTTATTAGTTTGTTACTATTCCATATGGCAATATGAGTTCAGAAGTAATGTATCACTTATTTGTCTTACTTCCATAATTGTTAATACTCTTAATATATCAGCTTCTCAATAATTTCAAATTATGTACCAGTATAGTGACTCTCAAAAATACTGTTGACTAAATTTTCTCGCCTCTATATAAATACATTAGGTTAAATATTTGGAAAGTTAAACGATCAAATGTATTAAATATTTTTTATGTGGAATCATAAAATGTTTCATGATAATCAATCTTTAATTAACTGTATATTTCAGTTTATATAATGAGAGCATGTTTTACTTAGAAATCATTTTAAAGGAATATAATGAAACCAGGCAAAATTATTATTCTTTGTAAAAAGCTACAGATTAATAATATTTTTTAATGTAATAAAATGATTTAGAATAAAAATAAGTTCTTTTTTTTAATATGAATTAGTTCTTATTTTAATTAAGAAATATATTTTAAAATCATAAGAAAGTCTTATTAAGCATATTAAAAGTAAGTTGAAAATTTTCAGGGAGAAATGTTCTCAGACTAAAATCATATGATAGTGTTACGGTAAAAGTGATAATTCCTACAATTATGTATAATCAATGATTTTACATTATCTCCACTTAACTCGGTAAAAGTGATACATTATCGAAATATATGGATAATCCTGCAAATATTTGCATAATCTCCAATTCGTAAATTCAAATAAAGATATAATTTCGCGATAAAATCTTCTAAATAGTATGTAAGTTCAGACCAGTAAATCCATTCTAGTATTATGTTCTACGCTTTTTTAATTGAAGAAATGAGATAAATTATTTTGAGAATTTTAGTACCGATATTTTTTAGTATTTCAGTATTTAATATATTCACTGCATTCCTGACCTTTCTCAAAATGACCATTTAAGTATTATTTGTAATGTACTAGCAGCTTAAGCATTTTGCTTAGTATGATTTGGCTGCTGAATTTTAAAAGACAGTGCCGAATAAAGCTAATAATTTGAAACGAAAACATTAAATAGTTTTGGATGAAGTTCAGTTGAATACAACTAGGCATTAAAATTTAAAATAAATCTTCTAAACAAGATATTTTCTAGATTCGTTATTTAATTTGCTTTCCTCATAACTTTTTGGAAATCTCTCTTTTTCAGAAATCATCTTATTATATAATTTTAAATATAGTGGTTGAAAAGAATACTCCTAACAAGAGGTTTTCAAAATACAATCAAAACATTTTCATGAAAAGCGACGGAATGTGATCGATCTGGTTCGCTTTTGGCAACTTTTCAATTCACACATCTACCATACTATTTTATTTTGTGGTAGAATCTTGGCAAATGGTGAGGATTATCAGTCATTTCTGTGTGAAACAAGTTTTCTGTCACAGATAGCTTGCAATACTTCAAATCTCTATTTTCTCGCTTTTGATTTCTACACAAGGAAAGAATGGAAAACTAAAGATATGCAGAGATTACTCAGTTTCTCCCTTCTGCTTCAGTCAGCAAATATTTCCCTTTAATGAATACTTAAACGAGGTAAATACTTAATGGAACCATTCATTTAATATAATTTTCTTATAAATAATGTACTAAATAATTGAATGCGATTAACACATTTTTGCTTTATATGTGAAAACTATTGAAGGAATTTAAATCCTTTGTCCAATAGGGTTATTTTACACTGTGGTCCAATCTCACGATAAGTATGAGATTAAGCTCCAGCTTGATGTGCCATTTAGTTTCTTGATAAAGCTAGTATGCTAAAATTTACACCAAAAATATTATTTTTAAGGGCTGTAACCTTTAAATTAAAGTTTTAAGCATAAAATCTTATAATTTTATTATGTTAAGAGTAGTAGAACATACATTAGGATTAATTGATGAGTTTATTAATTATCACAGGATAAATAATGTCGAAATACTTTGATATTTTCTATTACACCACAATTTCCTCAACTGTCTGAATTAAAATATTTATATTGATAAATAAAAAGCATGTTAAGAAATTTATATGTGTGGAAAGCTTTTTTATATCGAAAATATAAATACACTTTTTAAACTAACTCCCATTTGACATTTAAGGGAACATATCACCTGTGATCCAACATAATGTATTATGCAATTTTTACAGTAATATTTTCCTTCAGTGAGCTAATAAAAACGGTGTGAAAGGGAAATCTAATAAAAATACTATTATTTTTTATCACGAATGTATGTAATGTTAAACCAACCTACCTCCATTCTTAAGTCATGCGGTTTGAACAGATTCTTTAATAAAGATGTAGCTGAAACTACTATGTAAAACGGGTTGCATACATTGGGAAGAAATATAGATTTCTACAAATGTGAATCCTATTTTTAATGCATTTATGTATACCTTTTACTCATGTGGTCATCATATTTTGAATGAATATTTCCCAGGCTCAAACATTATTTAAGCAGAATCATCCTTTAAGCATTATTGAAACATTTATTTAAAGCAGAATGCTGTAATTAATTTACTTGTTAGAAAAACCTTTCTCGAGAAATAAAATGGAAACTTCAAAATAATTTTGCACCCTTCACATATTTAGCTTTTAGCTTACAATTTGTATAACAAACTAAAAATGCAATTTATAAGTTGAGACATATTAAGAAGAAGCAATCAATGTATATTCATAATTCCCTAATATGTTCAGAAGGCTCAATTATAATTATAAGCATAGTTAATTTTCGTTAATATGACATCCTTTTAAAATAAATTCCTTATAAATGAAAAATGTTTCATTCTACACCAGAAAAATGTTATGAATTCCATACGCCAGATGATACCGAAATAAATTGAGTTTCGAAAATTTTCTTCAAATAAAAAGAAATATAAAATAATTTTTAACCTCGCATTAAATTGTTACATTTCTTTGGCCTTATATTATTTTATTATATTAAAATTATTTGGCATCTGATAATACACATTGAAAGAATGTACTTATAAATGTGTTCCTTAAGATTTTTGTTAAAGTGAATTCTTATTGTAAAATAATTACTACTTTCTTGACATTTTTTCATTGTTTAATTTATGTTACGAAATATTTCACTAGAATTAAATTTACTTATGAGGGATTTTTAAACTATAACAAACTACATTTAATGCAATTTTTTTCTGAGTAGACGAATGTCCGTAAATCTTTGATTATCCACATAAATGCGAGCCAACAGTGTCATGTACTCGTAACACCACCATTTCTCAAGATTTTATTTGAATCTCAGCTCTTGATTTTGAGAATTAAGAGAGGAGACTTTTCTACGCAAACAATTTGTAATTGCATCAAATAAAAATGCACTTTTATTTGATATAGTTGCTTATGAAGTTATTATGCAAAATAGTCATCTTTATGGATAACAAAATTACTCATCGAATTCTTCACGATTAATCCATGCTGAAATAAAATTTCTCAGTTTCAATATGGATTTACGTAAGCTTCGATAAAAAAAGACTCATATTTTGCCAAAAAGTAAACTAATTTAAGAAAAATTGACTTATTTATAAGATCGAGATTATCATACTTAAATTAATTTATCCCTTTATTTAGATTTATGTATCATGATACTCTATTTTGGAATTGAGATCAAGCAAAACCCAGAGTGGTTTAAATTTAAATCCTTTCTTCATGCTTGTTTTTAAGTTTCCCAAATCAAAATTTTGAAGAAAACCTCTGATTTTAATTGAAAGAGCAGAGGTACATGTACCATTTCATTTAAAAAATCTCCATTGAAACATTTATTGGTAGCAAATAGGAATGAAATAAAATTACATAGCTATTTTATGTATTTTATTTTTAAACTTGATTCAAAACAGGTTCAAGCAGTTTAAAATTAAGACGTGGTGGAGAACGAGGACAAAATTATTTTTGGCTAATTATTATTCTAAGAGCTCAACTGTATGAAGATCATTTCAGTTCTTACTTGTAAATGTGTATCATATTATTAATCTTGTATATGTATATATATATATATATATTTCTCCAAGAGCAAACTGTTTTCTTTTAAATATGAGAGAAAAAATAAATGGTTACATTTCATTTAAAATATGCCCAAATAATTGTGCTTTAATTTTTTCAATCGTTTTATGTTTAAGTTTCTTTGTAAGCTCTTGGATTTGAAAATTTTCAATTAAAATGTAAGGGAGAAAAATAGGGATTTGGTTTATCCAATCAAACACGAATCTATTACTTAGCTCCTACATTTTATTTTACTGGTTTGTTTATCTCTGCTCCTAAACTTTGTTTTAATTCGAAACATATTTATGCATCAGTTCCTGGGGTAATAGAATACTGCAATAGATCCACGATAAATTTCGAAAATCAGATCTTAACACTGTAGAATAATTTTTACCCGAGAAAATTCTTCGTTAAATTCTTTGCTAGGGAAGTATCCCGGTAACGAGGATTTTCTCATAACGACTTCTTCCTTTGATTCCTAAATTAAAAAATAAGGTAAAAAAGGAAATAATGCTTTTGCAAATGTAGAACATGATAATTTTGCTGGGAATGAAAGGAGATAAAAAAAGTATTTGGGTAGACTAAACAAATGGAAGCGTAGAGCGGAAAATGCCGAAATTGTGAAGGCGTCCTAATTGAAAACCTTTCCCCAGCTCCATCCCCCCGCCTCCTTTCCCACCGTTTTGCCTCGCTCCCGCCCTTCAACCCACACCCCTCACCCTCCTCTTGGGATCGATTTTCTTTAAATGCGAATGCTTTTGAGATAGCATTTATCGCATGTTCGTTCCGGGTTTTGTCTCCGAATCGAAATTGGAAAGAAACGATTTTTCAACTTTGGAATCTTGAGGAGTCGAATCTTTCGGATTCAACAAGTAAACGAGAGTTTGGGTGAGAAAAAAATGGGCAAAATAATAAGGCGGAAGGTTGCGGGTGTTTCTCCTTTCCTCGCCGTTGAAAAAGTGAGAAAAAATGAAATACCTTAGGGAAAGATACCTATCTGTCTTTATCCATCCAATCATTTTGAACAAATTCGGCTTCAGTGAAATTAATAAGCTATAAAAAGGGAAAGGTAAGAATAGTGTGTTATCGAAATATATTAAGAGCACAAAAATAAAGAAACTGCAATTCTTTATTTGATGTTTTTTTTATTTTAATGACTATAGTTTTTAACTTAAATGTATTATTTAAAAAAGCTTAATTTGTAATGATAGTACGCTAGCCTCTAGAATTTAATGCGCAACTCGTCTTTTATAACTAATTTAAAAATGCACGAACATGAAAATAAGTAATTTAGAGGAAATATGCATGCACCATTTTTTACTTAAATACGACATAGAGAGAGAGAGAGAGAGAGAGAGAGAGAGAAATTTACATGACTTCAAACAGAAAGATGATTCACAATAAAAAAGCATATTTGGTTGAAAAGTCCCTTCTCAAAGAAAATAAAAATAACATATTACAATTTTATGTTAAAAAAGGGCCCGGAAAACATTAAATTGATTCTAATAAGAAATTTGTTTCTTCTAACTGAGGTACAACGATGATATCAACTTTCCATGTTGCCATTAAATTGTTAGACCTAAAGAGAAAGCGAAAACCGGCTGCGAAGAAGCGCTTGTTCTTGCTCATTTGAAGACCATAAAGGAAACACATTGCTTGCTAAAATAGTTCCAAATATGCTCTTTTTTTAAGTTTGGACATTGAGTTCCTCATACCATTTGCACTAAGATTTATTTATTGTCCAAAGATCGTTTTCTACACATGCAAGCTAATTATGCTGGGACTTACTGCATAAAAAGGATTTTGAGATGCTACCAAACATTTAATTCCAAAGTGGTATTCAAATCAACGAACTGCTTAACTGGCAGTTAGAGCGCTAATCATTTGGCTGTCAACTTAGTTCATTAACTCTAAATCATAAGCCATAAGATAGTTCTCAACTATTACTGCTTGATGATATCGTCCATAATTATCCATCATAATGAAGTTATTCTAATAACAGTGATATATGGTTGGATATACTGATCAAGTATTTCTCCTGATATCTCAGACCATTTAGAGTCCTCCTATGGAATATATGCATGTCAGTGTGACCACCATGAGGTATTTTTACCCAAACCATGATTTCGTCTCCTCCATAACAATACTTTTAAGCAAAGTTGGATTGGTTGTCTCTGCTGCTCTGTTTTCTCAAGATCAGCAGACGCCATGAATCGTTAAATAGTATAATGAATCTATAGTACCACGAATCTTTGAAGAGTACAGAATCTCATTACTATCAAGATACAGAAACGTGTTTTCTTTCCCTACATAAACAGATACAAAAAAATACTCAAAATTACAAATTTACACATTTTTGCATAGGGCAAGGGTCTTCACACCTCACTAGTAAAGATTTTTTTAATCTTTTTTGATAGGACAAAATGATATGTAACCAGCGGAGACCTAGTAGTGTTTCCTTTTAATCTGAATGAAAGAGCTGGAAAACAGTTTGCCACAGATATTGTAACTCATTGTTGACTTAAAATATGGGAAAACTAAGAAAATACTCCATGGTAAATTAAAGACAAATAATATATTATAATTTTTGTTCCAAATATAAAATGAGAATTTTCGAAAAATTAAAAAATAAATAAATAAATAACATTACTGTTATGCTACTTCAATCAAAACTAAATATTTATTCATCTATTATCAATTAATATTTATAATTGAATTAAGAAATTAGATATTAGAAAAGTCAGTGTAAAATAAATTATGTAGCATTCTTTTTCCGTTTCAATTGAAATAAAAATGTTGGACGCAGAGCATTGGGAACATTAAGGTATTAGTGCATTCATAACATTCCAGAATAATTATTCTAATATTCCAGAATATTTTTGTGTAATGATTTTTAAAGGCTTTAAAAAGCAAACTCCTATATCGCTATTAGATATGAGAAATGTGCAGATAAAATTACATCGAAGGCCAACTGAATCAAGGGTATCTAGTGTTAAGCAAATTTTGATCATTCAAAGTAATATCCAAGCCTAGAAGTGGCTTTTTGATCATATAATGAGTGCCTCTCATAACGTCAATAGTAGTCAAAAGCAAAGTGGGAAAAGAATACCGGTCGAGGCCCCATCATTGGAACCTAACGAGTGGGTCAATCAATTTCGAAAGTAGTATAAATACTCAGATTTCTACACACCAAAGTTACAAAGGTGTAAATAGGGTACGTCAATTCCTGATAGAATTAACAGCCACAAACAACAGAATGTGGAAGGCTGAGATCGTCGGAGTTAATTTCTCATTGTAATATTGGTTAAATGAGTCATAAAGAGTTTGTATGGTGCGGTATATAACTACCGTACCATACAAACCAGCCTCCATTTAATGGGATGCACGTGTCATCGTTCTACGAGACCCCATGCTGATATCATAAAACGGGGTATAATTAGCATTCACCACCAAAGCATAGTCAAGATCTGGGAAAATGTCTGAAGCAAATTGTTGTTTCACTTTGTAACATGTCGAAGGTTAAGTGTGTTCTATGGCGGAAACCACATGAAGCAATGGATCCTTTTTGTTTTGTTGAAGTCAACCGAGAGATTCTTGGGGGAAAATGGTTCCTGTACGCCAATGGGCGGAGATGGTTTTGTATGGTTTGGCAATTTACACGTTTCTTTGTAGAAGCGTTAAATCGACTTATGATCTATGGCAATTTGACCCGTTTATCCACAGTTATGAGGATTAAACGCTGATGGTCTCTGTCTTTCACTCTCATTCGTTCACACTAGTTGAACCAATAAGGGATAATCAACGTACCATGATACACTCTTGATATAGTGGTGCATGAAAAATAGAGTTTCCGTACTACTTCTTAAATGGACTGACCTATTCTCTGAACTCTGACGATTTTGTCACTATCAAATGCGATCTGTATTCTTAAACATTTTACTTTTGACTAATACTGGTATTAAGAACAGTTCTCTTTCTCATGTCAAGTACTGAGTACATCATTTGCACGTTACTTATAGACTAGCGCCGGGCTAAAAGTTTGCAAACGCCTGCTATTTCGAATTTAATTGTTCTTCGTGTATATAATAATATACGTAGCATGCATTTTTAATTTGATCAAAGTTTCATTCAGAAATTCTTCTATTTGTTTTGGATTATGGAGAAAAACCTCTTTTTTAAAATATAAGAAAAGTCCTATTTTAAAAAAGATGTTAATTATTTGAATGCCATCCATTTTAATAATAATGGGATTTACCTCTTTCTTAATTTACCAAGGGCGTTCCTGAATATGACAAAAACATTTTTAAAACTGAATAATGTGAAATCTGGTATTTTTAAAACTTTTCTAAAAGGGAATTTTTATTTTGACTTTTTATTAGTTTTACGATAATCATTTTTGTGTATTTTAAATTTACGATTACATTTTCTTATCTTAGTTTTTAAATAAACATCGCACAACAAACATTTTAAATAACTATCCATTAATTTTAATTTTTAAATAAATAAAATAGTTAATTAACTAACATGTAATTAATTTTTCTGTTCTCAAAACATTTTCTCAATAATAAAATTTTACTTACATGGTAGTATTTCACAATGCACTTTCTATATTTAAAAAATTAAAATTAAACTAAATAAAAGTAACGAAATTTAAAAATTATTCTAGACAGAAAATATTTTTTAAAAATATGAAATAGTAATTTTATCTCTCTCTGTCATATGCGTAATTTGTCATTGCTCATGATCTGCAGGTTCCAATGGAGAAATATATGTACATTATTTCAAATACGTTTAGAAAACATATACCAAATTAATTTTATGTCAAATATTCTTTTACTAAAATTCCAACATAAAAATGACTATTTTGTGTATTAATATCCTGCCACCCTGTCTCCAATTTTGAAAATTACATGTATTCAATAATTTTATTTCCAATGTAGCATTTGCAGTTACCAAATATTTTTAATTAAAACACGAATAATTACTTTACTTGTATAATTTACCCCGATTCAGCTTGCCTAAACATATAATAGTACATAACATTTTTTTACCTCGGTTTAATCTTGTCAGATACTGCATTTTGTATGATAAATTATTTTCTCACCATAATGTATCTTTTTAATGAAATACGATCAATTTAGAAAGTTGCGATAAATGATGTAACGTCAATCATCGAAAAGAAATTCATTTCTTTCAAATAAATGGTGAGCGTGTCGATTTTAGAAATCTTTCCCTAAATTGAAAATTTTCATTGAGAAACTTTTACACTAGTAAACAATTCAACAAGATGAAGAAAAATGATTTTATACATAAGAAGTATGCAAACTGCATGAAAACTGAAGTACAGGCAGATATTTATTGCTATCTATAACGAGAGCACATTTTGGAGTGATGTACAAATATTGCAAAATCTAAGATCATTTTATTCCTTTTATCTTTTACTTCTATTGACGTATCTAAATTCCCTTTGATTTTTAGTCCTTATGTTCAGATACAAATTCTGTATCCCAGATTGTCAAATAAAAGTAAATTTATATATTTTGACAATTCAATCCCCATTAAAAAAAAAAAAAAAGATAAAAAAACTACACTTGTATTATATGCGAATACAACTTTCGATTAAAAAAACAATTAAATAAAATATGAAATTTAAAAATATTAGGTACTTCTGAAGATCCCCAAATACATAATAAACTCTTTTGTTTTATTGTAATGTATTAATAAAAGTAAATTTCAAAGGCATTTAAATAAATATATTTAACACTTTCAGAAAATTGATGTATATTTTGAGTCACAAGCAGTTCCTTTCTTCAGATACCTTACTTAACTAGAAATAAATGTATTCTTGATCCATTCTGCATCTGAATGTAAAATTTCTGCAAGTGTTTTTTGTATCAATTAATGTTTTTACCGCCTAAAATTAATGTTTTTACCGTGATCTCTAACGAACAATATTTTTTGAGTAATAAGCTCTGTTGTTATATCAATTATATCAGAAGAAATATTTTCAGGAGATAGCAAAATTACAATAAAATAGCGTGGTGGTTACATCACTCAAAATTCAAATTTATTCCCCAGAACGGAGCACTCTGGTTGGCGCCTGAGCGTGTGAATGTTGTCGCCTGATGCCAGGTAATGGGGTGGAAAAAATGAGAAATAAAATCTTTTCCGTTTTGATCTCAAAAGCAGATAGTAACGACATTTTCCACATGATTTATAGTGATGCTATGAAGGAACTTTAAGGTTAAATTCTTAATTCCAGCCTAAAGAGCCGCGAAAATAATTATTAACTCTTCATCAAATGTGCAGTTCGTCCAACCTTTAAGAGAGTGAAT
Organism: Latrodectus elegans; assembly: GCA_030067965.1. Lineage (NCBI taxonomy): Eukaryota > Metazoa > Arthropoda > Arachnida > Araneae > Theridiidae > Latrodectus > Latrodectus elegans. Next base: position 19,060,618 of record CM057809.1, read on the forward strand.
ATTAAGAGTAAGATTTTTAATTCCCTTTCATATATATATATTAGTTTGCTACATATTTATTTTTGGTCAGAAACTTTGTGAGGAAACAATAAATGAAATTAAGTTGTAATATTTTTAAATGGAATATAAAAATGAAAGAATATAAAAAGCTAAATTATTATTTATGGATAAAAATTTGGTTTTAGAAGAATTGTTTCACTTAAATATTTTTAAATAAACATGGTCTATTAACATGTTAAGCTTAAATTTATAAATTTGAAGTTTGTACTAATAGTGTTCATGCATTTTATTTTAAATCAACTGATAAAATTCCTGTGTTTGAAGATTTTCTTCATTTCAATAACAAAAATAGTTGTTTCTATAACTTATATTACCACTCTATTTATCACATCTAATTAGAAAAATTTATTTATGATAAACAATATGAATTCCAATTATCAATGTATTCCAGCTCATTTTTATTTCATAAGAAATACTGTCGCTCTTCCAAAATTTAATTGATTTTAAATATACCCACACGAGAAAAATTTTATGGAGAACGTTAATTCAGTGTAATGGAACAGTTTTAAGCTATCACAAGGTATTTTGAACACCAATGGCTTATTGTCTTCCATAAGGACTTTTTATATAAAGAGACAGTATTCACTTTTCAGAAAGAGGAAGCCTGTGTAAAACTCAATTACTTATCCCAAAAGAACTGCACACTAAAAGCAAAATCGGTATCCTATTCTCAAACACAGCTAAACTTCAAAACTGAAACTATCCACTTTGTATTTAGATTGTAAAATTTGCTTAAGAATATTTTTTGTTAAAATATTGTTAACATTACAATTTATGTTTTCAACACTGAACAATAGAAGGCACTCTTACACAAATGTCAGTGAAATGCCTTACGGTATTCACCTGTGTTCGAGACAATTTTCTCTTAAAAATTAATTTTAATTTTCCTTCATCTTCTTTCGATAAATTATGATGTAAAAACATAAAATTACTGAAAATGTTGATTACACTCGTTCATTTAACATACTTTTTAGGAAGTTTTAGCAAACGGCTAATATTCAGCAGAAAATTGTAATGTGATCGTAATTTAATTTAGGCATAAGGTTTATGTAACAATGTTCTTTGAAATGAAGAAAAATCTGAGAAAAACATTCAGTGATAAAGAAGATATGGTTAAAATATACATCAATATGGTTATTTTACGAAATTTTGCTGAACATTCTTCTTAAGAATAGTTGTAAATGGTTTGTAATGGTTGTAAATGGAAAAGTTTTTCATATATATTCAAACTTATGCTTTAGTTCATAGGTAATAGCACTCATACACACACACATACACAAAACCTGTAGACTAAATTTCCTGCAAATATCTTCATTATCACTTGAGATATCGTGTTAACGCACTGGAGATTTTATGAAAAATAAAGTTATGAGAAGACCATCTTTAAAGTAATAGTTTCGCTTGTGATAGTGACGATTTTGCCTCTTCTTTCCGAATGTAAAAGCCAAATAAAGCCCTCATACTTATGCCTATCAATTAACATATTCTATAAAAAATGTACATTTTAAAAAATAGTAAAAAAGAAAAGAAAAATACAATTTTTCATTACCATTTCCTGATTCATTTTTCAAAAAGACGACATATTTTATCATATATCATCCTGTAACTTAATTTTTATATGACATACAGTAAAACGAAAAAATGTTTTCGAAACTGGTAAGCTCTGAGTCCAAGATTCACAAATAAAAAAAATGTAATCTGTGCAGCAAAAAAGAAATTTTTAAGTATTGGTTGATACCTTAATTGATCTGATAATATTTGTGAATGAAATTATTTTTAATAAAGAGCTGTTCAACTAAGGAAATAATAAAACTTCGTCATACACATCTAATTGACGATTGATGTTAATTTGAAAAAAATTAAATGTGGTACATTCTAATTGAAAAAAGTAGATGTACATAAAGAAGATAACATTCTGAAATATATAAATGACTTCAGATTGTGTATCTAATAGCACTAAATTCCCTGGATTGGTTTCGATTTTAAAAGCATGACTAAATATAAGAAAAATCAGTTCACCTCTGCTTTCAATATGGCCAGTAAGAGGAACGGATATAAATTAACACCTCAAGTTTAATTATCATTTACATTTTTTATTCATATGATATAGATAGATTTGTCTTCAAGTATTTTTCTTGAACAAAATAAACTAGTTTGTGTACTAATATTTTAGTACTCGGAAATAATTGAGTTGTTATTATATTTAAGCTCGTAGCAAAATAACCAACTCCGTTTTATCATCATATATCCTTCTTCACCGCTTGAAATGAGATAAGATAAAAAAAAGGTATAGTAAAATTAATAATAATGAAAATTAATTATAATAATAATAATGATGAGAAAAATTAGAATAAAAATAAATAGTAAAAATGTGTTATTATTTTTTAATACAAATATTAAGTATTTATCGTATTTAAGTTGAATTTTGAACAGTAAATGTCTGCTTCAACTTTTGGTAAATTAAAATCTAAATCAAATTTTTCCAATTTATTTTTCTAAAAACAATTATACTGCTTCATCTTATACAGAAAATAAAAACATGAATTTTAAGTCAGTTGAAAGCAATAAAATGGTTGTTTTTATGTATAATTAGTAAAAATAAAAAAAAAACTTAAATATATAGAAATTCAAATAAAATTAAAATTAGTTAAGAAATTTTAATCCAACACAAGTTACAAAAATTAAGATTTAATAGGAATGAGAGAATATTTTAAAATTTTGCTTTAAATATATTTAGAAATGTCTAGTTAAACTATAAAGTTTATTGAAAAAACATTCATTCACACTTAAAAATAAAAGGCTCTATCAAAATGAAATTAGGTATCAACCAATTCATATTGAGGAATTCACATGCCTCTCTACAACACTATTACTTTCCAAGCATTAAAAGCAACATTGGATGTCTCTTGATGCGTTTAGTCCTAAGTTTTGTACAACTCACTGATGAAAGAATCATATATTTTCACGCTCGAATAACACACATCCTTTTATTTCACACATGAATATCATATATTTCTTGAATGTCAGTGTTAAATTACAATAAGCAGATTTCAAACAATACTCGGTTAGACAGCTGAATTATGATTGCAGAAGTCGAGGTGAATTAGCTTTAAACAGATTTACTTCCAGCTGTAGTCAGTAAAATAGTTAAATATTCATATTATTGCTTCTAAAAAAATTTATTTTAACTTTTCTGAATCTTCTATGAAATGACATTGAAAACAGGAAATGATTAATGATGATTTATGACCTTTCAAGAAAAAGTGCAGCTGACAGTGATTGGTACTGCTGATGATGCATCAGAGCTACAGATAAAAGAGGTTATAGTGATAAAGACTATCATTATGCTTTTTAATGAATAAAATCAAATGCACTGTATTTGGCGAAAATTCTATCAGATCTGAAATTAATGCTGTTGCATTATACTTCAAAGAAATTCATAACATATCCTGTTAAAAATAAAACGCATTTACACACAAGAGAAATTTATATCATTACAGTTTATAGCTATGCATACTTAGAAAGTACGTGTACACACTGTATTAATCAACATCATAACTTCTGGATTTGAATAATCACTATTTTTATATCTTTGATGGCATTCATTATAGCATTTAAATTTTCAATTTTCTTGTCAAATATTGATCTCAGAACGTAATTTATTTTACATAATATTTTTTCAAAGAATTGACTGTGAATTAATATAAAAACAATTAAAATTTTAACTAAAAATATTTTCCTTCAAGTTAAGAATATTTTGTTTCAAGTTTTTTAATTTCAACAAAATAATTCATTAATACTTTTTAATTGTCTTAGATATCCATTATCCTTAAATTGATTTCTAAAAAAAGAAGAATATTAATATAGATGCTTCTTTTTCAAGGAAAAAATATATTATTTATAAATTATGATTATACTTTTATTTAAAAATGGCCTTAAATGTTAACATATAATAATTGTTATTAATTAAGAGAGAGAGAGAGAAAGAGTAATCCAAAATATGTATTACATATTCATACTTTATTGTACAATTTTAATTTTGCAACAGAAGTAAATAAAATTCCATATTATAGCATGTATTTTATAAATCAGTTCAACGATTAAATAATTAAGATAGCGCTGAGGTAAATAATCTGTAAAATTGCAATAATATGAAGAGGAATTGCGAAAATTAAGAGAAAAGTTCTGTTTATTGCTAATATCGATGCAAGTAAGGGATTAAAATTTAAAACCAAACGAACAATTTATCGCTGAAAAATTCAAAAATGAATATTTTTTTGAAAGAACTTTTCTTATATAGTATTTTTTCACACAATTTATTATTTTGTCCATTGAATTTCCCAATTATAGTGTAAATGGGTCCTTAAATTAGATGTTGAACATAGGATTGAGTATCTCGAACAGTTTCTTATAAGCTCGATGGAGGCAAAATTGAGAAATAATGCTTGTCATGGAAGTGCATCAATTTGTCTCAGTGATCTCAGATATTCGGAGGGTAGAGATTGAGAGTTTCCGTTTTGGAAAACAATTCCTGAGAAACATTCATAATAGAAAACTCAAGTAGCTATAGCATGATATGGCCTTACAAATGTACCGTTATTTTATTATAATCACTACTAGAGTTGAAAGAAAATCAAAAGAAACTGCTTAACACATAAATTCTCTAAAAAGATAAAATAACGCTTCATTTCATATGAACGTTTTAAACTGTGTGTTTCTTAGGACTGATCTTGGATATCTTGAACAAAGATCTCTCTATCTTCAAATTTTGTACTGAAACTGAATAGCAAAAATTTTTCATAAAACTTCTGAATGAACTTTATAGATTATCTTGTTTGCGTCAAGATATTACGATACACAATAAAATCTCGTATTTTTACGTAACTTCACTTGACAGAGATTTGGCTTCGATTATCATTTATTTAATTTTCAATTAATCCTATTTGTGATTCACAGAAAAATAAAGCTCAGAGATGCTACCAGTACACCTTGTTGTTATTTGTCATAGTACTGCTCTCACTAACCATATGACATTAATTTAATGCATAATAGATGATATTAATTGAAGATTTAAAGGGCCACCTGGAACACCAAGCTAAATATCTTATATGAATGTAACTGATTTACAAGCCTACTTGTTATATTTGTAATCAGAATGCTCCATGGATTTAGTAGACAATATATATTACCATTATATCCAGCATTTTTGTTAAATGTGGTATAGCAAGTTCTTGAAATACTTTATGTAATTTCTATTTCTGTAATTTTTAGCAATTAATTGTTCTTTTTATATGTGATTAACTTTTTGAAATTATTCCTTTATATGGGTAATATCAACATATATGCATCAATTCATATAGCTCTTTTTAGTGAGAAAAAATTAAAAAAAAATTTGTATAAGAAAATAAATTATCTTCTACGGATGATTAAAAAATCTACAAAATCACTAAAAGAATTATTTACGAATTGCAAGCCTATTTTTAATATTTGAAAATTTAACAATGTGATGCAACAAAAATATTTTATATATTTTCTAATGCCTTATATGCTGACAATGCTTGATGATCTGAATTTTACCCTCGAAGATCTTATAGATTTTCAATATTATGATGATTTCCATCTCATGATGCATGTAATCACTAAATAATGGATACTGATGGTGGAAGAGGGTATTGTTCACAATTTGCTTGTATTTGGGAATAAACTGGCTTTCGAGTTAAAAACTTGCTTTGAAATTCACAAGAAATATTACAGATTATGTAATATTGCCAGCTCTTTATTAAACATGAATTGTTTAATTTATTAAAGTTTAATTACTTAATTTATTAAAATATTCACAAAAAATTGTACTAATGGTAAAAGAACTATTGAAATTTATAGATCATTCCATAGAAATGTCGCTGATATCAGAATATTTTTAAATTCATTATTATGCATTTTATACATGTGTAATTAGGGCAAATAATAACAATGATGAAAAGTTATTTTTTAAGAATTTGCATATAATGATCGAGTAATAAATATATTCATTACGGTATTTCATGTTAATTTAAATTTTAATTTGGAATCGCAAGTTAAAATCGTTCAACATTATGAAAATCATTAATAAAAATAAAGTAAAGCTTCATAACTTTTACTGTCCTTGTTATAATCTTTTAACATATTTTTCTATGACTGCCAGAGTCAATGTTTTATATTTTGAACAATTTTCAGCGGATTAAAGAGTATACTGTGTACGTTTATTTAGTTTCAAGTGAGTATTTAAAGAAGTTTTTGTTAACTATTGCCTACATAAAATTATGTATATTTTATGAATGTTTTTAATGTTCAGCAAAATTATTTCTATTTTAAAATGGAAAATTATTTTTAAAAACATAAACTTCAGAGAGAACGAACAATTATGTAGGATTAAAAAAAGTAATTTAAAATTTTAACTATCTGTATCCATGTATTTCATGAATCCGAACTTGAGGAAATATTCTCCAGTTTATAATATAATAATGTAAAAGTTTATCACACACACACACACATTGTATGTTACTTAAAACACTAAATTTGTTTAGCTGCTTAGATCCATAATTCAACATTTTTCAACCACTCATATGCGTTTATAAATATATATGTACTTATATTAAATGCATTACTCATAAATTCTTATTGTGAAACAAAGAAAACTTGAATAATAATATTTTATAGTATTCATGCAATTGAATAAAAATAAAACAATGACTATTTTTGTAGTTTATTTAATATTTTTATTTTAGATATTGCATCTAAGAAGCAACATTAATAACATCTTTCCAGACTAGTATTCAACCTCTACTTAATTAAAATTCAGAAAAATGACATTTTAATTTAATACTGCACAATAAAAGGAGAAAGAAAAAATATTATTTTTTTAAAACATGTTTTACGTTTAAATTTCCTCATAAAAAACACATTTAATGGGCTATTAACTAATCATGATAATTACTACAATCTAATTAGCATCTAGGAGACAGATTTTGTGTAACTGTGACCGCGTTGATTGGTCAATTAAGAAGAGATATTTAATCGGCGTAATCTTCTTTTTTTTTTTACTCTCTTCTTACAAGTAAGTCTTAATATCAAGTTTCCCTGCATCAGCAGTAATTACAGCATTAAGAAAAAGTTAAAGATTAAACTCTTAAATTAATTCTTGAATAATTTGTTTTTCATAACTAGCCTTTTAAATATTTCATCCAATAATATTTTTATTTTTAAGAAGTCGGATTGTATTTAGTTTTTACTACTCAAAATGTATACATTCATTATCCCAATTGTCTATTCATTTAATTCATTTTTTGAAATTACTTTAAAAAATAAAACATTTTTATTTCGTTAAAACAGATATAATTAATGATTAAAGATATATTTAATTATATTTTTAAATTTAAAAATAGTAAGAATATCTTTTTTCTTTTATCAAAACCTACAATTAATATTAGGTTAATATTTCTCCTATTATAAATTAATCCCTGAGTTTTAAATTGCTTAATTTATCAAACATGTATATAATTATAGATATAATAATAAATTAATTCGTTCAATATATATATATATATATATATATATATATAAATTTTTATCGTGGAGATTTTCATACATGATTATTTTAACTCTTATGAATATTTTAACATGTTCTTTCAACGTATATCTCACAGTCTCAAAAGCATATATTTTAAAGTTATAAACTAAAAAATTTTTCATTTCATTGGGTTTTTGAAATTAAATTATCACTTTCTTTCTTTTGACTTTTTGCAGTATAATATTTAAAAAATATTGTGTTCATTCTTTTTTTTTAAAGATTTTAATATCCTAAACTTATTCCTTAACTATTTCCCAATAGGGAAGGAAATGGTTTTTGTTTCAACGCAATTTTATTTCAAGAATAAACAATACAGTATGATCAAATATATTGAGTTTATTCCCAAGTGCTTAAAGATTATTTATTTATTTACTGATAAGAAGATGATTTTTTTACTTAATTTTTTAAATATTTATCATAAATAATGATAAAATCATCATTATAAATGCCATTTATTATTTCTAACAAAAATTGACTGCGAAGATGTTGATTTTACCACATGATATTTTCACCGATATTGACATATTTATTGTTAATTCCTGAGTTTGAAATCGGGGAAATTCATTCAAATTGAATGAATGTTTTAGCCAAGTATTTACCTTCAATTTATTATTAAACTCTAAATTTTTACTAAAATGCTTAGTATTTACTACAAATTGTGGAGTTTTCTTCGAATAACTAAGAAAGTGTAATGATATTTTAAATTTATATAATAATACTTAAATAGCTTTGCTATTTATTTTATGCATATTTATTGTATTTATTCAACTCTAACAATATGAAAACAGTGGAAAACCTGAGAATGTGTTTTCTTATTTTTTTGTTTTAGTGGATATTTACTAGACATATTATTAGATTTTAGTGCATATTATTCGACTTCAGAAAGACATATTTATTGTTTTGCTAAAGATTTATATAATATCGTATCATATATACTATTTTTTGACACTAAAAATTATATAATGCTTTTTTTACATTTTCAATTTCAAGTTTAACTCTATTTTTTTACGATAAATGGACAATTAATTCATTAGAGGAATTCAAATTTGAAAAAGGAAGAATCACAAGATCATTAAATAAGATAACATTTAAATTGTATCCATAAATTAAGTTACTTTTAAGTATTACTTTTTATTTTATAACTTTTTATTAAAATTAATTTAAATATCCTGCAAAAAATTTTTAAAAAATATTACTATAGTTATTTTACAAAAAAATTTAATAACTATGAAGGTAAGTTAAACTTCATGAGAATTTTATATTTTGAAATACAAAATAAAATGCGCAAAACTTCGTTTAAATACAATTTTATCATATTGTATCTATACTCACTTGTGACATTATAATTGTGTGTATTTATTATACAATTTGATAGTTCTCTCCATATTAAGAAGTGTATTTCATTTAGAAGTATAAAAATGTCACTCTGACAGCTGCAACTGTAATGGAGGGAAACTTGGGTAAACAGCCTCGCAGTTTCCATAGTAACTTAGGAATACATAAATGTGATAACATAATAAAAATCTTCTATCTACATATATTAATATTTTTGAATGCCTACTTCTATTTCTTAAGTTTTATTAAAAATTTAATACAGAAATTATCTTATTTCTGTCTAAAAAAGGGTAGATAGTCAAGTTGAATATCTTAGTCGCCCATAAATAGTCAATCGACGTGTTGATGAGTAGTTATAGTAATTAAAAAAACTGAACATTGCTCTTTACTTGTAACTAAAATTAAATTACTAAAAATTAAATAAAAAAATAAATCCGTTAAAATGAATGGAAAAGCGTGATTTCAAAGTGACATTTTGATGAGCATTATTTTCGTAAAATTTCATTTTTTAAAATATCCACAGTAAACTTGTGATATAAATTTGTATTATATTTAGCGTTTTTTAATTATGATTTTCTTAAACTTTTTTCTTTTTCTCTTTTCTTACATTCTATGGTGTATCTCTAAAAGTTGTTGGAAATACGTTAAATTAGCAAACTTTTAAAATCAGAGAAGAGCCTAATTTTAATTTAATGAAATGCGCTTGCCCCTGTGTGAAAGTAAATTCCTCCTCAGCTGGAAATCGAGAAAGTTAAATCTAAAGCTAGAAATGCCGAACCAGCCTCCCTCTTCGCAGAGGGTGTGCGGGGAACTATTGACAAGCTGACCACGATGTAATTCAATGTTATGCGCACTAATTACATTTTGCGGGTGGGATCTCAATTGAACTTGACTCGATTATATTTGTCACCGAATGTTGCCAGCTTTTGGGGGTGGATTGTGTGAAACTTGCCACTGTTCAAGAGCAACTTTCCAACTATATTGATTAGAATTCCAATCAAAGTAGAGTTTAGCTGTCTCGAGTTAACTACTTTGGTGTGGGCTTAGTCAAATGTAAAGTAACTATAGAAGGATGATCTTTCCATTAGACAATCCAGTCACAAGGACTGGATAAGTAATTGTTTCGCGTGATCTGTGAAAGAAGAATTCACTGACAAACCTACATTTAAGTTGAGCTTCAAAATATGGTAGTTAAAGGGAAAAAGAAAATTTGATCAGTTAATTAGTTTAAGCAATTGAACCTAAAAAAATATTTGAAATGAAATCCCAAACAACGCGCAGTGTGTCATATTCTAAGGATTGCTTCGTTCCCATAATTTATGTGTAAAGTATATGGCGGGAATTTATTTTAGGTTTGTTAGTAAGAAGACCATTGGCAAAGATAAATATAAGCTAGTTTAGGTTGACTTTGCTAACTTTTATTTGATCCAAAAGAAACTTGTAATGTAATAATGTATATTGTAATAATGTATAATACATCACTACAATACATTAATAAATGTGTGTAATAATGTATAATACAGCACGTGTCTTAAAATAATGCGAAAGATCATCAGTCAAAGCGATGAATTTTGGTATATGCTTTATTTTAAGTAAAATTAAATTTTAAAAGTGATGATAATTTCAATATACCAGAGAGAAATGTTATTCCCATTTTTTTCTGGTGTAGTAAGAAATTTAGCGTTTCGAATATTTATATCAAAGTAATTATTAATCCTTCATCAATATACCCTCTCTATTTCTAAGACACTGTTTTATTAAAAATGAATATTTTCGATAATATTCTAAATTTTTTCGCTCTATATTTAAGATAACATATTAATACAACTATGTTTTCTAAAAAATTGTAATCATCAGAAAATTTCAGAAAGGATATAAGAGAGAGAGAGAGAGAAATAGTTTAGTTAACTAAAATAACTGTCAAATTCTCATTTCGAGTTTAGTATAAACTCGAAATGAAAGTCTGTATAACAATAAAAAACAAAAAAATGATAAATGTAACAAAAAGTTTCACTTAACACTGACAAAATCCAGATCTTTGGATTTTATTGAACATAATAAGTAAAAAGGATTTGCATTTACTGGTGCCATATTATTTTTGCTTAACTACATCATCTGATTTATTATTTTTGAGAACTATTACATATTTTGCAAACAATTCCTTATTCCTCAAGTTAAATTAAATTTTAAATTGAAATTTCCATTTTAGCAGTCAAACAGAACTGACGAATGAATATTTCAATTTGTTCCACCAGATATGTTTCGAAATTCAATTTTGAGGCAAGCGTGTCGATTTTACCGTGAATCAATAGTGTTACCTATGATATAATCCTGGGTTCAATCCCTTCCTTAAGTATTCCGATATAACAGGGTCACTTTCAACATCGATCTCAAGTTTACGCAACAATCAGCAAATTTGTAGATTAACACTTTCTGCGGATCTATATTCAAGTCCGAAAGAGGCGAGACGACAGTAGGTTTTGGTCCCGGATTAATCCAGTGCTAGCTTTCTCCGAGTTTCCGGTGAATGTGGTGATGTTATCTCGTAAGCCTTTCCGATTAAAGTGGGATTAAAGCCTGTTTTAGCAAATTTCCAGCTGTTTCCAGGAAGAAGGAATGGAAACCCCACCTCTTTCCTTTTGGGATGGAAAACAGGGAATTGTCGCTAGGAAAGGGGGGAGTAGAAAAATCAATTCCTAATGGAATTTGTGTTATTTTCGCAATTTTTTGGTATTTTGAGCAGTTAATATTCTTTAATTTATAAAAAGTTGATTTTTTTTTTTTAAATAAATTTGCAGTTGGTAGTTAAATTTATAACAGAAGCTTTTAAACTGCAAAATAAAATTAAATATTTGTGATGTGCTTTTTTTCGAATCAAATAAAATATTAACATTAAAAAATTTATGTTGTATGTTGTTGTATTATTTATGTTTATAAAATTTTGTAAGTTTACCGTAGAATAAAATTCTATGTGATTAGCTCTTTTTATTCTTTACTGCTTTTTTCAAATAACTTTTGTTATAATTCTTATATATTTCCATGATAAATTCAAAACTATTCTTAAAATTTTGAATTTGTAGAATGATTTGATAACATTTTAATTTTTGTAGCTTCCATTTGTATCATTTCAATTATTTAAAAAGCATTAGTCTATGTTACTATAAATTGAAAATGTATCTTTAATTTAAAATTTTGCTTTCCTTTAAAAATAATAAAAATAGGGTCACTTACACAATTTTTAATTGAAATAAAAATTCCTTAATATAAAAATAGATGTTTTATTCTGTAAATACTACTGAATGTAAATTATTTTTATGTCTATGAAAAAACGCTATAAATAAAGTTGAAAAAAGAGTTTTTTTTTATAATATGTAGAAGTTATAATTAAAATATTCATCTACAGGAAAAAGTTTTTAACCAATTCAAGGACCAGTATTATCTGTAATATTGTAAAAATATTTTATTACATTTTAAAATGGTCCTAAATACATAATAAAGTTTGGTATTTTAAAAGTTATCTAAATTTGTCAAAAGTATTGGTTTAATAAATATATTTGTTTGAGTAATTGGATATTACTAACTAAAATACATACTATTAAATTATGGTAGTTAATAAATCAAAAATTAATTAAAATTTCTAACAATATGCAGTTTTATTGTGTGGATCATAGTATTGAATTGATATAATTTATGTAATTTTACTTTAAATTGAGTTATTTAGGTTCATTTTATCCTATTATTTATGTATTATATAAGTGACATACTTTATTTGACATGGAAATTGGTCACCATTGAGAACTTGTTAAGAATTCATTTGATCAAGATCAAAACATTTTTAAATATTGCTTTCAATAGATCAATAGTTGGTAATAGAAGAAATTAAATTTTTATTATTTCAATAAATTATATATATTCCTATCGAAGAATTAATAATCTAATGCATACATATATATTATTAATGGATATTAATAGCTTTGAGTTTAATAATAAATGAGCTCGCACACTGCAATTAATAGATACGAAAAGCTAACTATATATCAAAATCAATCTTTAATAATATTGTTTTTTGAGATTTCAATTGTTAGAGTAAACTCAAATATGTTAAAACAAAAGGAATTTAATGTACCGATAATTGAAGTTCTCAAATGCAATGCTAAAAGGTTAAAAAGAACTGAAAAATGGTTTAAGACGAAAAATAATTGGTCTGTGCCTGTATCTTAGTGGAAGCAAAGCTTAGGGAATCTCTCGAGAAAACTGTTATTTAAAAATAATCACGAAAATATTCTTTTAAATTGACTTTATTACATTGGTGTATGCATATAATTTATTTTCTTGAAACCAATCGCTTAAAATAAACATAAAAGCAAGGGAAATCTCTGAAGAAATAATGATCATTTAAGCCAATTTAGTTTTAAATTATAACTTTAAAATAGCTAGGGTATGTTTTCAAGTAATGATATAGCAAGATATGTGCTTTTGAAAAATAATGGTATACCATGATATACTACATTCTTCTGTAAACAATGATAACGGCTTAGTGTTAAATATATGGTTATCATTTCACAAAAAAATACTAACTTCAATATTTTTTAATATTTTTTATTCCTATTGTTTTCAAGAATTAAATGTTATCCCTTTTACTATACAAATATGGATCAATAAAACGTATTCCAATGTATTATTTTAAGAAATGGTTTATTTTGTAATATTATACCCGTAAATAATTATTCATGTGGCTCCAAAAAAGAAAAAAAAACATATTGTACGTAGGAAATATTTTAGCACTACAGAAATCAATCATTAAAAATCATTTTTTTGTAAATGTCTATATTTTCACTGTAGACACACTTTCAAAGTAATATGTAATCTAGGTGATCATAGGATTTGTCTTTTTATTTGGTAAACAGGATTCAAATTCCAAGGAACAGATATTAATGCTTTTCACTTTTTTACATCATACCTTCAGTTACCATCAGGATTTTGTTTGAAAATATTAATAAATTGTGTTAATTTGATGGTGAAGCCCAGATACAATAGTTTCAAGATAATACTTTGAATTTGTAGAAATGCCATATATTTTTATATTTTTTGTATGAGCAAAGCATTTTATTTTTAATATTAGAACGGAGATTGCAAAAAATTCAAAACAATGATATGAATATGTAAGTTTTACGCATTTGTTTGTTGATTGTAAGTATGAGAAGAAAAATATTTTTTAACAACTATTAATGAAAATTACGACAATCTGTTACGATCCCGACATGAAATGGATAAAATCAAGATTACGACGAATAAAAGATATATACCTTATCGATGAATATCGGCCTTTATTAAAAATCGGTTTCACGAATATTCAAATTTTCTCATTTTTAAAGAAATATTTAAAGCCCAAAAATTTGTGTCTTAAAATGACTAATCTTAAACTTCTGATTTTTAAATTTTCAATTATATTATCTTTATATGTTAAACCTCTTATTTCAAATTTTCGGGAAGTTTGTTTCTACAAATTAAAATTTACGCAATCAAATTATTATCAAATAAAATTTAAAAAATATAAAATGCTCCGTGTGTGTGTGAGAGAGAGAGAGAATACCTATAAAAGTTCTTTTTGTAATTTTTTACTATACCACGAATACTTTATTTAATTTTACAGTAATTTTCAAGCAATATTCAAACAGCCGTTTGATAAAATGACTTTTTCAAAAAGGCACTTTGGTTATTATATAGTTATTGATATCTTACTTTGTCTTTTTTTTTTTCAAATACATTATTTTTTATAAATACAAGTTAAAAAGAAAACGTTAGTTTTTGAATATTACATACGTATATCAATTTGCTACAGTCTGTAATAAAATTTAAATATTATAGTTACTACTATTTTCATTTACTATCTAAAAAAAAGATTATTTGCTGTACACTAAGGATGTCTAATATAATAAAATGTATTTTGCCAAACAATTTCTATATTAGTTGATAAAAATAAAATAAAACACACTCTTTAAGCAAATAATAGATTTATTTTTATCATTCTTGTAAGTCTCAAACTATTTTGCCTTTACATCTACTTTGCGCGAGGGATCAGATTTTACTTTTCTGACAGCTTACCTTTCGATTTTTCTGGTAAAATCCAAGAAACCGCTTTCTGAAACTAACTTATATTTATTTACAAACTATAAAAAGAAACAATATTTATTTTAATTCTTCAGACATAAAACCATCAAGCTATGTTTTAATATTTTATATAATTAAATGTTAAAATTTCCTTTTTTAGTAAAAGAATATGTTAACTTAGAAGAAATAAAAGACATTCAATAAAATAATGTAAAAAAAAGTAAAAAGAAAAAAAATTAGAATAGAAAATTCCAATTTAAAATCTTGGAAATGTTCCTACAATAGAATCGCATCATTAAGCAGATTAAGAGGAAACATTTTATCGATAATAGTTTGACGTAAATATTTTTTTTAATTCAATCGCATCTTTTTAAGCACTAAAAATAATTTTCGACGTTACGCAGAAAAGATAAAAACAGTTTAGTTATTCAAAGTATAATAATAAAATATTAATATTTGAGAGAAAAAGAATTTTAGGGATAATAATATGAAGCGGTGAAGTGAGATCATAAAAATTAAGATTATTGCCTCAAATTTAGGGAATATAAATTAATTGGTATCGAGATAACTACGTATAAAGTAGAATTTCAGATAACAGGCAAGCGATAAAGGGCTCATCAAATAACAGGATTAAAAAAGAGAGTGGAAAGTACAGGCCAGCTTAAAAAAAGGAAAGAAGAAAATAAAAAGTAAAAAGGTAAAATTTGCGAAACAATGTTGATGGGTGCCAGGTGTAACGTACATGTAATAAATGGACCGAAAACTTTAAACTTAAATATGTTGGAAGGAAATAAAAATTGCAAGAACTTATTCACGATTTGAAAAAGAAATCTATTTTTGTTGAATCGCATGCAATGGGAGAATTGACTTACCATCCAACAACGTTGTCAATTTATCATACAAAATAAAATGTTATTTTAAAAGAGTAATTATTTAACAAATCTTAAAACACTTAAAATTAAAAAGATAGTTTTGAATATAATGATGAATAAATTTTTGAAATAGATGTACAATGTTAAGAAATACCAATTTGTGTATGTATATGTATATATATATGTGTGTGTGTGTGTGTGCGCGCGCGCATATTATAAAGGTTGCAAATCATATTAAATTACTCTTAAATAAAAAGTGTAAATTTAATTTCTTCAAATTGCGAATATCATTGTTTATAAAGCTTATTGCCTTACTCATTAATTGTGTTTATGTGACTCAAATTTAGCACCAAATAAAGTAAAGCCACATTTAAAATTATATGAACAAAATTTATTATAAAATGTATTTTTAATGTTTTTATTTACTTTAATAAGGAAAAAGTAAAAACAGATCATGAAGATTTGAATTACAATATCTAAGTTATTCTATAATTATGGATTATGAAATAAGTAATTTATAAAAATTGAATTTGAAATTTTTTGATTTTTGAAATTTGAGATTTGAACAAGGATGAATGATAATATCAAAATAGAGCAGATTTTATTTGAAATAACATTTTTTGCAGAAATGTAGCTATTTCTGTTAATTAATTAATTCTCTCATTGAAATAAAAATATTTTTCAAATGTGATTTGATACAATCATTTTAAAGAAAAAAAAAAGAAAAATGTTCTTCATTCGTTTGTGTTTTCGTTTATATCATATTATAATAAATATTTAAACTAAGCAAATAATTATCTATAGTTTTAATGAACATATTTTCATTTTTAATTATTTTCTGACAAATATTAAGAATAATAACAAATCTTATAAATTTTTGTTATTAACTCGAGGGTGTATCATGAATTGCAGAAAATACTCACTATTTTCTACTTGCTATTTTATATTTAGAAAAATAAAAGGAATGTACAACACTGCAACTAAACTTTCATTTTTTTTGTTCATTGTCAACAATAAAATTGGATTATTTTAGAAAAAAGAAAAAGTATTTTTTATTTAAATAGTGGTTTAGTTTTAAACTTACGAAAATGTTTTTTTTTAAACTTCTTAGATTTCAATTGTTATTTAATCTTTTTAACTGCTAAATTCATTTATTATGTGAAATAGTTAAAAGACATGTCTTTTAATTTACATTTTTGCAAAAGAAAATACTTGAATACCTTGATACATATTTAAAATAAAAGAAAACAAGAGACATTTTAAATAGGAATATTGCAGACTCAGAAAGTGTATTGATGTCGTTTGGAGATTAAAAAATAAATTAGTTGCGAAAAATTGTATATTCTAATCCCATATATACAAAATCGAATATTTCACGGTGGACTTGCTCGCTTGAATAGCATAAGCACCTCGTACATTATAAATTATGGTTGTATGCCTAGAATAGTTTCGAGTGGAAAGATTCGAAATTAAATCTAAAGAATATGAGGCAAAGATAATTAGGAAAATAAAGCATTCGATACTTAATAGGAGGTTAGGAACATGTCTTGGTACAACTCCTCTTTAAATATTTGCGTGATAAGTGAAGTAAAAATCGAATATCACGTAGCTATTGATGAAGAAGTGTTAACAGGTAAATTCGAAAACTAATTACCATTTTTAAAGACAGCCGAAAAGTTGCAGTTCCAAATTAATGAAAACAGATTTCAATAAAGGTTTCGAAGAGAGGCAGGCTTCATCACCATAAATGTTGAATTTTATTAGCAGGTGCGAATTCTCTCGTGGAGTTGGTTAGAACTTTTCGTTTATTTGTTCTCATTGGAAAACGAGGCAGCTGCTACATCATTTAAAGAGCGGGGGAATTTGTTGATGCAAAGGAGCTATATTTCTGCGTAGAGGCTGCGCACACACACACATCCATGCAACCGCTCTGGAACACAGAATTCAACGAGATTCAGATAGGCTATGCAAAATGGTGCAGGAAATCAATACTGACGTATCCAGTGGAAACCCCTAGAAAGGTTTTCCAGCGTTTGTCTCTAGTATTTTAGTGAAATATGCCACTTTCGCTCGATCACTTAGAGCTTTTTTCTCGAAAAACTAAGTGATATTGCAGATAGTATCAGCGGATTCTTTCCCTTTTAACGTCAAAGTAGTTTAGTGTTCGCGTTATGCATCCGTTTTCTTTTGCAAAGTATGTACTCCTGGTGGTCTTATTATAGTGGCTGCGGTTAAAAGCAATGTAAGAGGTATCCATTTACGCGCCAGACTTGCGCTTGAACTGGATGCTTTATCTTAAATGGTTATTCAACTAAAACAAGTCCTTTAAAATGGCAGGTCATGTATATTTTAATCTTATGAAACAAACTGCCTTCTTTTTTACCATGGTCCCAGGTAATTCAACGAACTTCCATCCATACGCAGCAAAAAACAAAGTCTTCTGTGTGAATAACAGACATTAGATCTACTCTTACAATCAAACTGCTTAGCTGTCAAATATCAGGTTTTGAATAGTTAGAGAGACGTGTAGCACTCTTCACATAAGTTGTAGTAACAAAGGAGAAGTATAAAAATTGCAATTACTGTACAGATACGTTGTAATCGTAAATCAAAATTTGAATTTAAGGGGTTGCGAAGCATTGTTATTTAAAATTTGTTAAAAACGATATGAAATATAACTTTAATTAGTTTTTCAATTTGATATAATATGTTTGAATATTTTAAATTCTTTATAGATCTCTTTCTCTCTCCGTGAAAACCTT
The DNA here is from genome assembly GCA_030067965.1 of Latrodectus elegans. Classification (NCBI taxonomy): domain Eukaryota; kingdom Metazoa; phylum Arthropoda; class Arachnida; order Araneae; family Theridiidae; genus Latrodectus; species Latrodectus elegans. Next base: position 19,079,364 of record CM057809.1, read on the forward strand.
AAAAATACTTCAATTTACTTTGAAAAATGAGAAATCTTACGAATAAAATGTGTGTGCTCTTTTGAGTTGACAAATACCTTTATTGTATTTTACTGTGTGAAGTTATGAATCATATTTATAACATTGATTTTTGAGGTAGCTATTAAACAGCATTAACAAATATGTTCAAAGGTATAAATGTAAGTAGTCAAAATGATTAATCAAATTAGTTGTCCAATTTTCATTTTATTGTAAAAAAGCTAAAGATATTTAAAAAATTAGAAAATTAACTTTGATTTTTCTCAAAATATTTTAAATTAGAGCATTTAAAATAATTTATTTCCTTTTTAATAGTTTTCAAAAATTCTTAATTTTCATAATAATTAAAAAAAAAATTTTTGTTATTTATCCGATGCAATTTATTAGGTAGGAATAAATCTGTGTTTTACTGCTTGAATTTTATTTTAAAGCACTCATATTTGCATAAAAATTGGAGGAAAATTTATAAACGTACTTTATATTAAAAATGTTTTTATTATTTTGCAAATAGTTAGAAAAGTTATTGCTTTTAAAAAAAAAAAAAAAAAAAAAACAGATGTATTCACAATGGTATGCCTTTAATTCATAATGAAAATTCATTGCGAGTTTGAAACTGAACATGGTACCCTTTCAACAAGAATACTTTTCTTGGATTATATGTTTTAGTCGAGTTTTATCACGGTTTTTAAAATCGAGTGAATGTGTTGGATGTTATGATATTACGTGCTACATAGTTATATAAGATTGAAGAATTTGTCATATAAATATTTGCATACATTCATATGGAATATTACATCTTTATTAATTTTATGCTTCTACCATCTGACGGAATTACTTAAGAAGGGAGAGAGAGAGAGAGAGAATCATCTAACAATAAATTACTTCAATTAAAATATATAATACATAGTTTTAAGTTTAGATTGCAGTCGCTAAGCTTAAGAGCAATTCTGTTTGTAGTAATTATTTGAGGTGTCAAATGAAAGTAAATGAACAAACATATGGTTAAATCATCTTCCTTAATTTTTTTTAGAAGTCTAAAGTAAGCATATAACAATTCAAAGCTTAGCTGGATAATTTTATAACTTTATCGAAAATAAATAAATCATATAATATAGTATTTGCATATAAATCTGTAATTTACTACCTGCAGCACTAGTATATTTAGGAAAGCAATTAAAAACTAAGAGAAGTTGTATTCTTCCTACAAGTAGCAAGATATAATTTTAGCTTTTCATTGAGGATTCTGGAAAATTTTATCCATTAAGAAAATAGTAATAATATATATTTTGAATAAAATGTTAAAAATGTCATCAAATAGGTTTTAAATATTTTTAAAGCAAATTGTAAGAAAATTTCTGCGAAAATTTTTTATACAAATTTTAAAATTAATGCACATAATTATGGAATTTTAAATAAAGCTGTGATTAATTATTCATTCTTCCAAACAAAAACTATCTATCTTAAAACAATTAGTAAACTTCTTTGGTTTCCATTGGAAATTATCAAAGAAAGTTAGGTAGGTTCATTAGCGAACATTGCAAAAAAATTAAATTTAACTTACCTTTAACTTTCATTCACAGCTTTTCTTTTACAATTCTGATGTAACTTATATATTTCTGAAAAGTCTATCTCTGAGTTGTTTATTATTTTTCATAATCTGAACCCTGTATTTCATAAACAAACTTGACAGTACTTACGTTTTAAGGAGTACTTACGTTTATATATATATAGGATTCTTATATAAGAATTATAAACATAAAAGTACCATATCAATAAAAAAGGCATGGGAAATTTATGATTAACGTTTTTGTTTATGGAATTTTGCGTTGAAATTAATAAAAATATATTTATAGCATGAGAAAAGACTTCACCTTTGGAAAAGAAGTAAATTTGTTATTAAATTAATTCAGTAGAAATAGTCATAGAAATTCTTGTACTTTTACATTGAAATGAAATTAGAGAGAGAGAGAGAGTGTGTGTGTGTTAAATATAATAATGAAATATACAGAAATTACTTTAATTGCATTTATTGAAATTTAAATATCTTTTTTAATGAATTTCCAGTGAATGATATTCACACATTGATGGATATGTTAGACAATTCTTTATCATGTATAAGTAATTTAAAGAATAATTAACAGATTTATTGAAGCAGAATTAAAAAGTTAACTGCTTGTTAATTCTTCAAAAAATTGTTTTGTCTGCGCGAAAACGTTATGAATGCACATAAAACATCTGTATCGAGATTGGAAATTTTACGATGAGGTCACGTATGATTTCCGTGAGTAATGATGTCATTTTGATCAAAATGACTTGCAACAACTAAGAGAAATCAAAATTTTAGTTTTTAATTCAAATACTGATTTATTCGATTTATTCAGTGTTATATATTGCATATGAAAATCTATAACTTCAATGATAAGAAGATAATGAATGTCTTTTTAAATTATAGTATTTTTTAATCACACCATTCAGTCTTTTAAAAATAGCTCCATGTGAAAATGGTTGTAAAATAAGAGATTGAATATTTTCTCTGTTCTTACATTGCTTATATAATTTATATTTTATCTTCAAGCTAACCAAATTTTGTTTTACTTCCTCAAATTAATGTTACAGTTTCTTTTGCACGATAATATGATATAGGTTAAAAGATAACATATTTTTACATCATAGAAAATCAAATATGTCAAAATTTCTCTTATAAAATATCATTAAATTTTCTCGTCACTGAGCTTATATATTCTTAAATTATTTAAAAATTATAAAAAAAAAACCATCCCGTGAACATTATGGATTTTAAAAAAAATTGTTTTTGCATTTAAGGCGTTCAGGTTGTTAAAAGCTATTAATTCTATTTCATCTTAAGGAATTTTTCAACAATATCACGGTATATTTTTTCCTTCAATTTGGTAATTACTTATAAAATAAAATTGATGTGTATTTATTTTATAGTGAAATTGTGAATTTTTTAATCCAAGTTTTATTTGAATCATAAATATTTTTGGTATATATATATATATATATATATATATATATATATATATATATATATATATATAATTGAAATATTTATTGTATGTTAAATAGAAATTTTAAGGTCGAATTAAAAATAAAAACTTTTGTTAAACTGTATATATATGTATTAAAAATATGCATTTAGTTAAATAATGGAGTTGAGTTAAAAATAAAAAGCATAAACCTTTTTGGGAAATAGAAATGATTCGGAGAACATTGTGCGTTTATTTAAAAAGAAATTTTGCTCCTTTTATTAATCATCGTAATACGAAATTTCAGAATGTTGTTTACATAAATGATTTCTCGGAAGCCCCAACTGTCAATAGTTAGCATTTTCCTTTTGCTGCTTCATCGTTGAGACAGGGAAAATGTATTCGCGGCGCCAGGTATTCCAGAGAAATGCTGATAGTGTGCCCTTATGATTCCAGGAAAATACATTCATCGTTGTTAAAAGTTAATGTTTCTCGAAATTTTCTTTCTCATTGCTTACTTTGATAAAAGGAACCGCTATGAATTCATTTAACGAAATCCTTTTTGAGCGAATGTGCGTCTCTTTATATTTTATTTTAAAGTTTTCGATAAACAAAGTCCCCGATTCTCTCTTAAGGACGAAACTCAAAACACTTGAATAGAAGTTTTCCACGAGAATACCATTCATCTTTTGAAAGCGTCCCGTCTTCAGAGCAATTTTAAGAACCAGAAGGGTGAAAAACGTTAAAGCGCTTACTAATCCTTGTGATACGCCGCCTTCCAACCACCTTTCAAATTAGTTACGTGGCATTGCGATTATACGTTCCGAGATTCTTTTTTTTTTATTTTTTTTTCTTATTTTTTTCTTCCTTTTTTCTTTTACCGATCTTATATCAAAGAGAAGGATAAAAACCCAGAAAATAACGTAATAGAAAAAAAAAGATGGGGATTCTTTTCCATCAACCCGATAAATAACGCTGGAAAAGAAATATAAAAACAAGTAGAGTACAGAAAAAAGGTATTTTTTCCCTTTTTTTTTATTTTCCACATTTCTAAAGAAGGAGAAACAAAACGCCATAATCTGGCTCCTCTTAGGCTGGCAAAGGCAGCAGAGAGCAAATCGGGATTTGAGTCGTGTACTCCAGGGAGAGCAGGCAAATGAAGGAAAACTCGGCCGCAGAGGTAGTTATAAACAGGGAACTGGGCTTCGTGCACAAATCTATACGTACTATATAAAAATAAAGATTTAAAGCTAGAAATTTCCAGTGAAATGGGAAGGATTCTTTTCATACTATTGTTTCGTCTACATTTAATTTAATGTCTATATATCTTTTAATGTAAAAGTTTTATACTCCTATCTCTCTTTCCATTATGGTTACCACTACAAGAAATATTTTTAGTGGCTTGACTGAATAAGCTAAGCATGAGGTCTTCATACTTAACTGCATTCAATTATATATACCTTGCTATTTGATAATTAGAAAAACTAATTACTGGGTCATATGTTACCGCATTATGAACTTTTAAGTTGAAGCAATTTAAATGTGTACGTTTGAAACAAATACATTATATCTCTGTATTCTAAAATGCCTAAAAATATTTATTCTTTAAAATTTTCTATGCAATCTCATATTTACCATTATCTATAATGACAATTTTATATGAGTAATAATGAATATCAACCTTTTAAATATTTATTTTAGTAGATATGGTTTTACATATTTATTAATTTGTTATGTTGCTAAGCATTTCTTGACATTTATATAAAAAAAAAATTGCATAAAATATATGTGAGATGCTGCTATATTATTGAATTTTGATATCATATCCTTTATTGTTTGAAAAATAAAGTGATAGAAGACCATAGGGGAAATTTCTGACAGAAATTGCTTACATTATAAAATAGTACTAAATTTTTGATCCCAAAGTTTTGAACTCTTATGAATATAATATCTCGGCAATATTTTATACTGAAGGAAAAATGTGCACACAGTTAAATTATTATACCAAGAAATTACTAGCGTTTTGCAAATCAGATTTTGATTTAGATTTTTTATTATTATTCATACTAAATTAAAATATTTATTAAATAAATAAAAAAAACTCGGGCAAAATTTCCAAAATTAAAGTTTCTATTATCTTTAATATTTTATTTTCTTGAAAAAATTATTTCAGCGATAATTTACTGACGTTATTTTTTGCAACATTTTTTTTAAAAGTTTCTTTTATACGCATTTTATCTGATTATAGGATATGAATGCTTTTATGTTTTTATAAGCAGAAAGAATAACTTTACTCATACACTTACTTCGAATGACACAATAATAATTACTTTATTCTTATTTATTTATTCAACTTTTAAATAGGTTTTCTATATTTCTGTTGAATAACATACGAAAACTTATGCTATGAGCCAGGTTTAGATTTTATGCAAATTGTTAACATGTGTGAGTGTTCAACAAATAATATTTCGTTAATAACTTGTTAACTCAGAAGTATATATATAAAGCTACATAATGTACTAGTTACAGACAGTAAAATTTTCGCCATGACTTAGAGATAGAACTGAGTTTTTTGAGTTTGATCCCAAATATTGTTAAACAATAGATGGATTTTGTGTTTTTACTTTTTACATGTACATCTTTCAGGGTGGGTGCTTGAAAGCTTTCCAAATTTAACTTGGAACATCTTAAAAGGTCCACTATCTACGGAAATTTCTCCTGGAATTTCCATAGATAGTGTACCTTAGGACTGGTAGGTATCAAAAAAGCCTTGAAATACATTTTGATATTTAGACTGTCCAATGCTGTGTGAAATGCTTAGTAAAATTCTAAACTATTCTATTCTTCGCCATTCAGTACAAAAGAAAAGGAAGAAAAATTCGCATTTTTTAAACAGTAAGTATTTTTTAGAAGGAAATTTTAAATTATATATCTGATATTGAGATTAAAAGAATGCAAAAAATGTTCCTCATGAAAACTTATGAGGGTCTTATAAAAAATTGCAGGGAAATTCGATAAATGTGTGTCGTTGTATCCTTCTAGTTTATCCTACTTTTTATATTTTCCAATTAACAAAGTATAATTATTTTTAAACAAGACTTAATTAAATTTATTTTGGTAGAAATCTAGTTATCTAAGAATAAATCAAATTTAGATTAGGTGAGAAATCTTAATTCAATTTACGCTTAGATAAGTATAAATCTCAAACAATATATTTATAATGAAATATTTTCTTGATTTTTGATATATACACACACATTAGTGATAAGATTTTTTAAAAGTTACATTGAGGCTCCTATACAAATTGTATGTTGTTGCAAATTCAACGACAAGTTTCTTCTTAAACATTTTTTAACAATTAAGTTTACACTAAACTATTAAATTTTCTTTATCTTCTTTCCATAGAAAATATTTTTCCCTAATTATTTCAGATTTAATTAAATTAATCTTGATTTAATACGGAAAGGCTTTTATTTCATTATTTGATGGAAATGAGAAAACGTTAACTTAATACTATTAGACTACTGTGTACACGATTACATTAATATTTAACAAATATATGCGATTTATTTTCTCGAGACTTCACTAACCAAAATAATTCTTTTTTCTTTTGCTAAAATCATGATATTATATCTTTATCTCTTTATTTCATTATTATTATTATTTTGTTAATGAGATAAATATATTCTTTATCTTCCTAATTTTTACAGTCTTGCTTCTTTCCCACAGTGTTATTTCTTATCAGGCCCAATAATGACAAGCATTAAGTTGGAAAATTTTTCTCGCTATTTTTTGTTTTCAAAATATTTCATACTTATTTGTTTGAATGAAAAGTATCAACTTATTTCTAATTAATTTGAGTGATTTTACTATTTCAAATCGCTGTTTCCTCTCAATCAATATTGAATTGAAGTTTGTTTTATTGAAATCCATCTAATGAAATCAAAATTATTAATTGTTGTAAAATAACAATAAAATCTGGGTATCGTATACTATCCAATAAAGGTTCTTTCTAACGCTAATTTTATTTCATTTTTAAATGTTGAAGAGTTGACAGTTTATCTCTCCGAAAATTTTATAGAAATATTTATTATTGTTATTAACAAAAGGGAAATATACAATAAAGTTTCAAATATGTTATATCAAGTTGTTAATCAAAGTTCAAGGCTTATCCGGCACAGCATTCCAAGAAATATAGAAAGACAGCACATTTGAAATGAATTTTTAAATATTAATTTCATTGTATTCAAATGTTAAAAAATAGCTGGAAATCAAAATTTTATTTTTGTACTCATTAATTGAAAGTTGTAATAATTCCATAAATTATTAACTTTACTGTTTATAATTAGTGCACTTTCTTCTATTAAGATTTTTTTTAATAATACATATATAAGTTTTTTTGTACTAAAGAGTAAACCTCTTTTCAGTTTTTACAAAACCTTTTAAAGATCATATCTTCACTACCAATTCGGAAGTTTTTTCTTAATTTGGTTTGGTAAAGATTTGATGCGCTCGTTTTAAATAAGAATTCTTCTTTTAATTTTTAATATAAAATTTATATATAGAATAAGAGAAGGAACCATATTGTTTGCAACTGTTTCATTCTTTAGTTTCACGCAGAAGACGCTTTATAGCCTCCCACGCGCTTTGCGATTAGGATTTCCACCTGCGGCGTCGAAATGTTTCATTTTTTTTTTCGAGGCCACCAACAATTTACACAAATCATGATGTAAGCAATTTTTGAGAGAAATTCAATAATTTAAAAAGCAATCATATTTCAATCATATTTTTGCTATACTTCTTGAAAAGTTTACTCTTCCTTTGTTATATGAAGAAATTCCTGACTCCTCTTTTTCTCTTGCAGGTAGTTGACAGAAGAACTAGCTTCCTATAGAAAATAATCACATTCAAAACGAATCCTTCAGATAACAGGTTCTCCTCGACCTTCCCCATGCTGGTGATCAAAAAAGTAAGTTATTCATGTCATTTAGAATCAATCTTTTTAAAAATTTCTGATATATATATATATATAGTTCAAAATATTACGTAAATGCCGCGTTACTCTTTTGGAACTTTCTTTTTATGTTTCAATTATTTTATTCCTCAATTTTAGTTATGAGCATTTAAATGTTGATTTTATAATAATTAAAATTTCCGAAAATTTTTGATGGTATTCATTATATAATAAGTTTTCACTCATTTTTCATTTATTTTGAGTTATTTTTAGAAAATTGGAAACTCATATATTTCAAGTAACTCTTTCTCGTATAAAAGTATAATTTGAATTATGTATCTATAATTATAATTAGAACTATTTCATTTAAATATTTAGAAAAATGGAAGAAAGAGTAATATGTAGGAAATATCTGACACCTAGAAGTTGTTTTACAAAGCATTTTTATTTGATACTCTTTTTGATTTGGATATACTATATCATTATTGAAGTACAAATATTTGGACATAAATTTTTAGAGCTAAAACTAATTAAAACTGATTCAAAAATTAATAAAAGTGTTATTTCAAAAAATGATAGTATAATAGTAATTTATCATACATTAAATAGTTTATATCTTAATAAACATAGGTAAATATCATGAAATATTTGATTAGGGATGTTTAATCTTATGTGAAATATGTGTTTCCGAAATAGTAATTTTTAAATCCAATAAGAAATGTTTTTTCATAAATTTTTATTTTGCAATGTTAAAATTGAAAAATAAAGTTTAAAGGCATAATATAATTTATTTGAATTTATTTGATTTGATAATGGAAAGTTTGGTAGAATAAATGAATTATTCTTTAATAAAAATTATTTGTATTTTCATTAACGTTAAGTTCATAGCCCTAATTTTAGTTTCTCTATATAATGGAAACAATTACATTACAAAAAGTGTTCAGCTGAAGCTGATTTTTTTATGTTTCCAACTGCAATCGCAAACTATAATTTCATTTTCTGATTAAAAGACTCTCCATTTTGTATCACGATGTTTAATTACGCGGGCTTTACCTTCTTCAGCAATAAATTAATTCAAACTCGGCACGCTGCTCAATTCAGCCTTAACCTCCCACGGTGAAACCTCTTCCCTGCTGAAACTTTTCAAGAATTTATTTCCAGTACCTCCTGCTTGACCATTAAGACAGCGGGAGTCACGCGAAACAAATTGAGATTTGCAGATGAATGGCAGGATCTGTAGCCTACTGGGTCGCGTGCGGACATTGGACACGGCATCTCTCCAACGATAGCATTATACCTGGTACGATATGTGACGTGGATCCATATTTTTATTGCTTCTTTCCTACTGCAATAAATACGGAATGAAAGAAGAGGCTAATGCAGGACACGCACATAGCTTAAATGGGTACACGCACTGAGTTCAACTAATTCCAATACCTGTTGAAAACACCTTGGTCAATTTCTAACGTCAAAATCAGCATTGGGTGCGTGCGTTTTGTTTCAGCACTATCCGCCTTTTGTTATCCTAAGTAAATGACAACTAGCTTGATTTGTAGGCATCCCGATCATACAATGCATTACATTTTTTGGTCATATTGATTATAGGCTCATAGCCAAATGAGAAAAATAGATTGGACAAACAAAGTCCGTATCATTAGAATCATTGATTCCTGCTCTTTCCTGTTGCTGAACACTGACTTGATGGTAACCGAAAATAAGCAAAATTACTTCATTCCTGCGCAAGATTTTAGTGGATAAATATTTGCATGTTAAGGCAACCAAGAAAGCAACTGTTTTCACAAGCATATCACGTATATTATTTCTACTTTTTAAAACTTGTTTACTTTTAATTCCATTTGGAAATATTAGAATCCTTTTTATTACTGAATGGGAAAATTATTAACAGTGTTTATAATTCAAAATTAAATTGCAGCAAAGTAATGCAATAAAGATTCGCTTGATAAATGATTTAGTAACTTTTAATTCATTAATTTTCACTCTTACTCTGTCTCCATTCTGTTGTCAAAAAAATCAAACATATGAATTTTCATGACTTATGTTACTGTGTTTGGTAATCATGAGTTAAATAGTACATTACACAATATAATTAGACGAATTTACAAAAAATTTGAATATTCTTTTAAAAATTATGTAAATCTCAAAAAGCATTGATTTGTCTATTGAAGTGTTAATTGAATTGAACTGATCTCGCAATCAAGTTTTGCGGAGGAGTAACTGATCAAAGAAAGAAACAATACCTATATAATATGTGCACGCGTACAATTGCTACGCCCAGCAACACGTTTAGGAAATAATCACAATTTTTTAATTTGTTTTTACGCTTTGCATGTCATTTATGTAATCGAATCGAAATTGAAATTTTGAAGACAGTGTATAAGAATTTAGTAATGTAAAAAATCAAAACTTATGGTTCACTCATACATATTAAATGCACTGAAAATTATTACTCATTCAATTTAATTTATTGCTCAGTGATCACTTTTTATGTTTGTGGGTTAATCTAACTGGAAAATATTGCTGTTTAATAAATTCTGATTCGTTCTATGAATTTATGACTAAAATCTGAATCATGGGTTCGACTAGAATGGCTTGGTTTAGATTGAAAATACCAGTTGAATTAGTTTTCGTACGTAAAAATGGATGTTGTTCCGATAAATAAAGTATTTTGCATTATGATACTGTGCAAATGATGTAAAGAAGCAAGTGCTTCAAGTTCTCTTTAAATTTAAGTTGGCTTTGAAACCTTAGAAAAGGGTTAAAAATTACAAAATTCTGTAAGTAAAAGTGAAATACTGTGACACAATTCTTTGAACTCCGATTACGATTGAAATTTTTGGGAGCCTATGAAATTTTTCAAAACTCTCTTAAATATCACCTTATCCTGTAAAGTATTACGGAATAAATCAAACCTTCGATAGTCATCCGAATAAACATCTTTAAATTTAAATTTTATTGGAATTTTTTCATACATCACTTTTCCTATTTCTTAAAGTTAGTTTTTTCAAGTGTTTAATTAATGTTCCGAAATATTATGGGGTAATCAATATTATTTGGATAGATTATATGATGAATAATAATTATTTCAGATATTTTAGGGAGGTGATTATTTTAATTATGCTACTTAATATATATCGGATAACTGTATAAAATTCATTAGATAAAGCATATTTATGGGAATCTATAATTTGAAAATATATTTGTCAATATAATAGGTTTCTAAAATTTTAAGTATTTTACTCAATAATTCTCTCTAATATTCTAATTTCTAATATTCAAAGCGTTATTGTTTTCAGTTTAAAAGGTGTGCTTCTCTATTATATATATATATAAATATATATATATATATAATTTTTTTAATTGAAAAAAAATTTGATTCAAAATCAAGCTTTAGGGCAAAAATTCAGAAAAAAGAGTATTTAAATTAAAATAATATTACAAAACAAACAGTCTTCTATAAATTTTTTAATAAATTGATTTTTACGCGTGTAACTAAATAAAAATAAATATTTTTAAAATATGAACACTTACACAGTTAATTCTCATTTAGCAATCTCTTAAAGTTATTGAATTTTTATTTTGCAGACTTATTTATTCACATTTTACTTGCGTATTTGTTTTTAATATAGAATCCTATCTTTCATTCAAATTAGAAAATTATTGCACTTCAAAATTTTTATTTAGACACCAAGACTTTAGAATATATAAGTTGAATTGCGTGACTATTTAAGATTAAGAGAAAAGAATGTAATATTCAATGCTAATTAAAAAACATACATTATTTTTTATTCATATTACTCTTACTGATTCAATTGATTATCGATTTAAAAAATTCCTTGCATGTCATTTTTGTAGTACTATTGCTCCAATAATGGTCAGTGAAGAATTATTTTCAAGAAATTAATTCTAACAATTTTGTTACGTATATGATAATATTTCATAAAAATTGCTCACATTGCTCGTGAGCATGCGATGTTCTACATTTACTAATATTTAAATGTAAAACTACGAAATATTCGGAAAACTTTTAGCTGAAAAAGTTAGCAATATAACATATTTCTACTAATGGTTACTTTTTATACTTTTAGAATTTATTCTTAAAGATTATTGTTATTTAAATCATTTACAGTATGAAAAATTAATAATTATTTTGTTACATGCATATGCCATTACTCATGTAGATAATGAAAAAACTAAATAGTGAAATCAGATAAAAGAAGATAAATCAAATCTTATTTGAAAAAAATATTTAGATTATTAGATGTCAACATATATATCATTACATGTTGTTTCATTAATTTCTGCTTTTAATAATCATCTAATAAAGAAATTGTCAAATCTTAAAAGATAATTTATCAAGTACTATATAAAATTACTGTATTCAAAAAGATAATTTATTGTGTGAGGAATATATTTTACCTGTTGTGAAAATATTATGCATTCATCATTTATTTGCTAATGCCTCACTAAAAGTATGGTAAAAGTAGGTAAATGAAATATCAGAAAATTAACTATCACGATGTAGTTTTTATAAGCACTGCTTTAAAAAGTTTATTCGCAGGGATATAAAAGTATCCTTGGTTCACAAAACTGAATGTCTCGTATCTTTCTTAAGTCTTATGAAATAAGTACTTTTTATTCAATCTCTCATTTTTTAATTATTAATATTAATTAGTGTTAATTTTGCAATAATTAATACTGATATGTATGTGCCTAAGTGTGTCTACGTGAAACTTCATGATTTCATCAGATTTTTTTAAATGAGTAACAGCATTTTTAATAGAAGTTTATTTTTTTGAAATTCATGTATTTACGTTTCATGTTCTCTTAATAAAAACAACCCATTTACACATAATTTGTCTTCATCTGGTAGAAATATGCTCCCATTTGTTCACCTTATTCGCCATATTTAATTTAAATTTAGTTATGTTGCATATTTTTTATAAATATAAAAGAACTTAATGACATTTGTTCAGAATTTAACAGTTAACGTGATGGTGGCACAACCTGAGGGAGAGGAACGTTCTTGTGTAGGAAATATAGCGAGTTCATTACTTGACCCATATAGACAACGAGCTTCTTACTTCACAACTTAAATGCTTCTGAGGAAATAGAGTTTCTTCAAATCTGCCATTCGCGGTATGATGAAGAGGATATCGTCTCAGATATCACTAAGTCATCTAGTTATGATTCAAGAGTATGAGACGGCTAGATGGCATAAATAGACAACTGGAGATATATCACGATAGACTACGTAGAAATTGTGCCCAACACATATTTTGCTGAAATGTACCTGATCACAATTTTTAACAAGTTTAATTTCACGTTTCATTTTATTCTTTAGTTAGCCGATTAACCTACTAATTGTTTTAAAAACTAGTTTCCTCGAAGACAAATTCTATTTACTTCAAAAAGGATTTCCTGTGCCCCAACAAACTCAAGACCATGGATTTTATGTCTTCTTAGTACCTCCTCAATGATCTATTTTGCATGTTTTCCTGGTAACTCTAAGTGAAATTGTTGTTTCCGTATTAAGTTATGTATAATTGTATTTTATGTTGTTTGTTTGATTTTCTTATTCTTTGATTCCTTTTTCTAAATCCTTAATATTTATCAGACTTCAGTTTATTAACTATATTTAAACATGAAATTAATATTTATTAAATTATTAATAATTATGTTATCATTGGATTATTTTTGGAATTTTTCTCCTGTAAATGTATCCTAAAATCTGAAATTTTTATCATTTTGCTTTATTATGTCTATTTTTTTGTAAACATGAATTGAATAAGTTGTGAGACTAAGAAACACATACTAGTTAGAAAAGTTTAAGTTTAACCACATATTTTTAAATTCTAATTTTAAATTGAAAAATATACTCTTTTATGAGTTATACAATATTTAACTTTAATACCCTTAAACAAAAAATACATAACTAAACAAACACATAATCAGAATCAAATTTTGTTGCGTTTACCTTTAGCTTGGAAAGTTTATTAACAAAAATGTAATAAAAAAGTTTTATTACATTTAATTTTGGCAATTCTGAATAAAAGATTATCAATGGTACAAATAAAGAATTTTTTAAATTTTTATTAGAATAGTTGAAATTTTAAAGTACAAACAGAAATGCATATAACATAAACGTTATTTATTCAATTTGCTTTGAATTTATGAATATTTTTGCAATTTTAAATAATGCATTTATATTTGGTAAATATATATATTTCTAATTTATATATAATAATCATGATTAAATTATACTCATTCACACACACAGATATATATATATATATATATATATATATATATATATATATATATATATATATATATATATATATATATATATATATATAAGCGCAAAGATGCGATAGACCCCTGCTCTCCGGTGAAACATGAACAGAAAGAAGATACCTTTCCTCGGACAATCTGTCATGAGGCGCGGCCTTCGACACACATATCGAAGAGCAACAAGTACACGTGAAAGAAAAAATACAGAAGTCAGATAAAACACAACGTGTTGAAGGAGGAAAAAGAGCAAAAAAAGAAGATAATCGGGAGCAGTGAAGCGCAAGGGGAAAAAAAGTCGGTGGTCGCGAGATGAAGAAGCTGTGGTCGCTAGCATCAGCAGGTGGTGGGCGGCAGCTGACAGGATGTGAAATGGAGAAGTGAGCGAGAGAGAGAGAGCGCTGGGATTTGGGGACGACATCCCTCTCGCCAGCATTAAGCAATGGCCCTAATTGCTGGCGGCAATTACTTTGGCTAATTAGCAGAGATAGGCCTCCGATTAGTAAGCTATAAAGAGTTAAAATCTCCCCTGAACTCCTTGCGACGCCTGCGAGGCTAATTGGTTTGCAGGAGAGTCAAGCAAGGGATCGCCTCAATAATAATATTCGCAGTCAAGCAAGCATTTGCATGCCTAATCGACGATGAATGAATTTTTACTCGCTCAGTGTATTGCACTTGAGGTTGACGAGTCTTTGTTGCCATTTGGGGGTTTCTGAAGTTGTCGGCGTGGCTGCGATTTAATCAATGCGGTGACAAGGCTGTCCTTTTATTCTCTTTATTTAATCGTTGATTTGCTTTTAAGTAGTAGCAATCTCAAATTGTTTTTGGTTTCGGATCGCTCATTAAAAGCGTTTGATTGGGAAAACGATGAACGACGGCTCCGTCGAGTGTTTTCTTTCTCCTTCTGTCAAATGTCAAAGAGTATAATTGTTTGCTATGTCTTATGAAAGCAGGCTTGAAAACAGCTCTGTAAATAAATGCATATCTTGCTTAATTATAACTTAAGACAAGTATTCTTCGTACTAAAAATTTTATTTATCAAAATACAATTTTTAAAAGTATATTTGTTGCATGTTATGTTTAGACTAATGATAAAATTAAAGTGTTTTTACCATCTATGCCATTGAGTTCCTCTTACACAAATTCAAATGTGAAATAAAAATAATGTTATGTGTGATATTTGTCAAATTTAAACTAAACATTTTATATTCTACTTCTGTCATTAGTAACAAAAAACATTCGTTGTACCAAAATATGTTCATTTGCGTATCTTTTTATTTCATATATTCTGGATTCTTTATAAAAGTTAAAAATGCTTAAAAATTCATCAAAAATTTTAAATTGTTAAGTTCAAAAGCTACAGAATCAAAATAAATTTGCCAACTTCTTAATTCAGAATAATGCAGATGTAATTGAACGGTGCAGTTGTTAAGAGTTCAGTAACACTATATATGCATAAGAGAAAATATCCTAATCTAGAGTATAGATTCTGCTTCAATGTGGCTCACTTTTTTTGACAATAATGATTGTTTACTTACATTAGATCATTAGATATTATAAATTGTTCATAATTAGAACTCAAACTAAAATTAGGAATTTTGGAAAATGAAAGTGAAATAAATGATCTTTAAATTGATGAGTTTGTTTAATTATTCGTCTTTTAACGTTAAAATAAAATTTAATGTTTATTATTACTCAAATAACGTGTTAAGAGATGATTTTTTCTAAAAAACAAAGATCACTAAACTGCGATAATTTAAAACCTTAGTTTCATCAGAGTTTATAGTTAATAAACTGGTTTCGTAAGTTTTGTCACTGCATTTTATATGTTTACATTTTATAGCTCTTTGATATTCATAAGAAAAATTGCAATTTTTTGATTTGATGTATCAAAAAGATGTCACCTAGAGCAAAAAGGATAAGACATTTAAATGAAATCAGATGTTATGAAAATTATAGATAAATGAAATAAATTTAATTAAAAACTGTTTGTCTCGTAAAAGTATTGTGGTAATTGATAAATGTGTAAATGCATTTAAAAATGCAATGTAAGTGATGTTCAATGATTTTTGAGAATGGTTATGAAAAAGCTAACTTTTTATATCCATTTATTTGATTAGATTTAATTTAAATACAACCTAAAATTTTCAAGCTTGTTTTAATGTACAATTCTTTTATAATAACTTCTAAGCTAAAGATTCAATTCGAGAATTGATTACTCGTGTATATTACATGAAATGAAAAGTTATTAGGTATCTTAATCTATAGAATTATTTCAAACACATTGGTTGAAAAAAATCAAATGCAATCTACGCCAGAGCCTTACTGAATATCACGCATTTCGTGGTAGAAACATCATGATCTGGCCAATTGCACTGATCGGCGTTTCTACAGCTATAATTTTGTGATGGCTATAGATGAGTCCTAGGCCTCAACCCTAGCTGAGAGTTTTCGTGGTTTAATAAAAGACTCTCCAATAATTCACCTGCCACCCCAAAGGTATTATTTTACTCAGAGGACATTGCGACCTACATCTGAAGTGCTCTAGATGCCTTTTATGATCACGAAAAATCTTCAGTTAAAGCGGGATTCAGATTCAGTACCCTCTGACAATGAGAATGACATCCTAACCAACCAGGCCATCGCAGCTCCAGCTGAAGAGAAGAGGGATACAGTGTACCCGGAGGATGCACTTAAAAAAATATCATTGAAAGCTTTTCGGGTGCATTCCATCTTGCCATTCTTACTTGTGTTCTGCACAATCCCATCCGTTCTCATAAATTTAGAAATAACCTTCCTGGAGAAGTAGTGATTATCTGACCTTGTGGTATTTAATAACCTCGTAGAAGGCTTTATCATACGTTGTATGCAGATGGGAAATGCTTGCTTACACTAATAAAAATGTTTTTTTTTTTAAACTGTCTTTGGTTGACTCCAAAGTAACTTCATTTTGTGACATGAAAATTTAATTTTATTTTCATTTTTCCATTCTACGTTTTCGTTTTATTACACGAATTAATACATATGAAACTTTCTGTCGCTTTTTGTGTCATTTAAAATAGTATGTCAGTTTAGTTTTCAATTTTACACTTAACTAATAAACGTTTTTAAATACCTTCTAATGCGCAGTATTTGTAAATAACTATAGTGTTAAAACTAACAGCAACAAATTATGAAAAATAGAAATTTTATTGTGTAGTTTAAAGACATGATGAAAACGCCAAAATCTTACGGTGCTTCAGATTTATACTATAAATTAACAAGAAAAGTGCTATTCCATCTTTAGATCTCAGTAAAGTAGTATCTCAAGAAAAGGAACTGTATGTGAGAGAGCAAAGATAGCTTGAATTTAATCTGGTTTTTAACAACCGCTTTAACGATTGTTATACTTATTACCTTGTGATTTACACTGTTAATCTCAATGCTACTTGTTGATACACAACTTTAAATATCTTCTAATGAAGAATAATTTCTTTCAACTCCTTTCTTCGTAAACCCCACATTATCACTTCTTAAAGTTGGACACCTTAGAAATGTTCTAGACTGCTCATATTTTCAGAAGTTACTGGTGTATGGAAACATTAAAATCTCTCAACATTGCCCACTCTGGGTTGATAAAGCCGAATTTAATGATCTTTCATCTCAGTTTGTGTGACTTACTCGGTGGCAATTATTTTACAAATATAAAAGGCATGAACACATCACCTATGCAAAGAACCTCACTAACAACATTTTTATGACATTAATTATAAAAAAATAGTTAGCTACAAATAGGTTTCTATTTTATTTATTTCAAGTTAAATAGTTATTTAGCGTTTTTTATTCTATAATATATTTGGGTATCTTCGAATGTTTATATTTTTGTACGGTTTCAATTTGAGTGGTTCATATTTAAAATAAATTTGTATATTCACTGTTGTTATCCAGGAAATATTTTGGATTTGAAGATCTTTCAACATATATTCCACAAAGAAGTTAGGTTCAATATATAAAGGAAGACAATAGATTATATGCAAGCAATGGTAAGAATTTAAGTAGAAAACCTTTGATGATTTTCATTCTTTCAATTTTTATATTTTGCTAACTCTTCTAAAAATATTAAAATCATATTGCAAATAAATAAATAAATTTTCTTGAAAACAAAAATTTTAGCACTAAATAGTAAGGGAAGAAGATCTGCAGTTAATAACAAGCATTTTGTTTCATTTCATACGACGAGCAATAAAATTTGAAAATTACAGAAAATAAATTATGTGTGTGTGTTCTTTTTATCAAAAATTTCTAAGCAATTTCTTTCTAAAAACTACTAATCAAAGAAACATTTTCTTTTATAATAACAGACGAAAAAGAAAATTAAAATATTGTACAATATATTGTACAAAATTATCGGTTGTACTCGTTATTTTTCAAGATAAAGACCAATAATTTTCTAGGATTTTTCAAATCGAGGTTTTGTGCAATTCAATGGGCTTTAGGCTGCTAGATATTTATTATGTAATGTTCTTGTAATAAGTAATCTTAACTGTGTTAAGTTGTTAGTGATTCATCTTCGCTGAATGCTATCGTTAGATTAGTTTATTATCGAGAATGAAAAGTATAACAGTTAGTTTCGAGCTGTAAGATTTTCGAGAATAAAGGATTCTGTTGCTATATTCGAGTTTGCTTCATTCAAATAATTCTAAAAATATTCAATTTAAGCTTAATTTCTTAACGTATAATTTGTATAAAAACAGCAGTGATTAATGGCTTTTGAATTTTATAAAACATTGCATTTCATTCAATTAAAAAATATATCTTAGCATTTCAATTACTTGCAATGGGGCCAAAAGTTTCTCTAAAAAGCTAAAATAAAAAGTTTTTGAAAAGTGTATTAAATGTCATGTAGCATGCTATTTTCTTGGCATAGATAGGAAACAGAAATTCAAATAACTAGAAATTAATTATAGAATTTTCCATACATATTCGTCTTTTTATTTCTAATAAAAATATTTTTTTTAATTCTTACGTAATTAACATGTAATATTTCATTAAAACTCATGCTAATATTTTTACTATTTTCTTAAATTAGGTGAAATTACAGTGCTTAATATTTTCAAATGCGCACGCTGTACGTATTACGTTTTATCCAAACTATCTAATGATCTGATTAATCATCTGATGATAAAATCTAAAAAAAAAAAAAAAAATTATATCTGCTTATACCATCAAACAGCATTTCTATTTCTTGAGTGATATGTATCTTTGTAATAGCAATATTTATTCAAAAACTATTTTAATATCAGAAAAGAAAATGAGTCTTACTTGAAAATTTTATATAATTTTAGTATTTATTTAAACAATCTTTTGAATGAAAGAAATAAAGAAAATTTATTGTTTAGTATATCTTTATGATTTAGATCCATAATTTAGGTCCAATAAAATAATTCTAATGTATTTCTTGGATTAAAGTTCACTATAATCAATATTTTAGATGCTACCATACAAAAAAATAAAACTTTGGTTAGAGAAGGAAAATTTCTTACCAGTTGACCAAGAAAATTTGTTATTAGAAAGAAATGGAACTTTTCCCCTTATTTTTAAAATTTTTCATTCGAAGTCTGTTTTCAATAAATTACATATTGATGAAATTGGTATTTTGCATTTCGAAAGTTTTATTTTAGATCTATTGTTGTCTAAAGAAGTGGACTTTTTCATATTTAAAAATGGTACGGCAAATAAAATATTTTCTAATTAGATAATACTTAGAGCTTTCAAATTTTTATTTGGAATTTTTTCTTAGAAGTATTTTAATCAAATTTTTATAAATCTTGACTCCTCTTACAGGTTTTATAAATTTCCCACTATATGTATGCGTTACTTATAGCTATTTTAATAAAGAATATTAACCAATGCAATCTTTTTTTTTCCTCTGTAAAATAATTATATGAAACAATAAAGTTGTATGAAAAATACTCATAGGATCTCATCGTGTATATGAAAGTTGTTCTAGAAATATTCATTGAACAGAAAAGATGGAAACAATATTTTAAAGAATACTTGATTTTTTTTAAAATTTTAATTACCAAATGAAAGATAAGTTTTATCCTTGTGTTCCTTGATTTTATACTATTATTCTTAATAATCAACTTCTTTGAAGAATGTTGTGCTTTTTCATCATTGATACCGAAGAAAACACTTCGGTTAAAGGTCTTCAACATACGTTTCATTAATGTGCTGTGATTCTTAACATTAAAACTTCACATGCACCTACCTCTTTTGTCAGTATTCTCAGAACTGAAATTTATTTTTAAAATAATAGTTTCTACTCTAACACAAATGATTATTTTCTTAGCTATTATCAACGTAGCTTACACTTTTTATATGTAAATGCTGAGAAATTTTCGTGCTAAAAAATATAATTAAATTACCTGAGACCTTAGACAGTTTTTTAAATTTAAAAACGGTTATATTCAAGAATATTTTTTGTTATTTATTTCATTATATATTATTATAAAGATTGAAGCGTTTTTAAAATTTAATACCAGTAGTCTGCACATTAAATTAGAAATCAGAGCGAGACACGCATTCTAATTTGCGTCATTAGTCGAAGAGAGAGAAAAGCAGATTTTGGAGGAGGTAAGTGCTGAATGAAAGCATTTGCATGCAGCGGAACTTCCCTCTCGAAGCGATTGCTAATCCTAATTTGCGAAGGGTATTAAGAAGGTAGAGAAGAATGTAAGGCTCAAAGACGTTAGCGAAAATATCTCTAACGGGATATTAGAATTGGAAAAGCCTAGCATAAATGAGAAAAATAATAATAATAATAAAAGACTTGGAAAACAATCCCGGATTTAGAAGTATAGGTGATTGAAAATTGAAAACCAAACTGTCTGAAAAACTCGTTAAAAATTGCGTCACTTTCGATGTTTTTGTGCCATCACCTCTTAAGCGCCGGATTTTTCAATGCTTCTAGACGTCTAAAAGGGATTATGAATCTCTGCGCCTCTCTCTATTATTTCTCTGCTCCTGAAGACAGACTCTCTTTCTGCGATATTAGTGAAGGGGGGCCCTAAGCGATCGCTTTGCTCAAACAAACACCAATTTACCCGAAGGAAGAAAAGAAAAAAAAAAAAAAAAGAAAGAAAGATGAGTGTGTGCGTGGGGCTCAGAGTTTTAATATTCAAACTAAACCCGTGTTTTCTTCCCTCGCCTTCCACCCCTTTCCCAAACGGAGTTCATTAAGAAATGTATCTCCTGTTTGCAGAATTGTAAATTGAAGTGTTGAAACGTAGGGACTTGGGGGGAGGGGTTGGAGGGGTGGGAGGGGAAAAGGGCGGGGGTGGTGCACGGCGGCAATCATTGAAAGTGGAAAGCCCGACTCTATATGGAGCGGCTCATTATGTATAAGGGGTGTGAAAGGCGGAAAAATAAGGATGGGTAGGTAGAAGGGAGACTTGCGTATCGAATCAATATTTTGTTATATGGAAATAATGAGTCTCTCGTTCTCTCTCTCTCTCTTTCTCTCGTTCCAGCCTCTTGCTGTATAAGCGGCAGCTGCCTTTTGTTTATTTTGGAAAACGCGTGGAATTGCTTTTTAGGATACCCCTCCTAATCCGCTTTCCCCGCCCCGGAGTTTCCTTATTAGCTTGATTGTCGGTAAAGGAAAATTTTACCGTGGATTCTCTGGTGGCACAAAAGCTCTGCGATGGTCTTCCACTCAAGAGGATCCGAGTTTCACGAGATATCGCAATTTGACTAATGCACGGGTTTTGAAAGCTCCTCCCCCCCTTTCCCGCAGAGTACTAGGGTACTACAGTGCTTCCAACGACTTACAAAAGTCACTAAGTTAGTAATTAAAAGTCTCTTATACCAACTTTCTCTAAGTTAGATGAGAATTCAAGCAACTCTTTCCATGTTGGTTTACATTCTGGCTATGTTTTTGACACACAATCCAATTTTCAAAGCGGCGAGAACTGATTTAACAAAAAATTCATGCTTAATATAGAGTACATCCTTTTGTAGCTTATTGCTGGCTATCTCCTGCACTATACAAAAAGCTATGTGAATCAATTATCTACACATACTGTACAAATTTTAAAATAGATTTATTTATGTATAAAATTTTCTATTTTCATGGTGCATCGAAAGCAATATTAATTATCAGTTATAAAATCTTTACTTAATATTATATATTTGTTGTACAATTTTGAATTTAATTTAGAGAAAATGCTTAAACGATAATAAAAAGAAAGAGAATAAAAAAATATATTCTTTTTTTTTATATTATTGTTTAGAAATATTATTGTACTTGCATATTTCGTGAGAAAATTGTTTTAGTAAAGAAAAGGAGGATCATGAATATAGATTACAAAAAAAGATTGCTAATAAATCAAAGTATACACAAACTACAAACAAAAGGCATTAAAAAAAATTTAATCAACCCGTATTCTCTTTCACTCGTAATCACTTACAGATTGCTCATTGTAAAAGGCAGAAGCAATTAGTCATATTTTCATAATAAAAATTACAGAAAGAAACACTAGAAATTTAGGTTCTAAAATTAAAAAAATGTGCATCAGTGGTAGAAATCTTAATTTGTTCTACAATGCTATTGTATTTTTTGAGTATCAATTCTTGCTCTCGTTATAATATTTTATTAATAATCTCATTTTATCAGCTGTTACTTTATATATGACTTCCCCAATTATGTGGATTTTTTATTCAAATCGAGTACACTACTAAAGGAGAAAATATAAGGACAGTAAATTCTTTTTGCGTCTAATATATGTGACGCCAAATCTTGTTTCTGATTCTACAATTAACATCCTTTAAAAGTTCATTTATTTTGTGATTTACATTTCAGTATAATTTCTTACAGTAAGTTTCTTTCTTCTGTTTAATAAAAATACGAGCTAAACGTACAACTGCTGCAATTAATTATTAAAAATATTCTCTCTAAATAAATGCATATTATTTTAAGAAAATTATTAAATTGCACGTTAAAACTAATTATTAAAACTAAAATATATCATAATGGTATCGTTAAAACTAAAATATATCAAAATTTCTTATAGAAATAAAAGCAAGTGTGCAATTATATATATGCTTTTTTAAATTTAAAAATTTCAACTCTCTAATGGGTGCTTTATCTAAAACTCATTAAATTCACTTTGATAGTTATAGTTTATATTTATGTGGGATGTGTGCAAATAAAGGCAGTCTACACAGGATTATAAAATGTAAATGAATTATGTTAGGGATCTGTGTATTACTAAGTTATTGTTAAAACTAATAAAAAAGTGACCGAATTAGTTTAAAATGGCTTTCTTTAAATTAAAAATGTTGCTCATTAACTTTTAATTGAAAAACATAATTAAAATTTTTCTTCTATAATTTATTGTTAGCATATACTGATAAATTAGAAAAATCACACATCAATCTTACTTACTTCGTACATTTTATATATTGTAATTTTAGTTTTTATATATATATATATATATATATATATATATATATATATATATATATATATATATATATATATATATATATATATATATGCATACAGAGAGAGAGAGGGAGAGAGAAGAATTCTTAACTTTTTTTTTTCACAATATTGTTTTGATGAGAATATCTAAGTGATTCGACTCTATCGTTTATAAATCTGTATTTATGCAAACGAAACTGAGATTTTCATTAAAAATAATCTCTGCATATTGATTTCTTAATGCTAGTATAATGTATTTATTTAATATTTTCTTAATTTCATTACTTATTTATATAAATTTTTCTATGTAATTAATAATTTTACATCAAATTATACATTTCTGCAAAATTCAATATTAATACTAATGCGTAAATAAATCGTTATTTATTTATGATTTAGGTAAATATATTATTTATATAATGAGATTATGATTTAGATAAATATGTTAGTTATATAATGATAGTGAAAGAAAATAAATGGCTATTTTCAAGGAGATTTAGCATAAATTTTATAATTATTTGAATAAGTTTTCGCATGTTTCGCTAAAATTAAAAATAAAAAAAAATTTCAGTTTTTATTTTTTTTAAATTTTATTCTTGTATTAGAGTTGATTTCTTGCAATATTTCCATTCAAAATTTTGAATTCTATTCAAATTTATTTTGAATTTTTATTTTCCAAAATTAATTTCTAATTTTTGAAACTGATTCAAGAGAAAAATTTAAATGCTTTGCTTATAATATTTTTGTATATGCGATTCTCTTAAACAAAGAAAAAAATAGCATTCCTTAGTAATTTTATTTTATGTTTTATTGTTTAAATATTTTTGAAATTAGTTTGATTAAAAATAAGTGAAATTAGAATTTTAGCAATAAAATAGTTAACTTAGTAAAACACTTATACTCCTCCTTGTTTAAAACAACAATATAAGTTTAGGGAAAAACAATATTTGCATCCTCCTTTGTTATGAACATTAGAAACTCTCATAATTTTTTTCATTCTAGAATAATCACAGTTTTTATCAGAACTTAATTAATGCAAACATTTTATAGTCATCCTTTATTCAATATCTTAACTTAGAAACAAACAAAAAAAATTCTAGAGAAATTATAATATTTTATTTTCAAGTATACATCTCGTACTGAACTCCTGTATTTAGAGTATCAATTGAAATGATTATAAATGTTAAATGCGAAGCAAATAATTGGGCTCATTAATTTGTAATAAATTTCATGGCTTCATATCTATTATACTAATAATGCTGTGTACGTTACCAAATAATCTGTTAGATTAGTTCTTACAATTAATTTCATAACTAGTCAATAAGCGTTTTAGTCATCGTAATTACACTAGCTTCTACCACATTTATATGAAATGCATTCCCAATTTATTGGATAATGATATTTCCCATTGCTCATCCCTCAGAGCTGTTGATATCTGGTTTTGGTTACTTGTGATATTTCTATTATGAACAGTATATTTTTTGCGATGTACTTAAATAACACTTTTTGTTCATTAAGCTTGTTATTTTTATGTCAGATAGGGGTATTTGTATAATTATTATTTCTCTGAAAATCGATAACACAAATATTCTATTTAGATTTACCAGCTTATATTTTCTGTTATCAAATAGGTAGAATGTTAAATAATTCCTCTAGAATATTTAGCAGTAGAAAATACTTAGCTTTTCTGTATTTTATATGCATATAGAAATTTGCATATGCTGTTAATTCAAATGATTTTTGATATTAAACATTTATGTTTAATTTAAAGGCCGTAAATCATATTAATAAACAGAAAAATATAGTAAAAATTAAATACATTTTATAATAGATAGATTTTGTTTGATTTATTCTATTATTTTGGTTTGCAACTTAAATGTTTTGTCTTAGCAATTAACGCGTTAAAAGTGAATACGTTTTTAAAGTAATTTTCTTGTTTTTGATTGCTTCTAGTGTTCAAAATTATTTTTAGTGTTCTGATAATTACAAAAAATCCAACTTTTTCCACTTGTATTATCATTCTTGTTTTAAATTTAAGTCATCATCTTTTTTCATTTAAATTCCATAAATTTCTTATTGATAAAGATTTTTCAATACAGTCAGTTAATTAATGAGTTAAACTTGTATTGCATGTATTTCTTGACAGTAACGAAGAATGGTAAGAAAAGAGTAAGGTAGAAAAAGTATCGATCCCAAGAAGTATTTCACCTAATTCATCGGCCATTTTTCATATTGGATGACATCTTATTTCCCATTTAAAATCAAAAATAACTGAATTCTTTCAACATGAAAGCTAGAAGTTCGGAAAATTTCATATTACTCGATAGTTTTTTATGTTTTGAGTGCAATTAGGATTTAAGCAATATTTTTCTTCTGTACTTAAGTTATATCTGCATATAAATGTTTTCTTCATGTTTGAATTTATTTGATATTTAATAATGGGGTTGGTTATTCATAAGATAGTCAAATAAGATTTAAGATGACTGATTCATAAAGTTATGTTAAATTTGACATTAGTTTCTTCACATCATCCTCTATTCTAATATTGTGTGACACATTTTCTTAAAATTCTTTGGAGAAAATGATTAAATTATGTTCAATGGGTTTAAAAATAAGGTTAATAATAAATGATACTTCAAAAAATTTGCAAGAAAAGAAATGTTTAATGAAAGAAAGATGTTTTTTTGATTGGTGAGAAACTACATGTTATAAGACACTTGCGATAAATTTTTTGAGGGTGTTTAACGTTATGGATCTGGTCCAGCGCTGCTGGCCAAAGGGGACATGCAACAACAGACTTTTACATCACTTATGAATGATTTTGTTGATAAAGTTTAATGAAAATTTAGATTTTATACAGAAAAGACTGAATGTTTAAATGACATGAATGTTTAAATGAATACACTAGAATAGGGGAAGAAATACAACAGAAAAAGAAACGTTTTTTAAGGAATAAACGAACAATAGTTTATTTCGTTTTCTTGAAAAAGTAGAAATTTTTTGCTGAGTTAAAAATGCACGAACTTTACACCTTCCAGAAAAGCTTTTTTAGTTGATGGTAATAAGTGTGAAATATATATACATTTTCAAGAAATTAAACGGTTTTTATTTGCTTCCCCTGACTCAACAAAATGTCGTCTCGAAAGAACCCATAATTTTCCCATAATATAACAAGACGAAAGTCAGTAAAGCTAATCGAAATGAACTCTATTTTCATGAAATTATACTTTGATCAAAGAAATAAATCAAGAAAATTGCTTAAATCTTCTCCAAGTAAATTAAATGACATATGCTCATGATGAAGAAATCGCAAATTACGATAGCTAAAAATCGGAACATTTATTAATCTATTACTATTTTTGAACAATCTCTGATTTTTAAATCATATTATTACCTTCATGTCATAATTACCATATTTTATATATCACACGATATTTTCATTTTATCATACATACCATAATCGTTTAAATATGAAAAATAAATCACGAAATTAATATTAATTCTTCTTTCTCTCTCTCTCTCTCTCTCTTCATTGTCATTGCATACATTTTATAGTGTAATGGCTTCTCATGTAAAATATACAGATTAGACTCTGCAAAAGTCTACCCTGTGATTTCAGAATTTAAACACAAAATGGAAATTTCCTTCCAATAATTATGGTTTAATTTTGTTTAATGAAATAAACAAAAAAATATTTCCTTCTATAATTCAATATTACTTCTAACGTATAGGATATAAAAAATAGGTATTTTTTCACTCAAAATATTGCATTTAAACATATTGCACTTTACTTACTATGCATATCCTGAAGATTCTTGATGAATATATTTCATGTATCTTCGATCTCTATTTCTGCTGAAAACGGTAGGAATTATCCAACTAGGTACAATTTTAATATAAATTAATCTGATGTGATATATTTTCTGAAAAATATTTTTACTTACCCGTCTAAAACTTTTAAGCATATATTTACATAACAAGTTTTAACATGTATTACCATTTAGTTGTGTTAAACTGTTGATTTTAATTTACATATTATCAAAACAGATCAGTTTATATTAGTTTAGAGAAATATAAAACAAATAATATTTCCAATTGCTAATTTAGTTTACATATTATCAAAATAAATCCGTTTATAACAGGCTAGAAATATAAACCAAAAACATTTCCATTTGCACATTTAACAGTAATGGACATTAAAGTGAAATACTAAATAAAGAATGACAGAATTTAATGATATTAAAAAAAGTTCACTCAAATTCCTAAAAAAAATTTAAATTACCAATATATTACATTATTTAGGAAAGAAATTTTAAAATAATGTTTTTTTTATGAATTTTGGAAAGGAAGAAAAAGATTTTGGAGGATCAGAATTAGGCGACAAAGTTTCACCAAAAAAAAAAAAAAAAAAAGGTTCATCATTTAAGCTTCATCCATCATTTTTCATTAAAACGTAAACTTTAATATAAAAATAAACTCACTGAGCATCTTAAAATTTTCAATTTCCTAACTTGATTATTCGCCTTGTTCCGACAACGAAAGTTTCAAATCGAAAAAGACTAGATGAGAGAAAAGAATTAGAAAAAGAAAGAAGACAAAAATGGCGTAGAGTATTTTTTTCCGTAAAATTTATTTCCCTTCTATAAATACGCCCACTCAGATTTTTCTTCAAAAAATCAGATAAAAAAAAAAAAAAAACTATGGATAATTTTTCATTCGTGCCAATAAAATTTTGATTTGAGTAAAGCTAATTTTTAAGAATAAAGAATATATATTTAGAGTTAAGTTAAGCAGAAACTAATCATCACAAATAAAATGTATAATTTTGATACATTCTTTTTTATGCAGTAGAAACAATAGTGAGCTATAAAATTTTTTTAAAAAATCTCTCCTATTGATATTTTTAACCTACTAACTTTTAAAATAAATACAAGCATTTAAAATATTCAAAAATAAAATTTACAACATAGAGAGAATGACAAGGATTAACTATTTTACAGAATACTGTAAGCTGTGTTTATAATAACTATAAACTGTATTCGTTGTCGTTACAAGAAAGTAACTAGCTCGATACTAAACTGAGACAACAAACTTTAGACAGAAGACACTTATGCACATTAAAATTTCCCCAAGGTCCAGTGTCCCCCCCATTAGTGTGATATGGCGTTGAGTGCAGAATAGCTCAGATGTTGATCTTATCATTCAATTGTGGTCTAAAATTTGAAGATTGTTGGTTGCCTATTCAGTTTCAATCATTAAAAATAGGTAGCCAAGAATATATTACAGTACTAACCTATAAGCTAGAAGTTTTAGCACATTTTTTGTTAAGAAATTGAAAATTTTATTGAACTTACTTTACTTTAGCAGCTTAATTTGTAAAGATGTTAATTTTGTGAAAAAATTTGAAATGTGCATTTTCACTCAAAGTCATCCGTGGTAAAAGCCATCACGCATAAAATTTACTGGATGTTCACAACACTGTGTCTTCCGTGGTGCCACAGAACATTGTAGTTGAATATTCACAATGCGTTTTTTTCGTAGATTCGTATTCACATTTCCCAAGAAAAAAAAATCCAAAAAATTTCCAAATGTCTATTCTCGACAGATAGGGGTATGTAGTGCACAAAAATGCAACATCCGTACCATGTTGCTAAATATTAAATGCACTTGTTATCAAATGCACCTAATATCTCTAATTTCCAAAGTGAAATGGACTTATAAAAAATTGCTTTTACTTTTACTTTCAGGTCTACGCATATCAATTAGTAATAAATATATTTTTTCATCTAGTATTTATATGTACTTTAACTTTGACATTCATGAAGAAGCACTCGCACTGCAGCATAGTCCATCGATCTGCTGAGAAAATGTGGGAAAGAGAATGCCTTTTCTAATGTTCAGAATGTTGCTTTCGTACACGTTATTTAAAATAATTAGATTTTGGATTTCATTTCAGACATTTAGCACAAACCATATGTGCTCTTACAATTTAATTACAAATGCTTAAATACCTAATATGTACAATTTCATTGACCATAAAAGCAATGTTACTAATGTTCGTACTGATATTTTTAAGGATAAATATCTTATTTCAGGTTTTTTTTTTAAATCTTATTTACCCCGAATAAAAGCTTTCTTTTCCTAGTTACAAATTTGACTATTCAATTTGTATAAATACGAACAAAGAAAAGAAATTAGAAAAAAATAGAAGCTCATAGTTTTCGAATTTAAATTACCAGGAAATCACCGAATAAGTCTTTTTATCCTATGGAAATTACTATTAGTGAACTGTAGACGAAACTATTTAGGTTTATTATTGGACGAAAAGAAATTGGTGCGAAAATATTTCTTTTTGTTATCTTGGAACGAGAAAAACTGGATGTAAAAATTTAATTTGGGAGTTTGTTAATATTTAACTGGCTGTATGAATTAAAAAACAAACAAGCTTGTTAAACTATCACTAAAATAAACAGTTTTCTCAATCGTGTACTCTTGAAATTGAGTTTTTTTTCAGAGTATTTTCAACATAAAAAAAACAAACTACAAAAGAAGTATATTTCCTCAGTTGCAATGTAGCTTTTTTGTATGATTTTTGTAGCAATTTAGCATTGAAGCTCTCTTAAATCCTAAATTGAATTATTCGTTACGAATGAAAAAGTATATAATTATTCTGCGACTAGACTTATGGTAAACAAATAACAAAACTTAAGATAGATAAAAATTTCCATTAGAAAGAAGTTATAATACAGGTTATATATATATATATATATATATATATATATATATATATATATATATATATATATATATATGTCTATATATATATATATATATATATATATATATATATATATATATATATATTTCTTATATTATAAAAACTATTATTATATTTGTAATAAATTCTCAGACATTTTTAAATTATTTAATGGAAAATTTGAATGCACTGTAACTGTGTGTGATATATAAAAACAGTTTTTTAAGTATAAAAATATAAAAAATAATGCTACACAGCCTAATTAAAAATCAGCAGAGCTAAAAGGATAAATAATTATGAACTAAATTTTCACATCTATTCATGAATTCATGATTTTTACTCATAAAAGAAATCTATATATTTTACTTTTTTCCTTAATTAACGTATTTTAGTGCTAAATCTGTACTGATGTTAAAATTTCTCCTAGCTTTTTTAAAATATGTAATTAGTTTGTCATAGTATGTAAGTAATAGCAATATTTTTATTAAAAAAAACTTGTGTTTCTTTTGTTATGTACTAAATATATATTTGACATTATAAATTGAGAAATAGTCATTTCTTAAATACTTTTAAATCTTTAAAAATATAAAAATATTTTAATTTTTAGATTTTGAGCCTCATATATATATATATATATATATATATATATATATATATATATATTATTTATGAAATTCAGTAATTAATATTTCATAAATATCAAAATAATAAGTTCTATAATAAGAGGGAAAACAGTTTGTTTCTAAAGCAAATTATGTATGTTTTTGTAATTTGCAGTTTTTTTATAAAGAAATTAATGATAATAGCAAACTCTCAAACGGACACTTAATTTCTGATTTTTCAGTTAATTTATTTTTAATCAAAGAAAAATTACCATCAGAATGGTATTTTATTACAATTACGCGATGCTTAGTAATTAAAGTTAATTATCTTAAAGTATCCAAGTATTTCTGACCATAAACTTTAAACTAATATTTTCAAATATCGATATTTTGAATAAATAGCAAGAACACTAAAAAATGATTCTGTTAATTTTAATAATGTTACGAATACGCATTTATTAATCCAAATAAATGGTAATGATGGAGGATAACATAAGGAAGCAAAAAAGTTTTAGAAAAGAGATAATGGAAAGTAATGTAAAGCCAAAGTTGTTTAGTTGAAGATGTACGATCTTTCAAAAGATTGTCGTTATATATTTCGAATTTATATACTATATGACTGTAAGATTAAGAGATTTCTTTACGATAAGAGAAAGAAATCTTATAATCTTACATTCTGAAATCAAATATATGTATACGTTTCTCTTACAGGAGAATGTAAGAGAAGGAATTTAGGAAAACAAATATTTATAAGCATTTAAGAAATGTGATAATCTAAATCATTCCGCAAAAATGGACCATAAGTAGAGCTCAGATGGAAATGTAAAATTCTTTTAACCATTCTTATATACAACTTTGTTTCTTTTAATGAAATTCTTTTTTTAAATACTGGGGATCAAATATTGTGTTAAAAGTATTTTGACATAGTAAAAATCGGAACTGAATTTATTCAGTTAAATAGAAAATCCATATTCAGTGTTAAAATAAATATTAAATATAGTGAAATTAACAAAGGGTTTAACTAAGCAAGTTGTAGTACACAAAAGCTTAAAAAGTATTGGAAATATGCTTATAAAGATATATTGGGTTGTTCGGAAAGTAATTTCGTTTTTCCTACATGGATCAGCTTTTTGCTAGTAAAAACAAACCACTTTATGAATGTGGAATCGTGCTACTGCCAGAAAGATGGTAAAAGCTATTGGACTAGAATAGACAATGTGCAATGCAATACAATATTTCTTTGCTGCACGTTTTTCATTTTCATGAAAAACGAAATGACTTTCCGAACAACCCAATATTTATTTCTCACTAGATATTTTAAAAATCTACCTTACTTGATGCATATTTAATGGGCGAATAAGTTTCTATAACTTTTTTGAACAGTTAGCTTTTATCTCAAAAAATTAACGACAAGAGTAATCTTTCCGAAAGTTACAAGCGTTATATTCCAATTACTTCAGTTGTTTTGCAGCACAAACTGAAACAAAAAGGAATGATTAAATAAGTAAATAGTTGGACGGAATTAAAACCAGGTTTTTCAAAAATTTTATCAGTCGAAATCATTTGCAGAAATAAAACATTAATTCCGAAATCATTCTAAGTTTTATTATTAGCTTATAGTTAGAAGATGACGAGAAGAAGAATATATAAGTAAAATCCACCGTTGATATCATTAACACGGAAAACTACCAAAGTGGAATGTATATCTCGATTGTCTGTAACTGAAGAAAAGATTTCAGAACTCTGCTATATTTGCTAGAGAAGTTGAAAGCAATGAATCGTAAATCAACTCTCGAGGTAGAGTTTGGGGATAACAAAGAGTTCGTTCCCTCGCTATCGCTCCTCCCCACCCCCACTCCCAGGGAGTTGGCTGCTTTACAATAGAAAATCAATATGAAACGAACCGTAATTGTGTCGGTGTTGATATGGACTACAGGGGGGAAGGCACAACCTCTTCTGCATAGTTTCACCCTCCTCCCCAAAGTTTTCTCGATTTCAAAAGGGATTTTTTTTTCATTCATCTCTTTACATTTTTTTAACATTCTCCCTAGTTCCTCATTTCATTTTTTTCTCTTTGTTTTTATTTTTCCATTCTTTATTTTGTTCAGATCTCGCTCAAGAATTTTGAAGAAGGTTATTGAATGTAACAAATGTAACAGAATGTAAAATGTAACGAAACTTGCTATTAACTGTAACTTCAACTCATGTGTTAAATTTTATATTTTGAGCTCCTTTACTTACGAGCGACACTTGGTTGATACAAAGCATTTTAATAATTGAAGTGTGCGTAAAATCTGAAATAATCCAAACATAACTAACGCCCCTGAGGTACATAGAGCTCGAAGTTAGTTTCTATACCGCTTACTCCATTGAAATATTAATTGGCATTATTTTAAAATAATATTGCAAATATTTCAATATTTTTTTTTTTACCACAAAGCACTTTATTTACATATTTGATTTCAAACAATGTTCTCAATAAGCCATCTAGCAAATATGCTGCAATATTCTAGTAATTAGTTATTATTATTTTTGAAAACAGTATATCAAGCAATCTTAATCATTCTTATATCATCTAATGAAAAGAACGTGTATATTACAAGTCATTTGCAGAATTTTCAACGTGACGTAAAATATATAGTACATATATTTATATTCGTATATGGCATATGCAGATCTTCTTAATCCTTTACTATTAGATAAGCATAACGCACACACTTCTTGTAAATCAACTTTTGTGTGAATATAGTTCGTAAAATATCCTCACGTAATTATATTTTGAGTTGATTTATAGTTTTTCACTCACACACACACAAGGACTTAGAAATTCTACCTAATTTCTTCTCAGGTCTCCATACTATTTCACTTGGATATAAGAATAATTTAAAATCATATTTTAGTGTATTCTCAAAGAACATTTATTTGTTTTTCACTTTATACATATTGCTTTCTTATCATTAGAATTCAATGTTCAAAACTTAAAACAAATTTCTGTGTTATTTTAAAAGCCAAAAGAACATACGAAGTATTTGTTTCCTTAAATCATATGTGGTTTTTTTCATTAAAATATTTATTTATATTATTATTAAATATATATATAAATATATATCATTATAAGTTTATGTAACAGAAACATTTGTGTGTTTCTTTAACAAATGTCTTCAATTTTAAGTTTAATAAAGTTATTCAACATAGAAGATAAAACGGTATGCTTAAGATATAAATAATGAAGACAATATATTATTAAATATATAATTTAAAATATATATACCGTGTTCTCTTTTACAAAAACTTATCTGCTTGAAAATCAACACACCATTGTCCAAAATAATTACTTATACATCATTTTTGCCAAAAAAGTTTTAATTACTTGCATAAACTACTTTTAATTTTTTTTTAATATTTTTATATGAATGTGTTTTTGTTATTTATTGTATGGAATGCTGCAATTTGAAAATAATTTTTACTAAGATAATCTCATTAGAATATGAAATAAAAAAAAATAAAAAAATGAAGTTATTTTGTAAATGATTATGATTTACGTGATTATTTTTTCCTCGTCTTGAAAGTAATAGAGTATTAGTGAACAAATGTTTTCAAAAAGCTTCTTCTAAAATTTTAAAATGCTGCTTTTTTATCGTATCGTCTGACGAGTTTCAATGAACTGGAAAAAATTTTACTTCCAAGCAAATCACCCAAAATTTCACTTCATGTTGTACTTATAATTGCTACCAGTTCATTTCATTTTGGCTACCAATTATTTTTTATACGATTAATACTGTCCGTCCTTTCTGAAAGGGCGTTTATTAAGGTTTCCTCTTTTGAAATTAATTATTGAAGCGCAGTTCGGTATTAGGTAAAAACTTTTGAGGGTTTTAATTCCTTTGGGATGTCTTTACTTTTAATTAATATACGCAAAAAACTTTTTCGAATGTTTATTTTTTCTGCTCTCCCATAGTAAAAGAATGAAATGATCTTACTTTACCATGAATGAAAAAAATTTCTTTTTTAATTATTCAGCGCTCCACACACGCTTTTTTTTTCGGTGGAATATTTTTTTTCAGCTGAAATTGGAGTTTTCTTATAGTTTAAGTAATGAGATGGGTAAAATCTGTTATTAAATGCTAAGCATATTACTGAACTAGAAATGAATTGAAAAAACAGAATTAATTTTTTTAATAAGTTGGTCCCTCCAAGAGAAAGAAACTTGGGGGAGAGGGAAACCTTGTTAAAATATTTGAATACTTTTTTTAAAAAGAAAATGTTCGAACAGACAAAATTTCACGGAAAAATGCGGGAAGTATTACAGCCTTTTATGAGGAAAATGTAGAATAGTAATACCAGTTTTTTTTCGTTAAATTGAAAAAAAATTATTCTATTATTTTAAACTCGTCGGCTTTTTTTAAAGAAATAATTAATCGAAATTCTTAATATGCAATTTTTGTAATTGAATTTCAGAAACGCAAATTATATTACGTACTTTCATTTAAAAATGCAATATGTGTTTTAGAATTAATAAAAATGAATCCTAATTTTCAAGACTTGGCTATTATGTAAATAAGTTACTAAAATATATTTTATTTGAATAATTAATGTTGTGGTTTTGTTTTAATTTTCTTTCATTGCTTTTAAATGGAAGGCTATTCTCAATAGACACGTATTTCCTTTTCTTTGAGTTAACAGCAAATATGTAACAAATAAAGCATGGAATTCTTTCTGAGTACGCTTATATTTTTGACATTCATGAATCCTGAATTTGTCCGTCATGTCATTGATTCTAACAATGTGAAAACTTAAAAAAATGCATGAATTCATTATAGAATCTCCATATTTCTTAGATTTTATTTACAGTAAGTCATTACAGTATTTTATTTAACACAATTCTAATTTTCAAATACCCAAAAATCGAAATAGGTTGGCAATTTAACTGGTCATTATTTTTTTTTATAAATTTCCCTTTTATAACTTTAAAAATAATTTTAACATTAAGACAGCTGATTGAATAAATCCCATTTATATGTATAGCAATCTATGGACATCAAAAAATAAAACATTTTTATCGATCCCGATATTGTAGTATCATTAAGGATTCCGGTTGTTATTGTTTTTTCGTAGTTTTAAGTCTATTTCCTTCTGGATTTTTTATTTAATATCAACTACGATAAAAGTCTGAAACAAGTATTTCGCCCTGTAGATTAGTCATTAGATTGTGTATTTAAGATATTTAGCAAGTACTTGAGTAATTCGTCTAGACTTTGCTATTCAAGGAGAGAGAGAGAGAGAGAGCTTCTCACATTTACTATTTACTATCCATTACTTTTAGATATCTAATCAAGAACCTCATATACATTATTGTAATAAGCGCTTTTACAGCTTATGTCTGACAAAGTTAAAAGCGTCATTTATAAACTCCTTACACACATTACGATTAAATTGCGTTATTTTAGCACACTTTTATATATTCCTTTTAACATAATGGAATTGTTAAATAATTCGCTTTTAAAAGGTGAAACATGTTATACGTTTTTTTTTTTTTTTTTTTTTTTTTTTTTGTGTGTGTGTGTGTTTTCTGAATTTTCGACTAATTTAATTTCCTCAAAATTCAAAATTTGAATTGATTCCTTCTAAAAACTTTCTTTCTATTAGAAACTGGGAGATAAATTTACAAAGATAAATTTTAATCATTTTTATTTATTTTCCTGACAGTTACAGTTAAAAGTTTAGAGTATTTTTTTCTTACTAAATGTCAAATAAAAGCAAGAACATAGTAAAAATATCACAATATTGTTGTTTATCGTTTCAGAGGGTTTTTAATTCGTAATGTAATGTACTAAAAAGCATGGAATGCAGCAAGATAATAAAATGCGAAAACCAAAGAAATTTATAAGAATAATATTATGAATTGAAGACTTATATAAGAATTGAAGATTAAGAAAAACAAATTTAACGTATCTCACATTGTATTAATAAATTAAAGCAACTAACGAATGGACTGTATCCTTTTAATTTGATGTATTAAAGATTTATGATCATTGTTTACTGAGTGAATGCTAAGATATTGATTATTAGAAGAAACAATTTATTATCTAATCCATAATAGTTATTGTACTATAGTGTTTTCTATCTGAATTGACAAAAAGACATTGAAAAGTATAATTTAATTCTGAATTTATGCGAAGATAATTTTTAATTCCTTTCTTTTTCTCAATCATAAAAATATTCTTCACTTTTCAGTAATAAAAACTAAAAAAAAATTGAACTATACAAGTACAAGCCGTATGCGCTCCATCTTACACTTGATAAAAAGAAAATTTCTAATTTAGACTGTTTTATTCAAAACATAAGAGTTGAATAAGTCATCTAATTGCATTCTTAATTCATAAACTAGTTCTTAAGCTATTAAATCCTTAATCATACACACATTTGCCTCTTTTTTAATATCAGAATATATCATTATCAAATACCGTAGAGAAAAAAATGCTTCCTTCAATATAACTATTTTTTATGTTTATAATTTAAGCTGTGGATTCAAATAAATCAGTCACAATCTCGCAAATTATTGTTGTCCCATCACAAAACTTGATGTTCAACACAATGTCATGCGTTTCGAACGGGGCATAAAAAGAGATTTATCTTATAAGAATACATTTTCGTCTAATAATACATTTTTCACACTCACTTCGGACTTGGGATTAGTTCATAAATTGAAAGAAATTATTATTACAGTTGATAATGAAATCGACTAACATAATCTTCAGTTGGCTAAATAAATAGATCATTTTTAGTCATTTGTCAGATTACTATGGAATCTTTAGCTTACCCATTAAAACATATGTTTATCATTCCCAATCATTATGCGATCCTCGTTGGAGATGATCTCCTTCTCTATGATATTAAACAATGAAATCATATCTGTAAGTATATCAAAGGACTGTATGGCATTAAACATAATTTTTTATCATTAAAAATGCTAATTATGTCATCCAGTAACTTAAACAGTGCTTTACCGAAATAGTTTTTACAAAATTTGACCTTCACTAGAAAAAAAACAAAAAAAACATCAAGATCATAAGCAAATTATTCATTCATAAAACTTAAAACTTTATTGCTCAAAAGTTTTTTTTTATAAATATGCATGATATGAATTAACGAAAAATTCAAGATAGACATAAAAGTGACTTTTTATTCTTACTAACAAGTGTTCAATAATGCTAAATTAGAGAAAGGTAATAAGTGAGTAGAAACTTGTTCGCACCGATATTTCTGTATGTATGAGCAGCTGAAAGAATATTGAATTATTTGCTTCATTCACATTAAACAACAGATTATCCAAGCTGTTATACTGCACTATTAAATGTCCATTTGTAATGCTAGAAATGGCCGCTAACGTTGCTTCATTCCATCGAAAATTAATGTAAAAGAAAAACTGCAGGTGCTGCTGATCTATTTTTGCAGAAATTTGAAGTTCGAATTCTCTTAAAAAAGAATTGTTCAGAATGATTCAAAAATCAATATTTTTCTTTTTACATTTTCTTCCCGGAGAAAGAACGAAAAATATGTTTCTAAAGTATTTTGTGGAATTTAAAGCGAAAGCTGCTGTGGTTATAGACCATTTACCATAGCATTAGTGTTTTATATTTTTTCTAGTTCTTTTTTATACTTTGTAAAGTTGTTTTATCGAACTATTTTTAAATCGTATAAGAGAAACTCTTAGTACATCAAGAGGAGTTATCAAAATCTTCAAGATATTCAAACTAGTTTGCAAATTTAAATTCACAATTGTTTGAAATAACTCCAATGAATAAATTCATTTTCAATTCACGTGCTTACAGAGTATAGTGCAAAAATCTCGATCAGATTATGTTTATACAACTAAAAATAAATTATATTTGCTTAGCACAAAAAATTAACTAAACTAAAAAATAAATGTCTTTTATCCGAGAGCTACATGGGAAAAATGTATGGAGAT
Source organism: Latrodectus elegans (assembly GCA_030067965.1). NCBI lineage: Eukaryota > Metazoa > Arthropoda > Arachnida > Araneae > Theridiidae > Latrodectus > Latrodectus elegans. Next base: position 19,118,426 of record CM057809.1, read on the forward strand.
GTTTCTCAAAGAAACTTGTCACAAAACAAATTTGGATCTTAAATAAAATTTCAAATGAAATTCATTTTTATTCTGAAAAATCAGTAAGTCATTAATGACTTTATAAGGAGTAAGGTTATTTATAAACCTTATCAATATCTTAATAAATTTAGGTTCTGACTTTTCAAGGAATTAAAAAATAAGAATATTAACACAATAGCTTAATTTTCATATTTTAACTTTATTTATTTCATATTGCTAATAAATTTTAATTTTAGTAACTGTTTAAATTTTTCTTATATTTTAAAAATAACTGAAGTTAAAACTGAAGTTCAACTCTTTTTTTTAAAGAATAATTTGTGTCTATAAGCCAAGTAAAGTTTCTGTAAAGCATAAAACTTAAATTTTCTGTAAAGCACTTTCCTTATGAAAGTAAGTACATTATGTAATTTTATAATTGTAGTATATATTTATAAATTATTGAGTACTTTAATTGAAATTGCAATAGAATATAGCATATGCTTGCATTAATTTAGATCTAAATATCTGCATTAAGATAAAAAAATCTTGAATTTATGACTCTCCCATATTTTTAATTATTAAGAAGTATATTTTGTAAAAAACTTCTAATGATATTTCACACAAGAAAATGTTTTCCACAAGTTGATAAAATATATGTTTCATTTTAGATAATCAAAATATTTAAATATAACAACAGATCATATTAAATACACTAAAATTGCTTATTATACTCTGGCTTGTTGATTATACTGTACTTATGCATACTATAATCAGATACATATATTTTGAAGCTAAATGTTTTAAGAATTCATCATAAAATAAGTTGTGGCAAATCAAATTCATTAAAAAATCTTTCCACTTACTTTCAGATTATGTAAGTTAGAAATATTAATACGACTATCACGATAAATAGAAATAATTAAATCTTTTTTATATTTATTTAAAATAGAAAAGAATATTATTAAGTAAGTAGAAAAGTCAATTGAAAAAGAGGATAGCTGTGATATATTGTTGGAATAATTACTTATATGTTTATTAACTACTTTTTGATAATAATAATATTACAAATTCCTAGTTTTCATCTGACGACAATATTATTACATAAAAATAATTAATTTAAGTTGCATTACTCAAAAAAATTGTAAAACACATGATTTTTATGTAATTACACAATTATTTACTCTGGTAATTTACATATATTTACCAACTAAGGTATCCCTTAATATTTCGTAGCTGCATATGTGTGCTGGTATTTTTTATTAGAAATTTCATTTACAGGATTAGAATTAAAGTCTTCTGCAACATTTGTGCACTCTTAGTTTTACTAAATTAAAAATATAAATTGAAGATTAAATGTAGAATTTATTTTTATAATTTATGTTGAGCATACATTAGAAAAATTTTATCGTGTTTCTATATCTAACATTAAGCAAATTAAAATTTTGATTTCCATAGAATATATAATATTTTAACTTAATTTTTAACACATAGTGAACATCTAATTTTTCTAAATAGATATTTTTCACGTGTTGTTATAAGTGCATATTATGAAGGATACATTTAGAAAAAAATGTCTCCCAATTCAAAAAAATTAAAATTTATTTTTAACAAGGATAAATTTTTAAATTTTCTCACAAGGTTAATATCAAAGATTCAAAAATAATGATAAAACTAGTATCTAAAGCTTTTGTAAAAACATTTTCCGGACATTTTAATAGTTATGTCAATTTATGAGTAAATACTTTTGAGGGTTATAGAAAATATCAGTGGCATCATATAAGTATATATATATATATATATATATATATATATATATATATATATATATATATAAGTATATATATATATATATATATATATATATATATATATATATATATATATATATATATATATATATATATATATATAAGTATATATTTATATATATATATATATATATATATATATAAGTATATATTTATTAATACTTAATGACTCTAAAAGACTGTTTCAAAATGTCAGATTATTTGTGTAAATGATATTAACGAGATTATTGAATTTTTTAAAAAATTTTATTACAAGCGAGCATTTGAGAAAAATGCTTATTTAAAAAATAATGCAATTTAATTTCCCATACAATATCTTATTTTTATATGAAAGCAAATATCAATTTTGTAGTTTGTATATTTACTTAACATATTAAATTTTATAAAATATATAATACTCTACTGTTAGTTTCAGTTGTTGCATATTATTTATTATTTGTTACTTATTATTATTAATCAATCTTGGTTAATAATAAATTTATTATTTATTATTATAAATCAATCTTGGTTGAAAATTATGTAATTTTTTAAATTTACTATTAAAAAATAAACAATCATATAATTAAATAATACGCATATTTATTATTTAAAAAATGAAGAAAACTGTAAATAAACAAATTATTTCAGATTGTGCAAATTAAGTTCTGCTTTACTAACGGATGAAGTATACATTTATGTCAAGTTAAAAGTTTTCACTGTTTTAATTTCCAATTGTAGCCATATTGGTAGAGAAGTAGGTTTTCGCTTACAAATTTTTAATTAAACTTTACATACTATGAAGTACTAAATATTTACACTGTTACTTATATTTTGACTTAACACAATTTAAAAAAGAGATGTAGTTGAAAAATTAATCTCAAAATTTTAAATCGTTGGTAAAATGAGTACATTTAAAACATTTAAAAAAAATATTCGTGCTGGATGTCTTAGAAATATCTCAAATTTCAGATAAGTTAAAAGAATCAGAAATAATTATTACACCTATTACTTGAATAATTATTTTTTTAATAACATTATTGTTCAATAATTTTGCGCAATTTAATCATTTCTTTCGATAATTTGATTAGACATCCCAAATCTTGATTGAATTCCCAAAGAGACGACTTGTTGGCTAATTGGTGTTATCCTGGTTTTTAACAGGACTAAAATTTATCATCAGAGTTATCTCTTAAAATTTTACATTAATTATTTAACAATAGTTTTTTATAGCTCTTGTGGCAAAAGATTTTAAAAACAAACTTTTAGGAAATCATAAATCTCATAGCTACATGAAACTTAATTATACTCTCATATGTACAAAGCAATTTTTAGAATGGCTCTATTAAGAAATTTGATGCTCAAATTAATCCCTTATAAATTTGTAGCTCATTTGATTGCTTACTTAAAACATGTAATTTAATTTCACTGTAGATTACAAATTAGTTCAATTTATTTTTCAGTATTTGCAAAGTGAATCATATTATATATATGCATACGTACATAATAAGTAGGTATGACATAAACTAATAGTACTCCATTTGTAATAGGGTATTCATTCCAAATAAATATTAATTTGAAAAAAATTCACGTGTTTTATTAAAGGAGATATAAGAAAAATGTTCTTCCTTTTATTTATAAAGTTTCATATTTATTATTTTGTCATATTAATTTGGATTATAAACATTAAAAAAATAACTAATATTAAGTCATCTGGAATTACTGTCTTAGGAATTTTATTGTGTTTCTTACAGTACATTTGCATAATTTAAAATTTTAATTCTTTAGACATATTGCATTTTAACTATGAATAATTTAATTTGAAATATTTAAAATTGGTAAAGATTTTAAAGTGAGGAAATTATGAACATATGACTATGTTTTCCAATATATTCTTCAAAACTCATTTATTTTCTGTTCCGTAAGATATTTTAAAATCTTTCTTTGGTCTACAGCCAGTACAATATTGGCTTTGTCCATAACTATTGCTGTAAGAATTTTCAATCACGAAAAACAAAAATTTAATCTCCAACCAGTAAGCAAATACATCATATGAAATTTTTTGTAAGCAAATAATGGTTTTTCTTCTCCTTTTTCAATTCCTTTTTAACCCTAAGTTAAATTCCAATAGTTTCCTGGAAAAAAAAAACTAGTTTTTAGTTTACGGATGTTAAAATTATGAACTGCTTAATTTTTTTACTCATTTATAAGTGAAAAAATACTTTTTGAAATATTCTCTTTATCATAATATCTTTATTACCTCTGAATCTAGCTTTCCGAACTTGCTATAATTAATTTTTTGTGTAAGTAATGGAAGCGATAGAAGGAAAATTTAATTTGTAAATCAATACATGGGAAGAAAAATGTAATATTTGAAAGTGTATATATATTTTTCATTTCATAAAAATAATTAAAAATATGAATGAAATTTAAATTAAGATAAGAGTTATCAAATACTGCAATTATCGCAAGGAATAAGAAAAGGATGATAATATTATTTTATGAATTAAAATATGTTTATTACATTTTGCGTTAATGATCAAATACATTTCCATCAAAATTCAGCATATTACCTTTCCTAAGAATCATACCATAACAAAGAAGCCGGCCAACTTGTCTAGTGGTCAGCGCGCCTGTCTATGGATAGGGAGGTCCTGGGTTCGTATCCCGGGTCAGGCATGGATGTACTTTCTCTCTCTCAATCCTGTCTTTTTCTTGTGTGTGTGAATGAAGTATGAATGATGCTTACCCTTTAAACGGGTCCCTATGGCATGTGTGAGGGTGCGATGGTGGCCCACCCCCTGTGGTGCACCCGGGGCAACTCCTCGGCGGCTAAGAGGTCGCTGGTCTGGCTGGTTCCTTTTGGTATCAGGGAACGATAGATTAATAGACTCTGCTGCAGTTGTAACTGTCTACAATCTGCCATTGGAAAAAAAAAACTATAACAAAGTATAAAAAATAATTTAGGAATAAAATCAAAATAAAAACTGCTTATAAAAGAAATGTTTGCTATTGTTGCAAAATGAAGTAAAATTAATCATCTGTTATTTCAATATCAAATACTATAAATAATTTTTATTTTGATAATGAAATTGAACATGATGTACAAAAAATTATTGAAAACTTACTTAAGACTTGTCATTTTTTATTAAATCAAATTGCAAAAGCAAAATTCTGGGAATGTTGAGAAAATTAGAATATTATTGTGGTTATTCACATACTATGACGTATTAGTTAGACAAATCGTTTTCAAACATACTTCAGAATTTGCATTATAATTATTTTTATCAACTATTCGCATCAGACTTATTACATCAAACATTTCACAAGGTTAACACCATCTCATGATGAAACTGCTTTATTAACTTTCAACTTTATGTCATTTCAGTTCATTCTAGTTTAGTAACGTATGCACATTAAAAGAGATTTTCGTCACAGAGTATTGATTTCTTGAATATAAGAAAAGAAAAAAGTGTGTGAATTATATAACTGTTGAATGAAGTATTTTGGAAAAAAAAAGACAAAGCTTGATTTAATTTTTAAGCAGTAGTTATTATTGTCACCAATTCCCACGCAAAGTAACACATTCATGTAATACATTTTTCTAAAATAGAATATTTGATCTTATTTTTAGATTCGATTTTACCATTTCTTGTTCTATCTTATCGATTCTTGTTCTTTTATTATATACAGTCTTATTTATTTTTATCACAAAGTATCTATGATAAAAGCATGGATTGAGAGCTCTTTTAAATATCAGAAACTTCTTCTAGAAGTTCCTACATTTACAAATAGAGTATGTAATTTATCTAGAGTAAAGCTTGAAAACGCTCTCATGCATTACGGAATTTAATCAATTGAATTCTTTCAATTAAAAAATTTGTAAGAGTTCTTGAAGTTGCCTGGAGGGGATGCTAATGAAGTAATTTCTTTGGTTAGCTAAGTTTATCATTGTTGAGAAAACGCCTTCCGCTTAAAGCTACCATTCGACGGGGGAAAAGGTTCTTTTTATAAAATTCAATTCACTCATTTCAATATTGTTTTGATATAAAGAAACTATTTATATTGTTATAATAACAAAATCTTCAATTATGTATAAAAGTTTTTATCTAGATCTCTTTCTTTTATATATAATTTATTATTTTTTTATCTTGATATTCGAAATGTAACTTTCCAATACAAGAAAATTTTATAAAAATACTTATTGTACTAAAAATGTATATTTAGAGTAATACTTATATGGCTAGTTTTTTAGAGTTGAGCATGAATTTAATATTCTTTATAACTCCTATTTTTAAACTTTAAGTGATTTTCGAATTTTTAATGAAAACATTTTATGAAAACAATTATTTTTAGCATAAAACACATTAAAAAATTTAAATATTTTTTCCTTTATGTAATAGTATTCACATATAGTTTATAAAAGTTAATACATTTTGTATTGTTGATAAATATGTGCTATATAATTAATTTTTGTAAGTAAACTTATTTTTTAACTTACTTTTAAAATTTTTTTAATTCCTATAAATTCTGTTCTCTTTTAATGTGTTAAGCTTCTCATAAAAATTGAAAGTAATGAGTTATAAAACACAATTATGTTCCTTATGGAATAAAAGTTGTTTCCCCGGATCTGTGAAGGGTTTTAGGGGCAATAAAATGAAAAACTGAATTTTTTTTCTATGAAACTATTATTTTAATCTAGAAAAAATATTCAACATTATTCTGTGTATATTATCAATATTCAAAAATATTCTGTGTATACTTATGATATACAGAGACTTTTATTTTTTTATCCAATAGACCTAACTTCATTTTTGCCTTGGAGACGTAAATGTTAGTCGCTAATTAACTAGTATATAAAAATTCTCTTTGTGTATATTCTGAAGATTTTTTCCCTGATAGTCACAAAATGGCCATTTGTAGCTTTAGTGCAATAATTTTGTACAAATTATAATTTAAAATTCAGCTACAGCCATGAAAGTTCATTGTTAATAACTGAATAATATATTGTATTATAAAATACTTATTTGTAAAATAAAAAAATAGAAAATTTGCTGAAATATGTACTAATCATACATGATGCAATTAATAATGCAATTAGTGAAGATTTTATATTTTATTACATTTGTGCTTTCTTTAATTTTAAAGGTTTAAGTAAATACATCTCTTAAAAAATTTTAATTTAAAGAGTTATGTGTGACAGTTGTTTTTAAAATACAATAAAAAGATAATCATTAGTTAGATTGAGATTAGCGATAGTATTATATCCATTAAGAAAAAGCACCACAAAGTACATTTTTTACTTATTTTTATTATTTTTGCACTTAGTATGCCTGCTGCATTGATATCAATGAACGATACAAGTTGAATTATGGGCATATATGTATAATTTTTATAATAAAATGAGACTTAAAGCAGAATCAGGCGAGACTAAGCGAAAAATCCCAGCTGATTGTATTATCAAAAGCTGTTATCTGAAAAGTCACAAGGCCTAATTGTGAACTCTGAGCAATACGTGGAATGCCATTAAATTGGACAACATACAATAGCTTGACTGGGTAATGTGAAACTAGCGTGTCTGAAGTCTGCCCGTTGCGTTTATGAGGGCTGTGAACTCGGTGCAGGAATAACGATTGCTATTGATTAGAAATTCGTTTTTCGTAAACTCGCTCGCTAAAAACCGGTGTTTTAACTCAGTTGGAAACTGTTAATAGAAATTTCATAACATTTATAAATTCGTGGTTCAAGCTTAACGTGGGAAAAAAGCCCAGGTAATCAGAGCTTCTATGACACTTAAATTTTATAAAATAGTAATACTAATTAATTTTTTAAAAATATTTTTAACACTAACTTCAACTCAAATTATTATATATTCATATTTATAAAATTTTTAATTGTAGAAAATTATATTAAGTCCACTGCTTGATAATTTATAATTGTTACAATATTTTTTTAATAGTATATTTTATATACCATTATTTTTTATTAAAATATGTAATATTTGTAATGGTTTTATTGGAATGAAAGTGTTTTTCCGTGCCAGCAAAAAGAGAATTTTATTTCTCAAAAAATATTCATATGTCTATGGTTTTTAACATTTAAATCTTGATAGATACGACTTCTTTTCATAAATAAAAACTATCTATATTTACATATCGTATCGTTTGAAAAATCAGTGAAAGTTTTATTGCATTATAACTGTTCTACATTTATATTCTATGAATTCATATTCTACGCATTTATATTCCATAACGAATATAAAATAAAAAGGCAGTCTAAGAATTTCAAGTACTTAAGGAGCATATAACATATTTTAAATTTAGCTAATCATTCGCGTTTAACAATATATTCCTGATATGCATACAAAAATTATAATTATTTACATACGCATGTGGAACAAATTATTCCACATATGATTAACAAACTATTAACTAAATTATAAAATCATTTATTAATTAAAAATCCTCTTTTTTATTTTGCAATAAATAAAGAACAATTTCAAAGTCATTCGAATTTCACTGATTTCTCAGTGCCTCTGATATTCATGAACTTTTGGTTTCCAAGGCAAAGTTTGAAAAGTAATCATTAATAAAAGATTAACATTTCTGTAACAAACGCTTCATTTCCCGTTTAGTTTGTCTAGGTTCAACTCTTTTGTTCATATGTATGAATGTGGTGACCTGCATTGCACTCCATACAATCGAGTTTCTGGAAGTATACTCAGATGATCGAAACCACTAAGAACTAAATGTTTCAAATATTCGAAATTCGCTACCAAAGGATTTAAGGTGATTGAACGATGAATTATTTTTTAAGCTTTGGTAGTGTTTACAAATAATGTAATTCTGAGAAATTTTTACTACGGTTATATCTGTAAATAACTGAACTTTAATAATGTTTTTGATATTTTATATCCCTTCTCCATTTTTCAGAAAATTATTTAAAATATTCAATATTGGGTTATCTTTGGTTCATCAGAAATATCGCATCCTTTAAAAAGAAATTAAGTGTTATTCAAAGTTATGCGAATTTCAAAACGTTCATTCATGGACACTGTTGAAAAATAGAAGGGAAATGTTAGATTTTTCTTTTACATATACACATCCATGGGAAAATTTTTTTTTTTTTTTTTTTTTTTTTTTTAGTTACTTCCTTTTAAGTTTCATACAGTGAATGAAGAAAGTAAACAAAATTTCAATTACACAAATAACACACAATAAATTCAATCCGTGTAAAACAGTAATTACACAAAATTCTTAGAATAGCCTTAAACCAACCTGTTCTCAAAGTATTAAATACTACTATTTCACGCAAATGAATTACATTCTAATAAAAACATAGGAAAATAATTTTTAAACTTGATCATAACACACACAATACTTAAATCTTAATGTCAGTATTTTATTTATACTTTTAAAGGCATTTTTATTAAGCTGTTTTATTTTCATTAATGAATCAAAATAAAATTCAATGGAAATACGATTTGCTTCAAATAATTTAATAAGAAACATTTTATAACGAGAGGAAAAGTAACTTTAAATTAAGAAACACACTATGTTATTCTTAAAATTTCCTCGAAACTATGACACTACAAATTTCTCGATTGATATGTACCTATATTTTTTTTTATTTCGTAGTTAACTTTAAATTTATCTTGCAAAATTGTAGGAATTATGAGAAATATATACAAAAAGAGATAAAAATGTGGAGTATTTTAATGAAATTTTAATTTCTATCGCATCTTAAATAAAAATGCGCCTTTTTATTTATTTTCTGGCAAGTAAAATTGATGAGTGAATACCTTTGAAAAAGAATTGGATAAATATATTTTTCACTTTTAATTTCCCCTGAGAAAACTTTTTCTCTCCTTTATTTCCTGAAGTAGAAGATATCTTCAATTTGTAAGATTCGCGCATACATTCTTCAGATAATAAATAAGATTTTATTTTTGCATTCGTGCATATGATAAAAAAAAGTTTTTTTTTATTAATCAGTGACATAATCAAGATTTCAGTATCATGTAATTCAAAAATATTTTTAAAAGCATAATAAATTTCTAATGCAATACTTTTTTCAAACACGAAATAACTGTCTTTATTCGCAGTTATTTTCTAAATTGAGTTGATCGCTCTAATCAAATCTCCAATTAGATACGAGAATCTATTTGAGTTTTATTTTATTTACTGTATTTATTATTATAATTGGAAACGCATAACATCGAAAACTCTGCTGTACCCGTATTTCTTGCCCTTTTATAGATTTCTATTACCTAATATTCTAAGATAATTTATATTCTTGTAAATCTTATCAAATTTTACTCGTTTATTTTTTTTATTTAATATTGCAGTTGAAATAAGTCATTACTGTCAGTTTAATCAATTATATTATTGAAAGTTTTCAATTTCAGTAAAAAAAAATTTTAATTTTATATAAAAAATCTACTTAAAATTATGTGAGCATTAATAAATATAATATAGAAAATTTAAATTTCATAATTAACATAAAAAATCAATAGCATTATCATATCTCACATAAGTAATTGCACAGGATTAGATTAATTTCATACCAAATATTTTATTCCTTAAAATGAAATATTTATCATCTTCCTCTTCAAAGTGAATTATTTAAAATTTTTAATTTAAAATTACTATTTACTAAAATAAAAAGAAATTTATTGTTTGATTATAAACTTTACATATATTACAAGACGCCTTATTTTAAAACATTACGAATTTAAAATCCTTGTAAAATTTATGTTTTGAAGAAATATTGTACACAAGATAAATCAAAAAGATATCACTTTGAAAATTTTAATTGTTATATCAATTATTAATGAGAAGTTTGCGTGCATAAGTCAACTCGAAAATGAAATGAAAAGCACAGAGACTTCTGTTAGCAAACACTTTGGCTGAATTTATATTCTGAAGTTCTTCATGTGCTTCTGAATATTCATCACGAAGACAACTTTCATCTTTCACTGTTCCCAGCAAACAATATTTCTTTCTTTTTTGGTTTATGATTTGCATTTCATCCTGAGAAATTTGCACCTCTTAAACTCTTTTTATGAAAATTCGTTGATATCACAATGAAATGGGAAGAGTTGATGCGCCGATGATAAATAATAAAAGTGCCGTTTAATAATAAGAAGAGTTATAAACTATCACATCTGCTTTTAAAATAAAAATAGAATAATATTACAGAGCAAAATGTATTTTCTTACAAATAAATGTAAGGACATTTTTGTAATTAGATTACATTCATAATGGAAATTTACACAAATTTAGTAAATTTCATATTAAAAATATTTGTTATTATTACTTTTTATTCTATAATATATTTTTTGTAAGAATCTATGAAGAAACAAATTTTTTTATCGATGGAAAGCTTGATTATTTTGGGTTATATACTTTTCAGAAAAATATACCTTTTAAAAGCAATGTTTGACATATTTTAGGATTTTAATTGATAAACTTAAATAAATATCTAAAGAATGTTTTCAAAATAATATAATTTTCCAAAATTTTAATAATTTTTTCCACTAAATTTATTTTTATGATATTTCATAAAAATTTTAAGTAAAAGTAATGAATAATTGGAATAAAATAATATATAACCCAGGAAAATTATATAAAATAAAAACAACACACACTCACACATAATGGTTTCAGCATAGGCTGTATATTTGTTTAATAAAGCTTGATATTATGTTGATTTAATGGAAAATCCTCTATTCAAAATGTATTACATTCTGATAACATTCAATATAATATTATTTTATTAATAAACTTTCTTTGATTATATTGATTATTTTAAATATAAAAAACTTCAACCTTAATTATAGGTTTTTTTTAAATAATAATATTCATCATTTTAGATAGAATTTCTTTTCATTTTACATCTTTACAATCAAATGTGAATTTTCTCTCTAAAAAACTTAAGCTTTAATTGATTTCTCAAGTAAAATTTTTTTTTCAACGTTCCAACATTTCATGTGTCATTATAAAAACAATAAAGTGAAGAATGTAATTCAACCAATAATTTAGAATAGATGTTCTCAAAACATTCAAGGTTATTAGCGAGGGATGAACACGGAGAATAGTAATTCACAGGATCTCGATTCAAAAATCTTCGCAGTCTATCTAAAAGTGAATACGAACAAGAAATTTAAAAGGCCTGCCCCTAGACCAGTGTTATGGAGATCTCAAAGTAAACGAAATGATAACTATGATTACCACGCCAACATTGTTTGCTCAGCTGCAAACTTAGAATGCAGACAATAATTTGGTGAACTTTTATATTTGTGTTACTAAATGTTCCAACAGGGTAACAGAAGTGTCATTAAACTCCAGCTCCTAACTATTTTATCAAAAGAGATAAAAATGTGTAGGTTTCTATTCACTTAAAAAGAAGGAGCAGAAAAGTGAGAATTATTTGCGACCGAAGATTTAATTTATGTAACTGATAGATTATCATCACTTCTATCAAACATATAAATATGTAAGCAAGCTTTCATCAAGCTAGCAAAATGATTACAAGAATATGGTAAACAGAAACCTTGTCTAAGAAATCACGTTTTTTTTCGTATGAAATGATTAAATTAGACGCATAATTTTACATTGCTTTTTTGGTCAAGTGTGACGTTGAAATTATTTTTATGGAGTACGGTTATTATATTTCATTGTATAAAAGACAGGATTTAATTTTTACTGCATCGCTGTATATGCCTACATTAAAATGCAGTTTTAAACTTTAAAAGTTTTACAGTTTATATTAATTTGTCAAGCTGCTAATTATGGAGAAACTTTTGCTTACTTTAGTACTACTTAAAACTTTAGTATCTAATACTTTTGCTTCTATATTTGAAAAAGGAAAATATACTAAATTAAGACATCATTCTAATGAGTTTCTGGGTTATTACTTTTTCAAATTTTAAAGAAATATATAAAAAAATTAATAATTGATTTCTTGCATTGTGCAATCCTTGACTACGTATCTTTTCTCATCACATTTTTAGAATGTAATATCATTTATCAAATTTTACGGCAATTTGGCAAAAAATTTTAATTTTATATTTCTATCTTGTTTTGGTTCTTAGAAATAAGCTATTTAATTCCATTTTTGATCCATTTTCATATCTAAATAAAATAAATGTTTCTATAATAAGGATTTCGAAAGTAAGTTTCATAAAATAGTATTTGCTTAATTAATTTCAATTCATTTTTAAAATTGATTTTTTTTTTAAAAATTTCAAAGCAAGAGAAATCATCGAGAGAAGTTTTCAACCTTTTCGTATTTTTTTAAGAAACTTTACATCATCTAAAATGAATTTCTTACTAGTAATTATTCATTCAACGTATTGCTTAATTTGAACTTACAGTTTAATTAAAAGTATTGTTTTGATGAATAATTTTTCATTGGTATAATTATCTTTTTTCATTTAATATTTGGCTTATGTTTTGCTATATATCTAAGATAGACAAAATTTTAAAGTATTTAATGATAAAATTTTAACTGAAGAGTTAATATTTTTAATCTCCATTCATCTTTTACTAACTACTGAATACAAATTTTCTTACCCTGGACGATAGCTTTCTAAACTTTAAAAAAATCAGAAATACCTGTTCCCAATATAACGCTATATTTATAAAAACAATATTTGATTTCATTGTATAACTTTAAAGGAAAATCTAAAACCTAAGCAAGAAACTTTTTTTCTTTTACTGCCTAGATTTTTCAGATTGAACTCTTACATTTGAAAGAGAATTGGGCTTAATCACATAGTTTATACACTTTTCTTTTCTATTAATGCATCTTTATTGTTTTCAATTTTCGAAAAATATATCGTCGTTTCATATGATAATTTTTATTGCTATTTAATTTTTAGTGGAAATTTTCTATTTCACATTCTTGAGAATGCGTGAACCACGATTAAAAAATTTTGATATAGATATTTATCATAATTATGGCACACTGAAAAGATAAATATCAGTTTAAAAATATAATCACTACTGTCAATAGGAAATCACAGAACGACTTACTGATAAATTTCTTTTTCTGCATTATACTTTAATCTACACTTGTGGCAAATTTTTTATTAGTGATTTTGTAATTCTTTATTAATAAGCATATTTCTCTCTCTCTCTCTCTTGGATGAGTATCATTTATTGCATATACAACAATGAATAAATTTACAATGTATTTGCATAGATTATTTTCCCAAATTGAATTGTATGGATGAACAATATTTAAATTTTATAACAAAAAATTAGCCTAAAACTTCCGTTTTTATAAGAAAAAATCTTTGAATAAGGTATTTTTTACTTATGAAATTTATTTTAAAACTATCGATTCACACATTTTCTGGAATCTTTCCTCTTAAATTTATCATTAAATATTTGTCTAAATTTATGACATATTATATATTGTTCACCTTGAAAAATATAATTCGAATTAATATATATATATATATATATATATATATATATATATGCGGAGACTATAAGAACACAAAATTCTCTATTATAGAGCAAAATAGTGTCTCTGTATTTCTGGAGAATGTTCTTTTAAATTAATACTCATATGTGTATGAAAATCGGAAATATCAATTTCACTATGAGAAGTATCATTAATGAGAAATATGCTTTTTTTAGAGAAATATCGCTTAAGAACTCATGTGTTCTAAAATATTAAAGATGATAAATAAATCTTAATAATTGTTACTAATTACTGAAAACTATAGAATCTATTCTTTAACAGAATTATGCATATAGCCTTCAATATTTATAAAATCTTAAAATGATTATTTAAAAATGCAGAGTTTTCATTATATGTCGCAATTCAATTCTGAACGACTGAATTTATTATACTTTGAAGTACTTGAAAACACAAAAGTTTAAAAGTACAAATTTTGGAAGACATTTTTATCAGTTTAACAATAAAACAATACCCTGTTTAACATAAGCATTTAGAAAAAGCCTATAAACCTAATATCCATATAAAATTAATATACTTGTATTAATAAGAGAGAATGTTGTATAGTGTTAACCAGAACAACGCATGCTTAATTGGCTTCGTGTCAATTTTCACACTTTTTCTTTTAAGACAATTAATCAATTTTTAGGAATTGTCTTCTCCTATATTAAATTACTTAATGTAGGGAAAGACAAATGTCTGATTTTTAAACTTATTCCTGACATGTAATTTTGCAATTATTAAGGATATTCTTAATTTTAAATATGAAAAACATGACTTTTCCAAAGAAACATGACAAAAAAGCATTCTCATGTATATGAAACATGAAAATAGGTTTATTTATATAGTTCCCAATTTGTGGTGAATAATAATTAAAAAAATCAAATTTTGCAATATTTCTGACACAAGCTTAATTCAAATTTATTTGATAAATTTACAAAATTAATCGCGCAAGTTAAGACAAGTTCTGTACCTGTTAAACAAGCTCATGAAATTTAAAGTCATCATAAAATAAATATATCTCATATTCGTTTCAATCTTATTGAAATTATAAATACATAATGTATCAACCTTAAATCAGTACCTTGTAAATTATTTAATTGTCTTATTAAATTTCTAAGATATAGAATCTTTGAAAGTGAAAGAGGCGATACACTCGAAAGATTTTCCGATTTGTCTCTAATGTCCCTTAAGGGCATTTAAGATACCTTAATAAAGACGTCCTTCAAACAGTGGAAATATTCATTCCTGGAAGACATTTTAATTAAGAATTGCTATTCATAAACTGAGATTAAATAATCTTATCTTTAAGTACTTTCTAAGATACATATTGAAATACATGTGAAAGGGTTCCTTTTCTTTTTCTTTTGGAAAACTGTTGATTGATTAATTACCTTGTACTGAAATATGTTACTCTGGGGAATTAATATGAGTATGAAATTCTATGCTTCTAAAATAGAAAACGAGTTTCAATGACGTGTACTGAGATAAGGAACATTACTAAATTTTCGCAATTTAGAAAATGCTTTTTATTCCGGAAACCCTAATATAAGAATTTGTAAAAATGATTTCTCTCTACAAAAAAAGGGAGAACTGCTTTTTTATGGTTTGGTTTTTATAAATTGTATTTATTCCGATTGTTATTGTCATATAGGACTGTGTATCGAAAGACAGTAAAAACACTGTTTTTATGGTTCTTCATTATTTTTCTTTCTCCTTAAATATATCACTCAGTAAACTAAACACATCTGATCTCTTCTACAGATATCGATATGTTTAAAATCATAAAAAACAACGATAAGCAGAATTTGTTGTTGAATTTTCTGATAATTATCTACAATTTACTCATGGTTATGGAAGATTCGTAATTAATATTATTATTAATTTTAATCACGAATCTTTCATTTACGATCTGATTTTACTTAGTCTGTGAATAATAAATGACATTAGATTAAAAGTATTTTCATTAATTTGTTTATAAAAATTTATCAAAAATAAACTTGAAAATCATAGTTTCTTCTTAAGTATATTTCTGATGAAAACAAATACATTGATATATCATCATCTAAAACTAGAATGGGAATTGAAAATTCAATCGT
The DNA here is from genome assembly GCA_030067965.1 of Latrodectus elegans. NCBI lineage: Eukaryota > Metazoa > Arthropoda > Arachnida > Araneae > Theridiidae > Latrodectus > Latrodectus elegans. The sequence goes on from CM057809.1 coordinate 19,134,780, forward strand.
TAAGCATAAAAAAGCAGTAGAATTAATTAGAATTCCTTAGTAAGCAAAGCCTTATTCTTAGTTTATAAGATACTTAATTTCACATTGTACGGATATTGTAAAAGTCAAACTACAAAAATTTATGTATCCAGAAAGAACTCTAGATACAAAACTTGTCATGTGATGTGGTGTTGTGAATTATGAAATACACGCGTATCTATCAGTCAAACATCAATAAATTTTGTGAAGGCGTACCAACCATAAATGTATATTAATGCGGGTATAATTTAAAAAGGGCAGATATGTCCAAAATGATGAAAATTTATAATCATGCACAAAAATCAGATATTTGCCATTGGAGTAAATGAGGCCTGACTGACGAAATCGACTGCATTAAAAAAATGTTCGATGTTGAAGGGGATCTCATAACAAACATCAGAAAACCAAATCGGATTATTTTTTCTTCTTACTTCTCTCAGACACGTTGATGATATTTTGCTGCTGGAGTTAAGAGCTTAATTTTTCCATATGTATTCTGTTTTGCATGTATACATACATAACAATGTTGAGGGATCTGGACTGGTTTGGCTTGTTTGTCACGGCCATTTTAGTCACACTCAACGATCATTTTTGGTATATGAAGACTAACTAGACCGGGACCTATAGTTTATGAGGAATCTGGATTATAACATTTGATTTACTGGTTAATTCCCATCATTATCAAATACCTCACTGGAATCATAGCTAATTTGTCAGATCAACCATAAACTAGTACACACGTTTCCACATTTTACAGTGAAGGGACATTATGCTTCACATATGAAATGCATGAAATCTTAACATGATGATATCTGATGGAAATTTAGTTCTTCTACCAGTTAAGTTTTATCCCGTTATGAATAGCAAAGAATGGAGCCTGTTGTTCCTAAATATTGCCTACAAAGTAGTGATGATTTGATTGAATACTTGGATGGAAATTGGTGCAAAACTACTGAGCCCTCAAATGCTTTGGTTTATCATCAGAAGAATATTTGTCCATATTTGATCGAAAATCGCAATAATTTTTTTAGATTGCTAATGCCCTTGAAAAGCCAGATGAATTCACTGGCCTTTCAGTAGTCGAACATGGTTTGGATATCTCGAGTATATAATTTCAGCCATCTCAAGTTACGCACTAGCTTATGTAACAAATGCAAAATTAACATATATTAATACAATATTTTTTTACACCGCGTTGTGAACAGTCTAACGGCCTAATGCTGTTGAAAGGCATTTTTTAATATCCACTCTAATAGGTAGTGTATAAATTCCTTAATAAAGAGTAGGTACCATTTAAATGTAATATGAGAGGAAACCAAAAAATTTCAAATCATCCTCCACAAAAAATATGCATTCAAAAGGCAGAAGCGCTACCTACTTTACCAATTGTTCAACAATAGCTGGAATCGAACTTGTGATCATGAACTCTGAGCAATGCTATCCTATCCCTATGTCAGGATCAACCTTTATATAGCAGTTTTTTATTTGTATCCTGGTCTACCATCGACACTTAAATTGATTTTGTACATCAGTAAATATGTTCTTGTATCACTGCCATATGTAGAAGAGCACATTGTTTGTATTACTACACTTTAAGAAACGCGACGTTCATCATCTACTTAAACATTACTTATTCGAATTTGTAATTGTAAGCAAATTCTTTCTCGATACATTATTTTCTGCAATAAAATTTAAAACTATCGTTTTGATATCTATACTTTTCTGATAACATATTTTAAAATATATTTTCTTTTACTTTTTTGTCACTAAACCCAACGAAACCCCATTTTTTTCTTGTTTAAAACTAAAAGGATAAATTTGAAATTTTTTATAATTTTAAATCATGTCAAGAAATTATATTAAAAATCTAATAAAATTAGTTTCATTACACTTAATATATATATATTGCCATTTTTTTTGACATTCAAAAATTTTTTTTCTCTTCATTACCTTTATATCCGCAATTTCATATCAAATGTTTACAAAAGCAAGGTTTTCAACAATTACCCAAGAGTTGATTCATGAATACATCTCTTGTAGTAAATCTTACCATTTATGAAACATAAGTTTTATTCTGCAAAAATTTTAAATTTTCTCCTAAAGTCATGTATTAAACTTGTTCATAAGGATTAAAAGTGTTTTTAATAAAACAATTTAAAAGATTATTTATATTTATTATAAGATCTGTATTTAAAATATTTGTAAAATTATTAAGTCCAAGACTATAATTAATAAATATCTATAATAAATATATGTTTCTTAAATTAAATTTTATTTAATATTCAATACTAATTTTCTAATCAACTGTCATATCTTTCTGAATACTTCAAAATAAAGCATTGTATTTGAAATACAGAAGTAAACTAAGGCTAAGAAATAAATGAATAAAAAAATGGAATTCTTTTTTGGTTCATATTACTTTTATTCTAGCCCGTATTTACAGTAGAACTACTTAATCAAATTACTGAAAGTCTTATGAAGATTTTCTTTCTGTTAAGGCAGTCTATTTTTAATTGCCGATGTCATTACTACTTTAATTAAAATTCTACTCTATTTCTTAAGAAATATTTTTTCTCATGCTCCCACCAAAAACTTTACTATTGTATCTAGAAATATGTGCCTCTTACGTTAATCATTTAAGTACTGTGGATATGAAATAATGAAACAGTAAAGAAGCTCAATAAAAAATCTCATTTCACGCTTCTTTGATACAAAACATGCACAATATTTTTAATGAAATATACATTTATCCAACGCGGTAATTAATAACAAGTATATATATATATATATATATATATATATATATATATATATATATATATATATATATATATATATATATATATATATATATATATATATATATATATATATAATATATATATATATATATATATATATATATATATATATATATATATATATATATATATATATATATATATATATATATATAATATATATTATATATATATATATATATATATATATATATATATATATATATATATATATATATATATATACTTGTGATGAAACTTTCGCATTCACGAATCCTGCAAATCTTAGAAGAATTTGGGCATTTTCAAAATTCGAATTATCTAAGGACTTGAAATTGAATAACTTTTAATCAAAAGCTTTTATAATTTAATAATTCCAAATTATCTTCTCTTATAGTGATTTTTATTTCTTAATAAAATATGTACTATGTGTTCTTAAAAGTTATTTTCTTCAGACACTGCTTCCTTTAACACCATTTTCAATTTTCATTTTAATTGAAAACTCTTGAACTAAATTGTGTTATTTTTTTCATTTTTTTCGTGTACTGAAAAATACACAGATTTTTTTTTTTTTTTTTAAAAATCAGATTAGAGCTTATTAAGCTCTAACTTGGAACTTAATCTTATTTCTTGTAATAAGATATTTTCTAAAGAAAGAAAAAACAATTTTTAAAATAATCTTTTTTATTTCTCATAAATCAAAACATAAGATTGCTGTAATTAGAGAAATTTAAAATTAACTTTATACTTAACCATCTTGCATTCCATGATTTTAGGGTAATAGCTACAATCCCCAAACGAATATCGTAGCCTTTTAAAGAAAGATATATGTTTAGTTACTCCATGAAATTTTCTTTAGCTAAATCATAAAAATTAATATTTACTTTTTTAAATTCTTTACAAGGTACTAAAATTTTAAAATCTTTCTCAAAAAAATTTTATAAGTACTTAAAATCTATAAACTGTTCGAAGAATTTAAAATTCATGCGAACTAGTTGATCACTCATGATTTTCAAAGAAAATCAGTATTGGATAATGTTTCAGAAATACATCACCGGAACGAGAATAGTAACAGCACTTTTAGTATGTGCAGGAAGCAGCAGTATAAAATTTTGGCTCATCTGTTAAAATGTCCAAAGAATGCATTAAAATGACATCAAAACTACATATATAGAATATTGAGTATAAATTTTGTTTATTACTGAAAAAGATAACTTATAAGATATAAATATGAAGAAAATTCAAAATGTTTCCAAATTAAACTTTTAATTTTTACATTTCTGTCGAAATATATATAATAAATTTTTATTTCTATAACAACTACTTAAACTGATTCCTTGAAGTGGGATTAGAAAAATCAAATAACTACTTTTAATGAAATGAATTGCATTAACCAATGATATAAAATGAGTTGCGATGGTAAAAAATTTTGTTTTAAACATATCTCATAATTATATATATATATATATATATCAGTAACTAAGATAATTTTACCTAGTCTTTTACTGCTGTTCTGTTTTCAGCGAGAATAACGATTAAATTATCATAATTAATTATTAGTTATGTATATTTTTTTTTTACAGAAAGGAAGTTATCAAAGGTTACTGTATAATTTAGAATATAAATTTGAAATTTAAAAATAATTTATTTCATATGTATTTATATGTCTAATGATATTTCATTACTTATAGAGATTATTTTATATTGGAACTATATAATTTGAAACATCGAAGAGAAATTATTTTAAACAATTCATTTGATATTATTCCATTTTAAAATTCTTTCACTTTATTTAATTTCTTAAAATTATGCTCATAAATTTATAGACAGTAAGTTTTCTTCTCCTTTAATATGGTAAGAAATTATTTATTTATAAAAGCAAATTAATTCTACAAACTGTATCTTATAGTTATTCATTAAAGTAACTATGGTATTTTATACCTTACTTTTCGTTTCATAATGCATTTTCCAATCAATCAAAATATGATTTTAAATATCTGATTTTTTTCCTTTAGACTCGCAAGCCCCGAGGTCGGGCGAAGTCAACATGCGCAATGAGAGGTCGAGGCTCTCGAGCGTGACTACAGGGAGGCTCCTCGGCCCTGGAGGACGCCGGGTGGAAGCACCACACCTCCCCCAACCCACCCCCACACCATCATCCACCTCCTCCACCCGTCCCTCACATGCCGGGACCCCATCACCCACCCGGTATGATGACCCATCCAGGAACTATGCCTCCTGGACATATGCCACCACACATGCCTGATGGAAGACCTATAGACCATGGGTAAGTAAACTTGTGACTATCACAACCAATTATCAAATTTTAATTGTTACGTCACTTGTCAATTACAAATATTGAAAAAATAAAATCAATAAGCTTAGTTCCAAAAGTGGAGTTAAGGCCTTAAAGTTCATGTCCCATGAATTTTAAATTCCAGTTTTATCTATTCAATATTAGAAATAATCCGTTTTTCCTCAAATATAAATGACAAAGACTTTTCTAAAAAAAAAATAAAATTTTTTATTTCTTCTTTATGTAACTACCTTTTGAAATATTAAGCTATTAAAACTATATCAAAAAAGTCACTATATTACTATTACAACAAAGATAATATTCTCAAATTAACGTCATAAAATAAAATGTATCAAGGAAATACATTAACATAATGATTAATCGAGAAATACCAGAATAATCATTTCTTTGTTTGAATGGTGCTAACACGAATACTTTTAGAGAATCCTTTATTGGAAAAAGCTATTGAATCAGCAATTTGATTCAGACCATCTGCTTTGGCAATAATTCTATCCATTCTTTAATAATGGGAGAAGGATATATTGCGGGTCTTTTTCCTACCTCTCTCTCTTTTCATGTTGATAGAAGCAAGTACTTGAAAGTTAGACGGAGTTCTTAATTTATGGTTCACACATATTCATAATCTATGAAATGTCTTTCCATAACACAATACGAGTACTTAAAAATGTCAGCTATTAGACTTTCTGTAACGTGGCGTAAATGTAATAGACGAACTCCATCATTATTTCTGGAAAAAAGCAAGATTATATGGGATGTAAAATAAATAAGTATTCTCGAATGGCTCTGTTGGTAGCCAAAGTATGGTAATGCAAATCTTCATTTGAGTTGCAGATGATTTACAATAAGAATATTGCTCGAAAATTTACAGAGTGTTACAATTTAGCCATGTGTCCAATATACTAAGCCTTCTTCACTAAGAAACAAAGAAAAGAACAATCGTGCCGATCACAGAACATCAAACAGCATTTCCTCTCTCTATTTATATTAGACACACGTTGATGAATCCATGTTAGTAGTTATGATAATCGGTTGCGATACGATTTTGATTTCAATAATATCCAAAACCAAATGCTATACTGAGTCATATGAAGACTTACCTTGATCAAATGAAAAGCCATTTAATCAGACTTATCCGTTATGAATGTTCAAAAGCTCTTTATTGTCATCACGTGTTAAATTCACGATGGCGTGTCAAATTATTTAAACATATATATATATATATATATATATATATATATATATTATTAATAAAGAATTTTTTATTGTAATTTTTTATAAAAGCTCTCTTTCCTATTTTCATTGTGAAAATCTTTTTAATTCTTTTAAAGTTATACACCTTGTCACATAAACTTGTTTTCATTTTTATATACTAAGCGAGATAGTTTCCATAAACAAACACCCTAAGGAAAGAGAACCTCAAAAGGCTCTCGCAACGTGTGTGGTACCATAAGTTTCATTCGTAACTTGTAGAAGGCAAAAAGTAATAAATTTTAATAACTACACCAGATAAGGATTTTCTTTGTCGTACACATTCACAATATGTTGAATATGTGTTACTAACTCTAATGATACATGTTTTGGTTTGATATTCGAACTAATAATATCGATTAAAATATTTAGATTATAAAATAACAAATTGCTCATTATTTTTTGCTTAAAATAAAATAGTTAAATAATTTTTGCTCTATTTATTGAAAACATAAATACCTATTAAATATGTAAATATCAAGTGCGCCATATATTAACATGACGCTTTCAAGCAAAACAGTATTGAAACAATTGCATAGCAACTAAATAATTGCTTTAACTAAAGCACGTATAATTAAAAAATAATTTCAAAATTTCTCAAATTTTTAAAAATACAAAGAAAATAACTCCTAAATTTTTTTTACACATTTGATTATTTTTAAATATAGTTCTTACTTTATATATATATATATATATATATATATATATATGGGCAGTCTATATTTGCATACTTTTTTAAATAAAGAGTTTAAAAATTTTTCGCATTTTAATCATTTCTTAAATTTATTATTTTTTCTATATGAAATATCTGATAGGTAATACTTTAAACATTATATGAATTATTCTTACTCTTGACGTGAGATATTTTGTGGAATATAACAAGACTTCTTTTCTCTTAAACTGTTAGAAAATATTTTTTATTTAAGAAATTGCTTTACAAATGAAATTTTTAATATCGAAATGTTTAAGAAAAAAAAATATATAATTATTTCTAACGTACACACACATAATATCTAATTAAGAAGGTAATAACACTGTCCCTTTAATCAATTATTATTTAGAATTATGCATTTTTTATTATTCTCGCACAAGAGACATGAATTATTTTAGTTAATAAAATAGCAGCACACAAACTAATTTTAAATTCTAGAGAAAAGGTATTATTTCTATGATTTTTAAGATGTGATAATTTTAAGTTTCAGATTAAAGCCTATAGCTATAAAACAAAACTAAAACAAATAAGTTTATCGTGATTTTCATTCCAAGATTTTTCCCCCAAAATATCACGAAAATGATATTATAAATTTGAATAATAATTCATTTTTCTCAAGTTCAGTTGCTTTATGTTTAATTTTATAAGAATAGTTTAATACAAAGACAATAGTAGTATAATTTTTTAATGAACAGTATAGAAAACATTTGTTTAATATATGTATATAATTATTACTACTGCCAATTTCATATGAGACTCTTTTGCTCTTATAATTTTCCAGGTGGTTTGATATGTTGTGAAACTGATTTACCACAAAATAAATTCAGGACTTAAGCAAGATTACATCCACTATATTCACTTTTATAGAAACCCCTCAATGAATTTAAAGAAATCAACAGTTTCAGAAATCCAATTTCGTTGACAGTATCATTCTGCCATATGTTAATAAATGTAATGCGCACAAAGCTAACTTTTGAATTAAATTGCTTTTTAGAAAAGAAAGGAAAGAAAATAACAAACTTAGGAGACAGATGTAGAATTATGCATTAAACTTTAGGCATAAAATGATAAATTCGAATTTTTTTTTAAGCTTTCGAGTGATGAAAACTAAAGTATAAGGCTTAAAGATTTTAAAAATCAAATATTACCGTGTTTTTGTTTACATGCAACAACTTTCTTCATCGAAATTAAAATGTTATGTTCCCAATTAATTATTAATTATTTCATTAAATTAGCTGTTATTTCATGTTGTAAATTGAAGTTGAACACTTTTGTCAATCAATATTTTTGCGTATTAATTAATTTTTGCATATTGATATATTATTAATAAATTATAAGTGTTCGACTGAAAAACAAAATACATATATATTAATTTTAATTACATTATATTCGGTACTAGTGTTCGCTTGTAGAGAGTTTTTAAATCATGTAATGTTTCGAAAACAATATTATTATTCCTGCTTATGATTTTACCTAGTTTTTAAATCCTCAGAAACATTTAAAGTTTTTATTGTTTTCTTTATTCTTACATGAAGGGTATGAAAGAGTAGAGAGATTCACACTTTTTTAAAACATTTTAAAGTTTGAATTTTGTTCCAAATTCAAAATATCTTAAAATTTTTTCTTTATGATTTTAAGCAGATATATACACTTGCTCCCAAAAGTAAGTATGCAACTCATAGCTTAAGTGAAAAAGATTTAGTTCTCAAATAAGAGTATAAGAAAAATATTATTTTAAAGAATGTTGCTTATAGCTTCTGATTCAACTCATGAAGTAATGAAAAATAAATCAAATCATTGTATAAAAAAACAAAAAATCTTTAAGAGCAATTTTGTTAACTACCAGTAGAAATTTAAATCACGAAAGTATATATGCACTCTAAATGGTTAACTTTTAAATAGGCTGAATGAAACTTTTCGTGTGATTATTCGTATTTCAGTGAAAAGTTTAGAAGTTCTGCTACAAAGCTTGTAAGTTAAGTACATCAACAGTTCACTAATGCCTCCACGTGGAAAAGATATATCATCAAAAAATAAATCTAAAGGATGCAATAATAAAGCTCTATAAGGAAAGCAAGTCCCAAAGACAAGTCGGTAAAATCATAAGCTAAAGTCTTGCAGCAGTGCAAAAAATCATTGAAAAGTTCCTTGGCTGGGGGAAATACTCTAAACAAGCCAAAAACAGGACGACCACTCATTTTCATGGATTGAGAAAAGCGAATTATTGTTGGAAACGGGGGGAAAAATCCGAAGATTAGCACACCAAAATTGACAACTGATGTGAAAAACAATTTTGCGAAGTCATCCAATCTTTTAACAATTCGCCGTATTACGGAAAGCAGGATACCATGGTCGAAATATGCGAAGAAAACCATTTGTTAGCAAAGTGAATCGCAAAAAGAGAATAAATTTTGCAAAGAAAATTTAAAGCAGGACAGAATATTTTGGAATTCTGCGATTTTCTTGGATGAAAGTAAATTTAACATCCACGGGTCAGATGGATACCAAAAAGTTTGGAGGAAAGCAAATGCCGCTCTAGAACCAAAGAACATGAGAGGAACTGTAAAACACGGCGGTGGTTCGATTATGGTTTGGGGTTGCATGGCAGTAACTGGAGTAAGAAATTTAGTTATAATTGACGAAATAATGAATCACAATATAGCTATTTGAATATTTTAAGGAATAATCTAAGACAAAGTGCTTCTAAATTGGGACTCGATGGATCCTTCACTTTCCAACAAGATAATCATCCCAAGCTCAGGTTTTTCGGGAATGGCTGCTATATACCGTGCGAAAACAGCTAAAAACCCCACCACAGTCACCAGATCTTAATCGTATTGAACACTAGTAGGATTAACTCCATCGCCAAATTAGAAAGCAAGAGATTAAAACTAAAAATGATCTAAAAAAAAAAAGGCCCTTTTGGAAGAATGGCAGAAAATACCATCTTCTGTCACTCAAAATTTAGTAAAATCAGTGCCATATAATTTGAAAGCTGTTATAAAGGCTATTGGCTATCCAACAAATTACTAATTTTTTTTTTGAAAAATTATAAAATTGCAATATTAATGTCTTTGTTTTTGTTTGCATACTTACTTTTATGATGTAAATTACATCCTATTTTAAGTTAAATTCATCTTGCTAATTAAATATTTTTTTAAACTATTTTTCATTTTATAAATAAGTTTGATTTTGCTGTAATCGAAATAAATCGTTCATTTGAAAAATCTAATATTGTAGGTCAGTTTTTTTCCTAGGACATCATCGCATACACTCTGCATATTTACTTTTGTGATTAAGTGTACGTTTTCAAATCAAAATTGAAAAGTTATTTTTCGAAAGAAAATAAAAATTTATCTATTTTGAAAATTATACTCAAATTTACAACCTTTAACTGCCATGTGCTCAATAAAGATACGATATTTAAAATTTTGGTTTCACTACGATTAAGAAAATAGTTTTAACATTAAAATTGGAAAATTATGCACTTATGAGTCAAATTCATGATACAAATTTGAAAATTAAATTATATCAAAAATAAAAAGAGGGGAAGTATTGGCTAATATTTCGAAAAAACATTTCTGTACATTTTAGATTCAATAGCAATATAATGATATTTTTAAGTACAGACGACCTTCGTATATAGGATATTTCTTGAACAAGAATTTCTCGTACACGAGGGCAAATATTTCTTCTACTGAAAGGTTTAAAATTTGGTGTTAAATATTTTGCAATTGAAAAATTTGCTTTATATTGAAAATATTGAAAAATTTCATCGTTTGAAAAATTCGATTTATATGATAAAACTATAAGGTTCAACTCACTAATCCTTTTTCAAAATCAAAATTTTCGAGATGTAATGGAAAATCCAAGATATATTTTTTCTCCCTCAATACTGAACACATAACCATATAATGTATATTATACGATATAGATATAATGGAAAATAAGAAATCTTTCATTTTCTCCCTCAATAGTTTATCAATAATTCTTAATATATAACCATACGTTATAGATGATACAATATGGATACAATATAGTGCTACTGAAACAATAAGAACTTTCATTTTCTCCCTTGATAATGTACCAATAATACTTAACATATAACAATACAGTTAAGGAATAAAAGAAACTTTAAAAAAAAAAAGGAAATTTCATTCATGAACAGAAAAGCAACCAATAGTGATACAAGTTAAATATCGAAGCATTATATTTCTTTGTTACTGTGAATACATTCTATTCATTTAAAAAAAATGAAATATAAATAAATAATTTAATTAAAGTGCTTTTAAAGAAGAATCAGAGATGATGGAGTAGGAATGAAGAAAATTTTAAATCTTTTGAATTAAAAATACATATATAATTTTAAATGACTTATGAAGTTAAAAAAATAGATTATGTACATAATTTCATTTTACACACTTAAAAATTGTTGCCTGTGATCAGAAAAATAACTAAATATTTTAGTAAAAAGTTAATGAAATAATATCTATCTTATTAAATGTGAATTCATTTTTACATATTTAGTCAGTCAATCAAGCTAAGTCGTAACAAATAGAAATGACATAAATTTCCAACTTTTGAAACCAAAATACTGTCAGTCTCATTGATTCTAATAATTTAATTTTAAAAATCCTACTAGAGTTATTATGTGTTGACTTTAATTCATAAAATATATCGAATTATATGGCCCATTTCTACTGAAATTCAACTTACACTTGTAATTTTAAATAATTAAGTAAAAAAAAAAGGTGCTTTTAGCTTAGATATGTAATAGTTAGTGCTTAGATAAACTAATATCGAAGGTTTCAAATAAGTACAAATGATGTTAAGCAAAAATAACTTATTTGAGTATTCTATAAATAAATATTAACTTTATGCTAAAGAGAAACACTTCTGATATATTTTACATGCCTAAAAGAAATTTATGGGCTTACTTTTAATATTGATTCTATTTTGTCTCGTAAAATTCCTTTAAGGATCATATGAGGAGTTGATTATACCCCTTACATCAACTACGCTGTAGTTCAAAATTAAGAGAATTTACTCGTTTTATTGAATTTCATTATCAAACGATATGTGAATTGACTGCTTTGAAACAATGCAAATTTCGTGTGTAAAATATGGACGACTATCATGGTTACATAGAAATGTGGTGTACGATTTTTTGGAAACATATTTGCTGGATGGATTGGCATTCATATCTCTAGATATTAGAGCTATTGAGCATGTCTGGAACGCTCTAGGGAGAGCAATCGCAACTTGCAATAACATCTCTGAGGGCCATCCAGGGCCAGGAAATAGAGTTGCTGAAAAAGTGGGACTAATTTCCACTGGATCTCATAAACTATATTAAATCATTTATATCTATCATAAAAAATCAAAATCCGTAAACTTTTTTTTTGTTATGCACTGATACTTAAAAATTTCATACCTCCCGATTCCGACAAATGATTATCTTTGAATAATATAGCTGTTTTTTATGTGTTTAAATTGCATGAAATATTAGAACTCTAATATTTCTAGGGAATAAATACTCGTTATTTGGATTGAGGATGAAACGAAAATCCACATAACCATTATTTTACTGACTAAGCTCTATTATAATGTACGGATTAACGGATTAAAAATTAAAAACCATTTTTAATTTTAACTTTATTTCAACTTTCGGTTTAGTTTCTTCATATTATTTGAAAATTTTTTTATAAGTTGTATTCTTTGGAAATCATTTATTATGTATAAAATTTTGCTTATTTCTGATTTTTAATATCATTTACTTGAATAAAATGGATGTCAAAAAATGTACATCTAGATATCTTGTTTAATATGAAGAATATCTATGTATCCTCAATTATATAGAAGTTAATCATAATATTATACATGTTATAATTATTGAAGTGTCATGACACAGGTTATTTTTTAGATTTTTAATGTCCTAATCTTCGTTAACATAATTATTTATTTACTTATTTAATAATCAATGTATTGTGTAAATTATTATAAGCAAAGCAATAGGAAATTAAAATCTAGTAATTCATTTAAAGTGCATAATAGTTTACTAAAATAATTCAATTGTTGTAGAACTTCTTAAATATATATATATATATATATATATATATATATATATATATATATATATATATATAAATCAGAAGATAAAGAATATAACATAAATAATTTGAATCTATCTCTATTAAAAATATATGTATATTAAATTTCCTGAAAGAAAGAAAAAAAAAATCGCGAAATTCTTAAAAAAGTAAACTGCTCATTGATGTTTATATATGAATGGAATATATTTAATCAAAAAAACTAAAGTGAATTATCAATAACTTGTTCCATTATTAACAATTTAAATATAATAATCACCTGTTCTTACGTTTCCTCGTTACTAACAGCTCCTCTTGTATTTAATCTCTCTTTTCTTTGTTTTGACATTTGAAAGAGGGATAAGATAATCCAAATTTTCATCAATCAAATAAAAACTCCCATAATATTTTTTACTTTGAATGCATTTGTGTGAGTAGAATTTATTTAAAGAAATTATAACAAAAGTGTAAGATTATTAATAAAAAGGAAAATCTTTAACAAGCTGGATTAACAACAGATATGTTAAATAGAAAGAAAGAAGTTTTAGAAAGCAGTTTTAACACGCTTTCTGACTTTTTTTCTCTACCAATAACCTTATATATATTTTTCTTTTGTTAATTTTAAAATATATTTGATAACAAAATTTCACTAATCCAAAATTGCTCCAAAACATTTTTGCATTATATATATTTACGTATACGAAACATTCCATAAAAAATTTATAGAGGGAAAACATATAATAAAATATATGTTTAACTAACAAATTGATGAAAGCACTTTATAATATCTTCAAATATTTTCTCATCTTCTATTATTAATAATTCTCCATTATTTGATATTGTCTAAGAAGTTATTATGTCTCTAGAAAAAAAACCCTAGGATAATTCTGCGTTTTACTAATAGGAAGAATTGCTGCCTAACTAGAATGGATTAGTAAATTTCTGCTGTGATAAACTAGCTGTTTCATACATAAGTAGCAATGTAGTAACAGAAAGGAATAAAAAATGTCAGTCATCAATTTAAAATTTTTCAACTTTAAATTTACAAATATATGAAATAAAATGAGCATTATATATTCTTAAAATAAAAACTATGACTTCATATATATTTTTATATTAAAATAATAGTTATCCCAATCCTCTCAGTTTCTTGTGAACTTGATAAAAGAAAATTTTAAAATTTTACTCTCAAACTTAAATTATTATAAGCATTTTCTCTTATCAAGTTTTTAATCGATATTAAGAAAGAAATTTTAATCGAAAAAATATCCTTGGGATAAAAATTAAAGAAAATAAATTTCCTTCCACGTTTTTAAATTTTGTTCTAAGCACAATAATGTTAATCATTAATTAAACATTGAAATTATTCTAATTGAGCACATTAATTTTTATTTAAACTTTAAAAATAAAAAATAATAGTTTTAAAAAATAAATAAAGATTTTTTATAAATATAAGTTTTACATTGCCTTTATTTTCCACTGTAAAAACATTCATCGCTGGTTATAAAGTTAAATATTACTCATGCACGAAAAAGTTAAATCAAGTCAATAGTTTTTTTTTTTTTCTTATCATTATTCATAAGCATGAGAATAAAATTTTATTATAAAACCTTGTTCTTTTCAGTCATTATTTTTAATGGAATGCTCATTTGCTTTACAACTAGATATATTTTATTGAAACATAAAGTAAAAATCATATTAATTCAATTCGTATTTTTCATATTCCCTCTAAAACTTTTTGTAAAAAGAAACTCTATTGTAAAATTAAAAAAGAATAGGGATATAATGTTTCATTTTATGCTTTGAAACATATTTATATTTATTCTAAACTCATGCATATTTAATTTATACTTTTATAAGAGGAGAGGCATATTTTTTTTATTTAATAATAAAACAGAGACTAATCTTTTCTCCTTAAGGACTTTGATGATTTATTTAAATAATATGTATTTTGACCTAACGCTATTCAATAATATTTTCACGTATTCTTTGTCATTTATATTAGTTTGTATATTTTACGTAGTGAATTAGTTAATTCATTCAAATATTTTTTGCTTTATACACATTCAATTCGCATTTAATAAAAAAATATGAATATTTTTTTGAATTTACACAAGAATTCAGAAATAGTTTTTCAGAATTTATAATAAAAATGCATCATATCCTCTGAAAAAATTAAAATTAACTCGTAAATTATTAGTAACTAGATTTATTAGTTATGTAAATTAAAGTAATAAAAAATTAGTATTGTACGAGTTTTTTTTTTTTTTTTTTTTTTTTTTTTTTTTTTTTTTTTTAATTTACGAAATGGTTATTTGCATTGAAAATTATCATTATTATTATTATTGGTAAAAAGACCCATCATAAGCCACTAGCGACAAGACGAATCTTGTTTTCATGGAAAATATTTTTTATAAAACTTAATAGCTTCAAAATAATTACGCCCCTTCCAAATCAGTTTTGTGTGTGCGACGTTGCTTAATTATTGATAGTCATTAAAATATCAGTTTATATCCCTTTAAGAATATGCTGTATTTCAATTTCTTGAAATAATTATTCTTACTTGAAATTTCAATCATTCTCACTTCTCATTGCCAAGATATATTTACCACTAGTAGACCCAAGTAGTTAGCATTCAAGGAAAAATGTGTTTTAAACTTTTAACCGTGTCTAAAACACTTGGCCCTTGGTAAACTCTTAGGAAACTTGAGTTCATCTAGTCCAAACTAGATATAGTTTGGTCTAGATGTATATATATATAGCGCAATCTTAAATTCTAGGGGAATCAAATGAAACAGAATTACTTTAAAATGCGGTTATAATAATGTACAAAGCAAAAAATTAACTTAAAGCATCATACATGCAGAAAACTAAATTATTCTTTAATTACAAACATAGAGGAATATTAATTGTGCTTATCGTAGCTTTAATTCTTAATTTATGTCAATTTTTGTCAAACCACTCTCCTGAATACACTCAGACAGCGTTGAATTTTATAGCCATCAAGCGGAAGATGAACACCTTTACTAAAGTTTAAACACTAATTTCATTGCTTAATAAAGTTATGTACTTGATTTTTCATAAACCTTTTCGCTTCCTCCAGTAATCCGAGTCTGCTTCCTTTATTCTTAGATTTCTTCCTCATTATTTCTTCCGTTCGCGTGGTCTGTGATGCCGGTTAAAACAGACTCTTCCAAGGAAATAAGGAACAAAAAGGACCTCAAGTTCGCGGGTTTGCCGCTCCCATAACACACAAATAATGCCAATTTTCCTTAATCGCCTTCCTTTAAAGGCAATTCATCTTATCAAAGAACGTCAGAAGCTCTAGTAAATGAGCTTTCGGGATCTAATTTAAATTTCCCTCTTTTCCTACTCATTTTTCCCTTTTCTCAACGACTGCAAGAGGGAAAAGCCATGCTTTGTGATAACTAGCCAATCGGAACTCAGTCTCCCATTTTAATGTATCAGATTTACCTCAGAAAGTGAACATCATTATGAAAATTACTTAACAATTGAGTTATATTTTTTACACAATCCTGAAAAAATTAACGAAATAATTAAATTCCTTTAAAATGAGAGATTAGTATTCTCATAAGAAATTCACAAAAAAGGAACTAAGTAAATAAAAAAACTCATTCTTAAAAATTTACAGCTCGTTATTACAAAGAATTGAAATATTTTTGTACGTTTCTTAGAATAGCATATTTAAGTAACCTTTGAAATTTATTGAAAACGTAACTGTGGCGTTTGTCTACAAAAGAATAGCTGAATATTTAAACGCAATTTAAATTTAAAATATAGAATAGTGAACTATTTCATAAGAAAAAAAAATCATGACTCCAAATAGAAAACATCAAATAAAAATATACTTTTTAAATGATAAAATTATAACTTACAAATGAATAATAAAATTGTTTTAAAATTGATTAACGTATTCCTCTAAAAATATTTTGGGCATTTTAAGAATACTCATTGAAAAATATTGAAGTTGGATATTTTACGTTATAATGGTAATGTTCTTTCATTTTTGCTTTATTATTCAATAAAATTATATAATAACGTTTCTCCCGTTAAATCTATTTTATAACTTTTAATAAAGATTTAATATTTTGTGCATTCAAAATATACTGAAGTGAAAACGGCTTTAAAAAATAGTTTGCGATGTTATCATAAGTATGTTCTAGGAAAAATTTTAGGCCCGAGCAAATAAAATTCAATGCTAATCGACAAACCTGTCTTGCTCTGAAATTCCTATCTGACTTGGACTAGTTGGTGAAGCGGAACATTAGTCGCCGCATCGCAACTGCAGCCAAATTTCGTCACTTTGAAAATACATGGAAAACGCATTAACAGTATCATTGTAAAATAACATATGCAAAGTAAATATTCACATATATTTATATTATGTAAAAATAGGAATCACCCAACATCTCGATTTTTTAAGCATAAATAGGACCATACTGACACTGTCAATTAGCCTCAATTTTTAAGTTAACTTCAATATAGAATAATGATAACTTTTCATAAAATAATATCGTGTAAATGATTCAAAATGCCTTACATCTCAAGAGATACATCTCAAGAGAAATAGCACTAAATGTTAAATCGTTAACTAAAAAGTAGTGTTGTCCATTCTAACGTTTTCAAATATCAGTGTGTTGATAGAGCGTACGCAGATAACTTATTGCCAACTGTTTTTCTGCTATTGGTGTTGTAGGAGTTAAGTATGTTTTTCATTGATACTGCTTATGATATATATATATATATATATATATATATATATGATTAGTGAGCTAAATAAAGTGGTTACTTAGCTCAGTCGCCTACCTCTTTCTTAAACTGTGATTAAGAAGTAAGAGTCACTGTCTTTTATGGTGAATTTTTATAGCCCATTTCGATGTTTTTATGAAATGTAAATATATAAATGCATTCCATGTTTCTCAAATGAAAGTAAACTTAACTGGAAATATTAATTTCGATTAATTGGGGCAATACGCGCGCGCGGTAATATAACCAACCGTGTTTTACATTACAGACCGAAAATAAATAGCCTACTTTTAATGTAATACTAATTTCCTCAAATATCTAAAATTTCACATATTTTATAAACCTTATATCTTAAACTACAATCTTAAGAGCTTTATTCCAAGTAAGATTCTGTCGCAGCTTGTCCTTATTTGGACCTTAAGCCATTAAATCCAACCAACCACATTCAAGTAAGATTTTTGTTTCCCTCCCAAATAGCATTCTATGAGAATTTAAATAATCATAAAATGTGGTCTGAAACACACATGTAGGAATGAACTAAAATTATTTTGATTGTATATATATAGTTAAATCATTTGTAGGAGAAATTAACAATATTTTGTGATAAATAAGAATAAAAATGGGTAAAGAAACGATTTTTTACGTGCATGTATGTGGGTGCATTCGTATACGTGTATATCTATGATTTTGTGTTTTTTTTATAGAATAAACTATTCAAATATTCGCATTAATATGAACTATACTTCATTAAATGATCCACTACCGTATCTATGAAACTAAAATAAGATCACGAATTATCAATATTCTAAATTAACAGAAAACTAAAATTAATAAAAATCACCAAGACTTACTTTATTTACATCAATAAAAGTAAAGATTTTGCTTAATGAAACTAAAAAGCCAAAAATCCCTTCGCCTAAAACAAACAGAAAACGAAGATGCAAGTAAAAATATTTAATATAAAATGAACTCGAATATTTGAAAGCAGAATTTTCACAACGCATCTTTAAATATGTATTCTTATGTTTAAAAAATTCATGCAGTCCAGCAGAGTTGCTAGGACTAAAAACTCTACTCTAATGAGAAATTCTATTACCAAAGAGTTGCATTTTCGAAACTTGAATTAAATCAATGCCTTGAAAATTTCGTCTGATTCAAAAGAAGAAAATAATCTACTCTTTAGATCGCGCAAAATTGCTCCCGCTGCCACTTTTCAGGCAGAGTAATTTATTATACTCACTTTTTAATTCATTTCTGTCAAGAAAATATTTAGAAGAAAGTTACTTTTACTTTACTAATTATAATTGGTCACGCACTAAATTATCAATTTGTTCGTTGTGCTCAGAATGAATAAGTTCACTCAAGCTGAGTTAAATATTTAGACTTCGTTATAAAAATCAACATTCCGTAACTATGATTATATTATTTTAAGTTAGAGATTGAAATCACAATCTAGATGTTTAAAAAGAGTTAATATATTATTTTAACTTAAATGATTAATAAATTTTTGTTTTCCAGAAATTCCTGATACATTTTAAAAGAAAAAATATGGTTGATTAATAAGGAGATTATTTCATTCCTGTTCTAGTTTTATTAAATAAGCTCTAATTTTTATGATACAACTATGATCACACATGTTATAAAATCCAAAATGTAATTTTCACTAGTTTAAAAAATTACTTTTGAAAATCGATACATTTTTAATAAATATTCCAGTGACAAATAGCAAAAAAAAAAAAAAAAAAAAAAAAAAAAATACTTAAAATATTTTCTTTTATGTATGTAGTATCACTTACTATTTTATTTATTTATTTATTTTTTGGTCTTATTTAAGCCTGGGAAAATTTTAAAAGATATGTTTAAATATATATAAATGGTCATAAAATAGGTTTAAAAATTTATAAAGTGAAATATAGCTTGTAAATATTATGGGAGATTGAAATGGCTTGAACTACTGTTCTAAAAAAGGATAATTCACAAAAGTCTTTTTGACTGTTGTGAATAATTAATTGTCTTATTTATACTTGATCATAAAATATAATCAATCTATATTTGAATATTAGATGCATTTAACTCTGTAGTAAATTTAAAAACATATATTTAAAATGTACATTTATTATACCCATTTAAGTTATGGGTGTGAAAGCTATTTTTATACTCTTTGTTCCTTCATTTTAAAACTTCTTTAAGGTTGCCTCCATGTTTTTCATGAAAAATACAACTATTCGGACAGTGACATTTTAATTAATGGCCAAGAAAAAAATTAAATTGTAAACATTTTGACTTGCAAGTACAATATTAATAAAACAAATATTCATCAGACAATATTTTCATATTTTCTGAATTGTAGAAGTTTATTAAATTTGTTGGTAATGTATTAAGCAAATAAGAGTATTTGAAATTACTTTCTCAAAAGATGAAGATTAAAGAAGTTAACTTTTTTAAAACTGCTTTTTTTTCATTTTTAACAAACTATTGGGGTTTCATTTTTACAATTAATAATTTTCGTTGTGATTTTCTATGTTTGAAATTATTATTATTAATTTTTTTTTAATGTAAAAATCACCATTTTGATTTTCTATTTTTAAAATATTGTCAAAACAGTATGAAAAATTAGTTTTTTGAAATGAATAGTGCAGGAAATTCTATTTATATACAAATATATTCTTCAGTTTTGATTTATTTTTTATGAGGTAATACTTCGTACTTTCGCAATTGCGTAATTTGAATAAATTTTTTATGCGAGAATTTGCAAAAAAGGTAGAAAACTTTTCCATTTCTACCAACATATTTCTTGATTACAAGATAGGAGAAAACGTTTAAGATATATTTCTTATTATGAATAAAAGTAATTATTAATAGAAGTTTGTTTGTAACAGACATGGTCGGTTAGAGAAGTTTTTCTGCATTTAATACGTAAAAAGATTTTCCATAAGAAACTAATACTGATGACAATGAATTCATAGTGTACATATTTGTCGAATAAAACAAAGCTCCATAATGGTGTGAAATAAATATACTTAGCTTGTCTAAAAAATCAAAAAAATTATCTCATACGTTTGATATGGGATCTATTCATCCCTCAACAGAATTTATAATATATATATATATATATATATATATATATATGGCCCCCACATATTTAACTCTTTGGACCCCGCATTTAAATTAGATTAATCGTATGAAAATGAAGTGATTTAAATCAAATGCGTTATTAATTTTATGTTTAAGATAAATTGTTAGATATTTATACATTTCAAAAAATGAAATTGAAATAATATTTAAAAGATTTTTTATTATTATTGTAAAAGGATTTGTTTGTGTAAAAAAATTTAGAAAACAAGGATTGTTTGTTTGTGATTTACGATTTTTGCATAAATAGATTATTTTAAAAAAATACCACGAATTTAAAAGTCCATAAGAAGTCTATGTGAAGGAACTGCAACTTACTTTCACTCCTTTGCTAAAATGATTATAAATTCAAAGATTTAAAACTTTCAGTAGTTAGAAATATAAAAACTTGTGTGTGTCATTAACCAGGATGTATGTGTGAAAAAAATTGTACTATTTAAATTCCTTTCAAATCCTTGCATGTCAAAACATATTAAATTTCGTAAACAAATAATTTTTATTGTAGAAAATATAATTAAACTAGTATCGAATTTTGAAAAGATAGAATGACAAATTTAGTTCTTAGTTATTTTTAAGTATATGAATTCCCAACAATGCTAACAATACTTTTTTTTTTCTTTCTTTCTTTTTTTTTTAAATAATGATTTTTAAATTGCTTACTGTAAATGTCCACATTTTACGATATAAATTTTCTATAAAACTTCACGTTTTCCTCAATAAACCGTCTCTGCAGATGTGTTTGTTTATAACGTTATGGGTAATTTTATATTTTTATTGATCAATTTATTCATTCCCGTTTTGTGTATTACAATATAAAATTTTTTAGTTAAAAAAAATCTGATCTCATTTTATTAATTTGTTTACTTAACTTAAAAGCATAAATATTTTTTAACCTTTAAACAAATTATCAATATAGTATGCAAATTTTTTGCGGCCACAATATGTAAGTATATTTTAAAATCATTAGAAGTAATATAACTATTATTTAAAAGGAAAAATTTCTCTACATATATATAAAAAGGGAATCTTATCATATTTTTAAATAAAAAAATGTTTGTGGAATTTTCGTTAATAAATACCATTTAATAGAATCAAAATTTATCATTTCTTTAATACTCATGAAAGAGAACAAATATTTTTTGTCATAAAACTCATAGAATAACCAAACCTTAAATAATTCATTACATCACAAAAATCTATCAATAACTTATATGAATGAAGCCATAAGATATATTTATTTCTTTATATATGAAATTATTTATCATTGAAATAAAAATATAATTAAAAATAAAAATAATTATTATATAGTAATAGCAAATAAATCTTTTAACTTTTCAATTCAAATGATTCAGATTTATGCACAGATTTACAAATTTCATTTTCAAAATCTTCTCAAAATTTTGTTATAATAAATGAATTAGCAATAGAATATGTATTAAATGTTGAAAAAATAAATATTAATTTTATACATTTAATTTATAATTAATTTTATATTTTAATCGTAAATCAAAATATGTACTATAGGCATTTACGAATAAGGTTAAAATGTCTTCCTTTCAAAATTTTGGTATTCATTGTAATATAAATTACTATACAAATTCAAGGAGATTTTAAAGCTTACCTTCTTTAAATTATTTATTCATAGAAGTCTCCATTTCAGCATTTCAAATACACTTTTAGTCACGCTATTTACCGCTAGATGGCAGCACAATCAAATTACCCTTTTGTGTTTTTTTTTTCTAATTATCTTTAAAAACAGCCTAATACGTTAATTAAAGAAAATTACTGAACCTCAGGTGCCGAAATAAAATTAAAAATTCACGTGGTCAGCGATGCATACAAAATTTAATTTTATGAATACATAGTGCAGATCTTAGTTTAATCTTGTTTAAAATATTAAGGTGATTTTTTTTTTATTTTAAAATTTTTCGTTAACATTGAAAAAGAGAAATATTTTTTTCTTCTTCAAAGCAAAGTTATGTTTATCAAAGTTTTATTCTTCTAATAAGTTATTTGGTAGTATCAGTTTAAAAGCTAAGAAGAAAATCTAGTAACTGAAATATTTTATTTTGATTTATTCCATTCAGGAAAAGGTAAATTATTACAGTTGAGTAAAAATATTTTTTCTTTGTTTTTGATTTTTTTGTCCTTTTCTCTTTAAATATTTTTAAATTGTTTTTAATTACTTGCAATATGAGGTGAACATGTAGCTTAAAATTTTAAACTCGTCTAAACATGAACTGAGTGTAAAAGTTAGACCTTCAGGTAGATGTCGTTCGATATCCTCATGGCAACGGAAGGACGCACTTTATTTCTGAGAGGGGGGGAAGGAACTGAAAACAGAGAGTAAGAGTTCTCTAGTATAGATGTGAAAAATGTTTCGCAACCGATCGATACAGTGTCGGATTTGAGTTGAGAGTTGTTTGCCTTCAGAAGCAACATAACTCTTATGACAACACCCGGCAACTAATGAGAAATCGCTTGCTTAAAGCACAGATTTATTTGCCGCCCTCCTGTTGCCTCTTTGAAGAACGTCAATCAAAAAGTGGGGAAAAGTTTTTGTCGCGCAGGCGGACAGTTCGTTGAAACTGGACGGTAGACTTCGAAAGTTTGGTGTATATTTTCATTGCAAAATTTCGGCTGTAAAATAAATTGAAATAAACGATAACATATAAAAATATACAAACAAAAGAAAAATTCTTATTTAAATTTTTAACTTAGCATAGAATTGTAATTTATTTTTTAATTGACATTTTCACCTTTATACACCAAATTATTGTCAAATGATTAATAATTTTTAATCTTTTCGTATATTTAAGTTGACAAAGTTGATTCGTTAATTATTGGTCAACCAAATCACTACTTATTTCAAATTTAGTTGTAGTGAAAAAAGAAGTAAATACTATTATAATCCATTATTTATTTTATATTTTCCTTCTCAAGTATTCAGATAACGTAACAAAATTAATATTTATTTTAAACTATTTTAAAAGTTACAAAACAATAATTAATAAAATTAAGCATCACAGTTAAAAAAAATAATCATAAAAATTCTTAAAATATCAAAATTTTGGAAATACTGGAAACGCATTTGATAAAATTGAAGCTTTTTGTGGAAATTAAAGAACAAAATATTTTTGCCGAATTATTAAAAGACGAAATGAAGAATTACTTTTAAATTAAATTACCTCAATATTAAAATTATTTTCCATTTGAGATACATCGATTTTTTTTATTTCGATCACATTTTAAAAATATGCTAACAATTTTTGTTGATTTTTTAAGAGAAAAATAATTTGAAACTAAATCTGGAAACAGTTTTTGTGCGTATCTAAGCGTAGATTTAATCCCCAATTCGCATTCTTTTTACTAAGCAATATTCTTTGAAATGCTTATATTATTATTATAATTATATATATATATATATATATATATATATATATATATATCTTCCTTTAGGTTTAAAGAAATTTTGAGAAATTATCCACCCACCACTTATTTATAAAATCAGCGAAAAGTTTCTCTTTTGCAATACTTTGATTTTTTTTCTTTTAGAAAATAAATATTAAGTTATCAACACTTACGAAATTAGATATTTTAATACAGATGTAAATAAATTTTCTTCTGAAATTTATTACGCGACAATTATTAAATAAAAAAATAAACTGACTAAAGTACTTATTATATAATTTTAAACCGTCAAGTATAAACATCAGAAATTGGAAATTCTGAGATGAATTTACTATAAAAAGTGTTATTTATATATATATATATATATATAATGTTTTTAAAATATTTTCAACTTGTTTAATTATTATATTCATATCTAATTATATCTGTTGAAAATATTGAAAAGAATTGATAAATAACGATCTCATATGATATACAACTCTTATTTCTCCTTTGCACGTTATTCATAAAATATTTTTTGAAGCTTCAAAATTTTATTTTGAAAATACCCTGTAGAGAAATAATTTTTGAGTATTTGATATAAATTGAATGATAAAACGAAAAATGTATTCCTTTAATAGTTAAGGAGGATTAAAATTCCCAAAAATTAACATGTCGGTATTCGTGTTTTTTATTGAAAAATAATCTAATTTTATTTTAAATCTATCTCCCAAGAAATTTTTAGATAGCTTATGTATGATTACTTTTTGCACGACGCCTATTTATTTAAAATACAAAGTGCGCAAAAATGTAAAGAAATAATTTATAAATTATTATTTATATTTATAAGGAAATAATTTGTATAAATGTTTTTATATGTAAATATTTAGACCGTATTCAGTTAAAATTAAACTTAAAAAATTGACAGAGTCACTATAATTAATTAAATTAAAAAATTAAATAAAAAATAGTTTATATAGCTTATATTTTTAAGATTTCAAATTTCTTTTTTTATACTCTGACATTCCACATTTAAAATAAGACAAACTATACTTTTGGCTAACTGTTGATAAAATTCAAAATAGAATTTTTAAAACATTTCTAAATAATATTACATGATCCTGAAATGAAATTCATCAAATAATTGTCGTAGTTGATTTTTCCTTATTTTTTTCTTAAAGTTCCAGCTCATATATACTTCGTATACAAATTTGTTATCGCAAAATTAATTTTAACGAATATTTCACTTGTTATTTATTGAACAGAGATTTATTTCCCATTACACGAGGCGCAGTTTTATATAAGTAAATCATTCCTCCGAATATTCTGTTCATTAAAAAAACCACATGCCGAAAGATATTCCTTATTACTCCTCCTCACACACATATGTACATGTGCACTTGCTTATCGTGCTATTTGCATTTTCAGCCAGACTTTCAACAAGCTCACAGCTAGGGAAGAAAAATGCATCCGCTTGTTCCAAATATCAATGCACGACCAACCCCAGCTTTCCATCTATCCGTTTCCTCATTAATAATGCATCACTCGCGATCGTTTGGTGCTCGCGTGGAAAAAATGCACAGCTGTAGAAGCGCACTTCTTAAGTGAGATCTGAAAGTTTTTATATTTTTCTCAAGCATCTTTCGCGATTTCTACCTTTCTGTCTCCTTGTTTTTATTTGTTTGTTTTGGACAAGTCTCGGATTTTTTTTTTTTTTTTTTGTTATTTCTGATTATTTAATTTAATGAATAATTTTATTTTCTTCGATGGTTATTTGTAAAAATATGTGTGCTTCTTTCTATAAACTGAGAGAAACGAAAACATTTTTTTTTTTTAATAAGGAGGCTTTTCCATTGTTACGAAAATGCTAAATATTGAGGTCATCTTCAAATTTGATTAGATATAATTTACAATTTGTGCGGGTTTAGTGCAAAAATTAATTTGCCTTAGTGCAAAAATTAAGTAATTGATAATCCATTGGATAGGAAAGATGTGGGTAAAGAAACCTTTTAGATTTAAAATATTTTATTTATTTTTCTTGATAAATATTTTGTCCCCTTCAATGTCACATTTTTTTCAATGTCACATTTGTTCTGAACTCCTTATTTTCTGCACGAAATTATACTCATAACAATTTTCAAATTTATGGATAGCTAAATAACCACACGTTTTGGATTTTTAATTTTATTTTTATCATTAGAAGCTAGTGATTGGACTTTTTCAAATTGGATTAAAATGTGAAGTTTAAAATGATGACTGAACACCTGAATTTGATTGAAATGTAGGGGCTTTTTTCCAGCTTTATAATTCTTTATTCCCAAAAATATAAATTTCCTGTATTCCAATAGTTTTATTCATTATCATAAAATTTAATCAGTTGAAAACTATATTCAAGTCAAAATACTTATTTGATTTAATTATGAGAGGCCAAGCAAATGTGACGATTTTATTTTTATTTTTGAAGGAAAAACTCAGGAAAATGATATTATTTTAACAAAATAAAAAATAAAAATTTCTAATAAATGAATTTAGGCTCAGGTATTTTTTCTTAGATTTCTATATGCAATTTATTTCTTCTGAATTTTAAATGTTGCTCTATGGATTACTGAAATAAGATAAGTATTCTCTAAAATAAAAAATTTTCAATTTTTCTTTAATTACAAATTTTTTTTAATTTACGGTTTTTTTTTTAACACACTTAAGTGTTTTTAACACATCCACTGTTTTTTTTTAACCATTATTTACAATAATCTAATGCAAAATTGTAAGAAAATTCATCACATTGTTTAAAATAATACTCGTCAATAAAATCATAAAATAAACATAATCGAAATTGTTCATTTTAAAAAAATGTATAATCAATTCAAAATTTTTTCAATTGAACGTTCCCAATTCTAACATAATAAACATTTTTACAATCATAAAATCTGTTGTTTATAACAAGTAATTAGCTTTTAATGGTCCACCCCTCAAACGTAGAAAATAAAAGAATCTATATAGTCACTGTTTCTCTGTCAACAACACGCTATTAATCAATCTTTCTGGTAGTAACACACTATTAAAAGTCAGAATCATGTGTACGAATAACACTGGGGTATGTATTAAAAAACTACTTTGCACTTTGTAGTGACAAAAATATCTGAATAAAAATTGAGTACTTGAATTCCAATTAGTTTAGTTAGTCATAATATATATATATATATATATATATATATATATATATATATATATATATATATATATATATATATATATAACGAACAAACAATGTGTACAACAATAAACATGCAAACAAATAAATTGAACGCAAGTTAAAAAAATATATATACTATATCTCAATATATTCTTAATAAAATATAAAAATACATCATACTATTACTTCTGATAAATGAAGGCAAATTGAATTTGATTATAATATTATTAAACAGTTAGTAAATTTACTTTTGAGTTAATTGTTATAAATTTTGATGGAAGGGGGGAATTACATAAGTAAACTTGTAATCTTAGATAGCAAAATATAATCAAATCACTTGATCCACCAATAACCACTCATGACTATCCTGAACATAAGCTTTTATCCGTGGATAAAAAAATATATTGTAATTTAGTATATTGACCATTCTCACACCATCCATCTACTATACTAACGAAAATGTATATTTCATTCTGTTTTAATCTATTGAAATTTTTAAACTGATTATAAAATTATAAATTATATATTTTTCCTGGATGTGGCATACAAAAAATTTAAACATACTCAATGTTACTTAGTTTGAGAGAACAGCGCATGATGATACTGATGTTCCTATACTCAAGTTTTAATACTGACATTATTTTTAAACAAATGCCATAGTAATTTCCTAAAATAAAGTAACAGACAGATGTAAATTTTTAATTATTTATTTTATACCTATTGATATATAAAGTAAGGTATTCCAGAATTTGAATTTGGAAATATATGATTGTCACGACATATTATCATTGGATTCAGCTGTTCTGCTCTTAAGTAAAACTGAAAAATATTCGAGATGATGACATAAATTTTCAGACGTAATCGCTGACGTAGTTTTATTTATTTTTAATTTATTTTAAACAGCGATATTAAAATTCAGATTGTTTTAGCCAGGTGAGAAAACAATGTATGTATATATTTGTTTTTGTTCAGACATTCTATCCACATATCTTTTACTAACCAATTCTCAAAATAACTCCATTTCCTTCAGTACATTAATAACAAAGAATTTGACTTATATTATGTGCAATTAAATAATTTATTCAGTTAATTTTTAAGGATTTATATATATATATATATATATATATATATAATGTAACACCAAGAAAGAGTTGCCAGAAAGTGATGGAACTCGGCAAACAAAGAGAGAGACTACAACAAACTATGAGTGATCTGTATTTCGAAATGATATGCATAATACAGAGCGAGAACTGGGTCGGGTCAGTAGGTTATGGGACCACCATATGAACACAGAGTCAATGAGAGCACGGATGTCGTCGTGAGGAATGGATCTCCATTCTCTGTCAACCATTTGCCAAAATGTGTCTTCTAAAGGAAGCAGTGGCTGAGTCTGCAAATGGCGTCGAATCATATCTCAAACATGTTCGATTGGTGAGAGATCTAGAGAGCACGGTGGCCAAGGAAGCAGCTGTACACCTTGCAGGGCTGATGCGAGCAATGCGGTAGGGCGTTGTCCTGATGATAAAGTTCCTTGGGCAAACCTTTAAAGTAGGGGAGTGTCACCGGCTGTAGCACATCATGAACTTAACGTTAGGCTGTCATGGTGCCATGAATACGAACTAGAGGTGACCCGGAGTTGTACACAATGGTGCCCCAAACTGTGATGCCTCGTTGTCCTGCTGTGGGACTTTACACAATTGCTGTAGGATTGGACCTGTCTCCACGTCAAACCCCACTCATACGCGGCGACTATCACTAAAGAAACAAAAACACAACTTATCTGAGAAGATAATCCTGGGCCACTCCGTTGTCCATATCGCTTTAATCCGGCACCGTTGGCGTCTATGCTATTGGGTCAAATGCAATCTTCTTAACGGACGCCATGAGCGCAGGCCGCTAGCAACCAATCGACGGCAAATGGTTCTGCTAGATATGGAAGCACCCAGGGTGTCTTGCGGATGCTGCAGAATTTCGGTAGGCGTGCTTTGCGGAGCCGCTACCTCCTCCCGTCGGACGCCAAGATCCACGCATGCTGACGTCAATTTGGTTACACCAAGAACTCGGAAACGTTCCGCTGCTCCTTGTTCTAACCATATTCACCACGCATTCACAGTGCACTGGTTGCAGTGCACTATGAATGCGTCCAGGTGTCTATCAGCTGCGGTTTGTCGTAAGGATCAACCTGCCCTTCGTAGACCGATCATTATGCCCCTAATAAACTCGTCTGTCTTCTGGAACTAACTCAGTTGACGATAGTTTGGCGTTCTCTGCAATTAAAGGCGTCCTTTGAGATAAGAACAAACTTCCAACGATTATTTTCCAAGCAGCAATAACGGCACGAATATTGCCCACTCTACCCATATTTCCCATTATTTACATAACTCTGTAAGGTGCTTCTACCCTGAAATTTGCATAATGTTTTGACCAATCCGTCTTGGTTTTGCTTTTTTAATGTCGGGCTCTATATCTTCATGAATGTTGCAGTCATCAAATCTTGACAAATGCCCTGATGAATAACAGAGAAATTTTAAACTGAATAAAAGGATTTCGTTGCAATTGCTTTTTTTTAAGTAAAAATTTTACCTAACAAAAATAGTTGCAACAAAATATATCTTGTGAAGACTTCGGTATAAAATTCTTCACTATCTTAATTAAAAATAATTAGAAAATCAAAATTTAAAGCAGAATTTAAACAATCTAAGTCTGTAAGAAGGTTAGTTACATTTATCATGTTGCTTTATTATCTTTTCACTTGAGGATATAATTTCAGTATCTTTAAAGTTTGATATAATCGACGATATTTTCTCCTCTTTTTATAAATTTCCCGCACAAAACATTTAGTATTTTCTCCAATCTGCAGAGCAGCTATAAAATGAGGCCTCACGTCAATCAGAGCATTAACCAACTTCTCTTGAAGTATATCGCACACTTTTTAATGAGCAGCTTCCATCTATGATTGCAAATTTAAGTTTTACTTAAAATACAGTTCAAAATTCAAGAATTCCTCTTTCAAACAAGAGAGAGTGTCAGATCGACTTGACATAAATTAATGGCAGGGCTGCTCGCTCCAAAGTGGAAAATCTCTGGATGAAATTCAGTGATAGTTTAACAAAGAGAAATATTACGTTGGGGAATAAGTTTGTAGCGTTTCTCCCTAAAACTTTTATTTAAATAAAAAACAATAATTATATCAATAAGTTAATCAATTATATATTCACCGTTGCTGTTTACAACTTCTTCCCACCTCTCGACCGATTTGTTGATGCCGTTCCGCCAAAAATCGCCCGATCTGGTGTCCAAGAAGCTGTTGAGCCAGTTTATAAGGACCTCTTGGTGAACTGGGAAATGCTCGAAAAGAATGCACAGTCAACAAGGAGCTCTACATTGCCCAGTTACACCACGTGAATGAGGCTATTCACCTGAAAAGATTTGATCGACATGGTCAAACAATACTCCTTCACGACAATGCCAGGCTCCATGTTGCACAAATCATCAAAGCCGCACTAAGAGCACGAATGGGAGGTCATTCAGCATTCGCTGTATTCTCAAGACCTTGCACCGACCGATTACCATGTTTTCCGCTCCTTGTCTAACTATATGAAGTGCGTTACCTTCGATAACAAAGAGGTCCTTAAAAACTGGCTCAACAACCAGACCAAGAGAATTTTGACGGAACGGCATCAACAAATTAGTCGAGAGGTGGGAAGAGGTTGTAAGTAATAACGGCGAATATATAATTGATTAACGTGTTGATATAATTAATATTTTTGTTTAAATAAAAGTCTTTGGTGAAAACACTATGAACTTATTCACTAACCTAATAGATGCAGTGTTTTTTCTTCCTGCATGCATGTCTACCAACGTGCAGGAGTCAAAGTTACCTCACATGAATGCGGCTTATTATCTATGAAAAAATTTTTCTGAAAGGTGAAACGTAATAATAGATATATGACTTACTTCGTCTTAAAGCTGTTAAATTATTCGAAATCGAAAATTATGTCAGGGCTCACTTTGACCCAGTGTTAAGACTGCGCTCTTCGGGATGGAAGACATGTTTATCCCCAATTAAGGCTGCTTTTAGAATGCAAAACTGTAATAATAAGTGATTGAGATTTGTAAGCGTTTATTTCCTTTCGACATGTGAATATCGTCTATATTATCCTAACATAGTCTATTATCCTATAACTGTTCAGTGATCTTCCGCAATGGGGTTTCAAACATATCAAATGGGGAATCAAACAAATACACTCAAACACACAAATTGAAATCGTTTTCTAAATCATCCGAAGTTAAAGTTGCATGTTTGTGACCCATATCAATCGTTTTTGATACCTTCTTTTCTTCAAAATGTGTTTTTAATTACCTTCAAGGACTTCTGACTAGCTTGCAAAAGATATATTATTTACAGATGAAGTATTACTGTCAAGACAGCGGCAATTTAATAAATCTCTATTTATGCTTATATTTGCTTTTTTATAATATCTTATATTATTTTTAAGTTTAAATTTATCAGTTTAGACATTTTCTTCCGCAATTCCTTTTCCTTTAAGGAGACTATGTTCATATCAGCGCTTTAAAAATTGAGAATAATTATAATTTCTTAATTCCAAATATAAAATCGTTATTTATTATATTCTTGGGTTAATAAGACTTAAATGGAAAAAATTTCCCCTCTCTTTCTAGGAATAACATTCGTTTTTTGTAAAGAAAAATAAACGAAAGCGAAATTAACTCATGCGAAGAAAACTATTTTTTTAATTGCTTTTAACTGATAAATGTTCAATATTACAAGAAAAATTATTAATTTTCTAACATTCAATTCCATACATTTTCCGTCACATAAATTTAGATAATTCTGTTTCAAAGCAAAATTCAAAAGCGGATAAAATTAAATTTGTATTTGCTTACTGTTTTAAATTTTTCGTTAATTTTTCATTCTTACTTTAATTTGAAATATTTTATCATCAGTTCTTGTGTAATTAAAATGTCTTCAACTAGATTACCGAAACATTAAAATCATTAATAAATAGACGTTATAGGATTTAATTTAGTTTTCCCCTTTCCTTTAAAAATATTACATTTTTGCTTGTTTTCATTAATTATTATATCAATTTATGCATTATTTTAATATATTTAAATTTGCAGTGTATTGAAACACATAACCTCAAAAAAAATTTTTATCTATGGATTAACTAAAATTTCATAAGAAAACCTTAAATACAAGTTTCAATGTTTGACAAAAATTAACGCCATTTTATAAATAGAGAAATATTTTTACCAAAAATATCAAAATTATAATTAAATTAGACTATAAGTTTAATAATGTAAATATTAACAACAACGATTCTATTTTAATATATGCCTTAAATATTGCTCCATTTTTAACATATAATAATTATGACTCATTCACAATATTTTTAAGAATAAATTATTCTAAAAAAGTTTTCATTAATTAAAATATTAGAACTATTCTATGTGTTCTTTCAAAAGCGACATGATCTCTCCTTATTAACTATATATATATATATATATATATATATATATATATATATATATATATATATATATATATATATATATATATATATATATTTCCAATGGTCGGGGTATAACGGGATGTATTGCCCCTTATACCAAAGGAACCGGCCAGAAACAGCTACCTCTTTGCCGCCGAGGCGTTGCCTCGGGTGCACCACAGGGGATGGGCCACCATCGCACCCTCACACATGCCATAGGGACCTGTTTTAGGGTAGGCTCCATTCATATCTCATTCACACACACAAGGAAAGGACAAAGACAGGATAGAGAGAGAGAAAGTACATCTATGCCTGAACCGGGATTCGAACCCAGAACCTCCCTATCCGTAGTCAGGTATATAAGTGAGTATTATATACATTCACAGAAGCTGATTGTGTTAATAAATTGAATTGTGCATTCAAAATACTTCGTATGATATACATGTTAAGAAATAAAATTTCATGTTTGAATTATTTCTATTTAGATCATCTGTCGCTCTAAATGGATTTCATAAAAAAAGCGTAGTTCTTATTAATCATTTTGACGGAACATTTCAACAGAAATTATTTGGACTTTTATCTGTTTCCATAGTGTTCATTACTATTATGAAATGCACTTTGCAATACAGTTTAATTTGTATTATTTTCAAGATGCATTATATTAATATTTGTTAATTTTTGAATTAGTTAAGGAAAATTAAATCGATTAGCCAATTAAATTTTTCATTAAAACTTTTAACTAATTGCATGGAATCTCAATTAAATTAATTGATTCAGAATTATTTTTGATCAGAATAATTATTATACTTTTTTAAGAAATAGTGGTTTAAAGTTTTAATTATTTCTATGATAAATTAATACAAAAATTTAACTATATATTTTTAAGTTCTGTTACTCGTTAAACGAAGAATTTTGTATTAAATGTTTTATTTATAAGATATACATATATTAAGAAAATTAAAGATAGTCAAAAATTTTTTCTATTTTACCAAGCTTTGTGATTTAGGTTAAAATACATTCATTTATAGTATCCTTCGTATAAAAAACATTTTTAAACTAAATGAAGTAACACTGGATTAGAAGAATTAGCCGTTTAAGGAGAAATCATAGTTATTGCAAATATTTAGTTCTTATTTAACTTTTCATATAAGTTTATATTTGGTGATGTAAGTGTGAATGGGAAAAAATTTAGTCATTTAACACTTAGTAAATATCATTGCGTTAAATATTTATTAAATATCTGCAAGAAAAATACAGAGGACTTTTTGGATCTTTTTTTTTTTTTTTTTTTTTTTTTTCATATTTATTTTCAAATATCGAATTTTTAACAGTTTATTTGTTTCTAATATGAAGGAAAATATTTGAAAATATAAATATAAAAATAAACTTTAATATTATCATATATAAATATGATAATATTAAAATTAAATTAAGTATTAAATTAGTTTTATTATTTTAAATTATTGAATTAGTTTTATTATTTTAAATTAAATTAATTTAACATTATTATTTTAAATTAAATTCATTTAAAATATTAAGACTAATATCGTTTAAATGTTTAATAACTGAAATAAAAATCTTATGAAATAATAATAAATATTACAGAAACATAATCGATTGTAAAAAACTGTTCAACATTTCTATAATAAAAAAGCAAGTAAATAGATCGAATTACTTCATAGAAAAAGAAAATATAAACATTATTTTAACAAAGTGATTAAAGGAGTTCTTTTCCTTGCCAACAGAAATAAAAATATTGAAAAGAGAGAGGGAAATTCTCATTGTTATAAATAGTATAAAACTCAAATGTATTTAAAATATTTTAAGCCTATGAAAGAAATGTTTTAAAATGTTACATTATTTTAAACAAAGTTTTACTTTTCTCGGGAAGGATGTTTAAGGTTAAATGCATAAATTTATTTGTTTCATTTTGAATGCTTTTAAATTATTGATTTTTAACTAAATATTTATCGTTTATTAAATAAATATATTTTTCAGCAAAAAATGCTTTTTTTTAAAGCAGAAAAATGCAATTGTTATCCTATCCATTTGGTTGCTTGTCAGTTAGATTATTTAATGTAACATATTATAAACAATTAAAGGGTTTAATTTAATTATAATTCATTAAAAGAGTTACAATTGTTTTTTCATTGATTATAAATATTACAATTTACATGATAAATTGTTAATATGTTACATTATTTCCCTCTTTAAATGCATGAAAAAGTTTTAAACATGTACTCAGAAATATCTAAAAATTAATGACATTTTTTTCATTAATGTTTTAAAATATTTTTATGTAAAATAATTTTCTATTCCTATTATATATATATATATATATATATATATATATATATATATATATATTAGATTTAAACAAGCGTAAATTCTAGGAAGTAATAAATTCTTTTTTGCATACCTTGTTTTCAAGGGTTGATAAATTTATTTTACCTTCCATTTGCAATTTTGTTTTCACAGAAATTTTCCAAAATGAATGCAACTTAAACTGAAAATATTGATGAAAAATATACTTCAAAACGCTAAATAGCAAAAGAAAAAATTTTGTGTTTGTAAGTGGCTCATACGAGCCCCCTGTACGTTTTCACACGCGTTTAAGTTGGACTGCATATAAAATGATTTGTAAAAGTGGCTATTATAGAGAGAGCCAGATGTTAAAATATTAGAAATCTCATTTGTCATTAATTGATAAAAGAAAAGGCAATACAATTATAGTCATCCGTTAACACAGCTTGGTATATTTCTTGCTGGTACACAGCTTGGTATAATAATATTCTTATTAAATCAAGAAACCGCGGTTGAAATGATATGGTAATATAAGTTAATTATTAATTTATTAATAATAACCATTTCGCTATACCTATTATTAATTTTAGATATGCATAAACTATCAATATTGTTTTATAAAATAGTTTTACAAAAAAAGAGAGAGAGAGAGAGAGAGAGAGAGAGAAATCTAGAATATCAAAAATTTTCTAAAAAATAAATTTTATTAAATGCATTTTGTAAATAATATTTTTGAATTTTTCTTTAATATTTATCTAATATTGATTATTTTATTTGATTATTTAAATTAGTCTTGCTTAACAATTAAAAATATGAAGTGACTGAGGGCATTTTCAATCCTTTCATTCAACTTAATTTTTTAAATGTTATATCCTTCCACAATAAAATAGAATACTGTCAACAAAATTTGGAAATTTTAACATGATATATATATATATATATATATATATATATATATATATATAAATATATAAGTAATTGAGATATATATATATATATATATATATATATATATATATATATATATATATATATATATATATATATATATATATATATATATATATATATATATATATATATATCCCAATTACTTATTTATTAAATTTTGATTCAACTAACTCCAATAATATGTTTGATAAATATCTAATGCAAATATAAAAGCAATAATACACTAGTTTTTTATTTCTATTTTCTTATAGCACTAAATTTTTCCAGCGATTAAGATACAGCATACATTTTTTTTAGTATTGTTACCTAATATTTTTTACTCTTAAAATAACAGGTATAATATATACTTGTTATTTTTGAATTTAATTTTTTTTATTGAGAATGTATTCTGTATTTGTTTATTTGTGATACATAAATCTGGATAGACTTTCATTTTCACTCTTTTTGGACTTTTTATTTAGCATTATTGAAATTCATCAATCTCGTGTATTTTCAAAATAATAAAATATGCGAAACAAATATCATCATAAAAGACTTTAATTCATGACATTATTTTTACTAATAAATATGTTTATTTATAAAATGAATTATGTGAAACTACGATCAACAAGTTTTTCACATTACAATGGAACTTTACTTTTTTTTTTTTTAATAACAAAAGTATGTTGTTTTGAAAACATAAAGTCAATAATAGTAGATGGCGCACTAGTACTGCTGAAGATGGTGGATTGATCGATTTTATAGTTCCACTATGTGAACATGAAGATACAGATGGTGAATATAACTGATTTATAGGAAAAATCATTAGATTTTTTATTTCATTCTAACGAGAATCATCTGTTATTATTTTTCTACTAGACATGAATTTCTTGCAAACAGTTAGCTCTGATATCGATCGAGCAATGTGGTTAGCAGACAACTGCACAGCGTCTTCGAAATGCAATTTTAAATTCTGTGTGTCATATTTTGCTTTCTTGAAAAACTTATTTTGTAAGATCTCTTTTTAGCAATCAAATTAATATTTGAGTCTAAAAGAATATACTTTTCGTTTGATCAACTAATATGTGGTCAAAACGTTAGAATTTCAAAATAATAAGCCGCTTAAACATAATCTTGTCATATGTTTTCTCTAACATGTGGTAAACATCTCATGATAACTTTTCTAACGATTTAAGGAGTGCTTCTTTTTGTATCTCTACCTGTTTTAGTTAACTTTTAAAAAGTTACATGAACTTTTTAACTATTATATTGGTTATTGCAACCATTTATTAAATTTTGCAAAGAGGATGAATATTGTCAAATGAAGCAAATGTTTAGCCAACCAATTCCTGGTGGCCCTGCTATGGACCCATTTTATTCTTCTCCCTTCTCATCCTATTTCAGGAGACAAACCCCGTATTTTGGACAACCAGATTACAGAATATATGAAATGAACAAGAGATTGCAGCAACGGACTGATGTGAGTATTGTAATTTATCTTTTGATATATTTTGTAATGACTTTTGAATTTGTTTTCACTATTGTTACATAACGTAAAACCTTTACTCATAAACCAATATCAAGTGATTAAGAGGTAAGCATCTTAAATTTTCAATTTAATACACATTATCCATTTCCTGTAAGGAAGTTAAAAATAAAGGTATTTTTTTATCATGATCATTTTAATTATGATTATTTAAATATGTGCTTGCAAATGTTCATTTATGAATTATGAATGAAGCTTATAAATTTTCACTTCCATTTATGCTGTTTTAAATATGTAACTAGTAATCAGTGTTTATTCCAGAGTATTGATAATTAGAGGTAAAAATAAAATATTTTACTTTGTATAGAATTTATTTTGTTGAATGATTATGAACCTGAGTTAACTGAATCTTAAAGTTTTGTTTACTTCATACTTGTTCTTGTAGATGATTTGTATTAATATTTATTTTT
Source organism: Latrodectus elegans (assembly GCA_030067965.1). Taxonomy (NCBI): domain Eukaryota; kingdom Metazoa; phylum Arthropoda; class Arachnida; order Araneae; family Theridiidae; genus Latrodectus; species Latrodectus elegans. Next base: position 19,173,132 of record CM057809.1, read on the forward strand.
CTTATAAAGTTTTGGTATAAAAAGAAAATATAATTTGGAATGCATAATACTCATGAAAAAATATTCTTGTTACTATAAATTTTATACATTGTATATTCAATTATTTAAAAATAACGATACACTCATAAGTATGCTTATGTATGGATGCATAGTACAAGATCTGCTTAAGACAACTATTAGCTCTTTTCATGAAACCAAATATCAAAAGTGATATTGGTGTTTGTTTACAACAGTTATACTTTTTGAATATTGTCTATATACAAAAAATGGCCTCTTTCATACCTGTTATTCAACAGTTTTACCCTTACAGAAACATTATAGCATAGCAATAACAGAGACAAAATGTGATCAACTAAAAGGTTTTTTCAGATTTTGAAACTATTCAAATACTTTGTTGAGATATATCTTCCTAGATTTAATGTAATTGTATGTAAATTTCAGTTGTTTTTTTAATTAGCTTGAATGTTTTCTTATAGAGGACTCTTGTTTAGGTTTCTTGTTATATATTTTTTATTAAAGAGTGTTTAATAAATTTTTCACTTTTTGATAAACAGGACCTGCTTATATTAGACCATTCTTTTGCTTATACGATTTTGTAAACAGTGGGTGAAGTTGACTATGCACAAAAATTCAAATTATAAAATTCCAATCATATTAAAATCTCTTTTTAGTATATTTTGATGAATTTTTTTTTCTCTGAAATGATATTAAGAATATTTTTCAGTTCCTAATTTCATTTAGTAACTCTAAAAGGTATTTGATGTAATTCTTTATATATAGTATGAAAATATTGATATCAATTTAAACATAATTTTTAAATAACATAATTTAATGAAATGTTTTAAAATCTTTTGTATAGTTATCAAATATATTGAATTGGTTAAATTTTGTTTTTTTGCTATAAAATTAGTATTGATATAAAACAGAACAATCAGTGAAATTTTTATACAAAGGTTGATAAGAACAAAATAATTGTATTGTTTACTACTGCATTTAAATAAAAAATTTTAACTATCTCAATTTATTTTTGATAAATTATTTTAAACTTTTTTAATAGTATATTATTTATGAAATTGAAGTTTATATGCAAAAATGTGTATATATATCATGTATATTTCAAAAATATGAATTGTTTCAATTTTATTGTATAGTAAAATTTATCTGTTTTATTAGCAAAAATTAATATTTTTGGTTTTAATAAAAGTTAAGAAAAAAATGTTAATATGAATATCTACATATTTACATACTATTAACTGCATCTTAAAATGGATTTATGGAATAACATTTGTCTTTTTCTTAAGTTCATTGATCATGTAAATTTCTTACTGTAATATAATGCCTTTAAATTTTAAATTATTCAATTATGATGATATATGTATATATCTTATATTGCATATAAATATTTATTGTATATTCCTGATATAGATTGTAAATTTAAAAAAAAAAATTTTTTAAACTAAATTAGAGTGGATCTAGCAGCGCAATGTTTACTGTTTATTAGATTGTGAATTTGAATCCTATCTTGGGTTTCAATGCTTATAATATGGAATCCCCTTTAAATTGTAGTTCTCAATCCTTTTACCCAATTTACTCTTGCGTTCTAGAAATGACTGTCGAGTAACAAACAAACCAGAGTTGAATTATTGGAGTCAAATTATCTGAACATTCAGTAATTTCGTAAAAAAGTGAAGAGGAAAGTGCCTTCTTTGTTTGCTTGCATATGATAAATTTATAAATATCTCCATACTGCAATTTAAAATTTAGTAAGTTGATTCAAATAATATTATAATTGAGTTGTTCATCTGTAAATCTTCAATGTATGCAATCACATTTTCTTATGAAGTGTGAAAAATAAATTTTTAAATGGTTTAAAACTTATTGTTTGGTGAGTTTTCATTTCCCTTATCTTTTAAACTAGGAGCAAAAAATACTAGCACAGTTGCAAGAAATTAGTGAAAAACATTTTAGATACAGAATAACCATATAAGTATTTCTTTTGTTCATTTTTCAAATAAGAAATAAAATGCCACTTTAAATAAGGCTAGCACACATACAAAAGATTGTGTACAGGACAATAAATAAATTGAAAAATGTATTGGCTTTAGATAGGGTTACTCAAATTTATATAATCATCATTGATATTATTATGAAGTGATGTGATTAGATAATCAAATGTTTTAACTATTTAACAGTAATTTCTCTCTTTACGCAACATATTTTTTAACATCTTAGTATTTTTTTAAAATTAAATATAAGTTTTAAATTTGAGTGAATTTTTTATTGAAAAATATAATCTCAAGTTATATGACTTAGCTTATATTTGCAAATGTACCATATTTATGCACATTAAGTTGCTTTTTATGGCTGAGCTGGTAGTTGAAGGTCAGCACTCTTGTCTTTATTTCAACAATTTGTGGGTTGAAATCCCATCTTGGTTCTGGATATTTGTAGTGACTTAAAATTTTTAATTAATTAAGGACCTATGATTTTAAGTAATTTACTTAAAATCGTAGGTCCTGCTCTAATTAACCTTTATGTGCAAAAAGTAACCATTGAGCAATGAACAAACATAACTTACCTTTTACAAATCTTTTTTAATTTTTGATTGAATTATAAAAATACCTAAGATGGTACAAAATGTACGTTTAATTTTTTTTGATACTGCAAAAATTTTGATTCTTAATAAGAGACAAAGATTAACCATTATATGAATATTTTGCCTAATTTAAATCAAGGTGAACACATTTTTTAAACTTTATTAAATTTGCTTATCAGTTGTGTGAAACTAACACTAAGCTAATATTTTTATGCCTAAATTATGTTGAGCTAAAATGATTAATGTTAAGAGGTTATAAATCTTGCTACTTCTAACTAAGAATTGCTTTTCTTCAACTTCTAATTAAGGATTATTTCACCTGTTGCTTTACTCATTTTAAATTTTAATTTGAAACAAGTGAACATAAATTTAACATAAAAATTATCACAAATACAGGGAAATGCTTATTTTGATCAAGCAAAAATTTCTAAAGAAACTCCTTATGTGTCGTGGTGATGTTCATAAAGGAAAAAGAAACAGCACATTCTTTTAAAAGTCAGCTCTAGACTGTTAGTTGATATGAAGGTCAGTTTTAGAAAATTGAAAGTTAGCATTAAATAATCATTCTTAATAGGGGAAGAAATGTTACTTCCACAGTTTAATATTATATCTAACATTCATTCTTGATCTTAATATAGAGACTAATTTTTACTTATCATTTGGAAAAGCCATCTGTAATTATTGGCTTGTCAATTTGACCTACTCAAATGATTTGATTTCTTTATACATGTGTGCGTTGCTGGTAGAAGAACTTAAATAATGTAGTGATGCTACTGCTGGGTAAATTTGTTAAAACACCAGGAAGAGTAAATGAGGAGTGCTTCATTGAAGCTGGTAGTAGTCGATATGGCAAGTGCCACAATTCTTATTTTATTTAAACATGCTGTTGTATTGATACTATATATCTTCAGTGTTTCAATTAAATTTTGCTGTTTAAATATCCATAATAATTTGTTTATATTCAGACATTGCGAAATATGTTTAGATTATTTCCTGTGTAAGCTTCCAAAAGTGTGTTGAGTTTGTATATATATATGCACTATCTACCATTATATATTTGAACCTGATAGTTTCTCCTCTATAGTTTTTCCTGAAGAGAACTACTAGAACTTCATCTCTAATAGGGGTGGAAATTACTTTTATAAGTAGATTCCACCTCATTCTTATGTTAATAGTGGTTCTGAGTTTATTTTATGATATGGTTCTATCTTATTAAACCACGAGTGCAAAATATGAATACTAAACCAAATCCCTCTATATCCTGACAATGACTGTTTATCTTCCACTTATAAATCATTTAGGCCTCTGTGTTGATTATAAGTATTCAGTTTGCTAGAAATGTGATGTATAATTTAGCTATTTCTTGGGAAATTAATAATCGATTCAGATTCCGGGAATTCTGAGTCTTGATGTAGTGTGTGTATATATAAGTACATATATGATATAACATTGTTTCTCACACACTCTTTAACTGTGCCAATAATGACATATCACAGGGCTGCAAGTTCTCATTTGTGATGATATCCAAATATTTGTTAATAATAGTATATTTGTTTGTGCATATATAAATTTTTGGATACATAGATATAATATATGTATACTCACAACCCATATATATGGAAATGTACAAAAACTAAATAAAAAAAGTTCACAATTTAAAAAGCACCAATATTTTTTAAAAATCTAAGTAACTCCTTATTATTGGGAAATTAAGTTGGATGGTTATTGCAAATAAACAGAAAAATTATAAAAAAAAAAATTAAGGCACAAATCTAAAACTTATATTTGAACAATTTATGTGCTCAGTAGCTAACATAACCACACTCTTATTACATAATGAATTATAGAATTATTTATTTACAAATTTGTCCCCAATTTACTTATCCAAACAATCAATTCAAAGCTTTTTTTATTTATTATTTATTTTTTTAATAAGAATTGCAACATTTTCTTTACTAAGGCTTTGAATTTTGACATTGTAGTAATCTGCGAAATAGATAATATGGAGTTATCTGTATTATTTTAATTCTCTTGTTTAAGTTTTTGTTACATAGCTTTTTTAACTAGAAAGATTTTTCATAGAAAATCCAGTGATTAATGTATTTTTTTAATGTGATTAATATTTAAGTTGTTAAAACAAAATTTAAAGTCCTTGTAACATTATGTGTGCATTAATATTTTGCTTATTTTATTTATCATGCCCCATTTTCATAAATGGAATCTGTTGGTGAAATTTTCATAATAATTTTTAAATAAAACAGGGTTTCAATTTAGAAGACTTGATAAATTTAAGAAAGACTAGATTTCTCTTTTTAATTCAAATGTGATAATTTTTTAACCTAACCATTGTTATTGTGCAATCTTTAAAATAAAAGTTTACTTCTTTTTTACTCTTATATATTAAAAATTTTTCAAAATTTTTGCATTGTTTAAAATTTCTTAAAAAGAATGGACATTTTCAAATTTGATGTCAGTTGCAAAAGTAAAAGCTGTGTTGTCCCAATTTGACTTATTTTTTCAGTATTAAAAGGTATTAATACTGTAACCTATATTTAAGTTATTCTTTTCTTATTTCCTATACAGTCTTTAAATATTTTTTGAAATGAATAATAATTTACATATTTGAAGTGTAACTCATAGTGTGTTGTAAATATTTGAAAAATTAAATATGTAGACAAAAATTTCTAATTGATTGTTCAAGGAATAATTTTTTTTAATATCTTCCTTCTTTTTTTATATATCCTGAAATTTAATTTAAACCATTTAATGGTTTTAATTAAATGGGTTAGTTTTAAAAATTTATATTCTCTTATGATCTTTAATGCAATTATTAAAGGTAATTGTAAAATTTAATGTAAGATTTTAAATTTATTTAACATATTGCAGCATATTCATTTTAAACCTTATTTCATTATCACTTAATATTTCACTAGAAATTATTTCTGACTATTTGTAATGCTCTTCTGCCTTCTACAAAAATTATTTTGAGGTGTTATTAATGAAAACTGCAAGTGAAAGGTCATTAAGCTTATTATTAGGAAAGAAATTTTTTTTGATTAATTATGCCCTTATATTTTGCTAAAAATTGCATATTTTGTAATTCGACTCATTCTCACAATGACTCCAGTTCACCTAGCCGGTCGCTAAATGATTAGTGTCTGGTCTTTGGTTCAAAAGTTTTTGGTTTCAAACATCATCCCCAAAAAGGCCTATACACAGCTGTGATGAGTCTTCTGACTGAGGCTAGTTGTTTTATCTCATTTATGGTAATATAAATAATTTGCTTTTTTCTATGTATTTTGACTAAAGTTTAATTTCTTTTTACATAAGAGGGAATTATATAATTATCTAATAAATCTACCTTTGATAATTGTTTGGAAAATTTTAACATTTGTGTGAAAGAGATCTAAATTAAATTATTGTAATAAATGAAATAAAAACTGAACAGAAATTGTCCCAAGATCATATTTTTTATTTAAAAACAAGTTTACTAGCTCATTGCTTTATTTAAATTATTAAATTAAAAAAATTTTTTTTTCATTATAGTAATATAGTTATAAAATTGCTAGAACTGAACAAAACAAAATACTTATTTGCCAAACTAAATGATTAGAAAATAAGAAATATATAAATAAAATATTACTTTAACTATTGAATTTGCTATTCTTAGGTTCAAAATACTTTTAATAATTATTGTAAAATGTTATATATTTTGTTTAATTTGTTTTCCTCAGATTTCTGTTTCTATATAATTTTCATTTATAAACCATTATTTGTAGTTTTATGAGATTTTTAACTTGTAGAAAAAAAATTTATGAAATTGTATATTAAATCATCAACACTAAAAAAAATATGTAAAAAATCATTTTTAAATTAAATTTGGGATATGTCAAGTAAAAACATTCCGATTTTTCATTATATAAATAACTATAGTAAATGAAACATTTACTCTTTTGTTGCATGAATATTTTTTATTAAATATAATATAAAAATAGTAAAATTTATAACTTGCTCAAATAATAAAAACAGAGTAATGACAACAAAAAAATGCTTAAAATAGCTTCATTAAACATTTCTATTTCACATTAAAATCTATTATAAATTAATACAAAATGTAATTCATTTGTTTTGATAAACAAAATTATTTCTTAAAATAAGCTGAAGTTAATGTAAATAACGATCTAAGTTTATGTCCATCAAATTAATTATTATATTTACCTAAAGAAGTCTCTTTTCTGAAATTTATATTATATCTTGAGTGTTTGTAACTTTCTTTTTTTATTTTGAATTAGTGTGTTTTTTTTTTTATTAAATCCTTAGTTTATTTTGCAATTATTTTTGAGTAAACTATAATTATTTAAATTACTTCAATATAATTATTCAATAAAGTATTTCAAGTAAATATTTGTGTTGAAGTTAGGACAATATTTTTTAATCATGATTGACATGTTTGCTGAAGTTAAATTAATTTCTGCTAATTGAAGATTTTTTTGATGTGATATTGCTACACTTTAAAAATTTTATATTGTTTTGTTACCCTTCAAAAATACTTTTCAAATTCAGAAGATAAGTTTAGAAACAACAGTATAATTAAAAGTAATTATTTTGATATCATCATGAGGATATTTTAAACCACCCTTATCTATATTTTTAATTAAAAGATAGTTTTCACATTCATAGTCAACTTCATTGAGTAATGAACACAGCATATTTCACACTTAATTTTTTTTCATAAGAATTGACATCTAAATCATTTGAGTTTGTTTCAAATCAAACATTAATTCTTTTGGGTAGCAAGACATAGATACTTGTAAACATAAAAAGAAAAAACATTATTAAGGTAAATATAAATTTAGATATATTTTATACAACATTTAGAAGAGCTGTTTTGATTACATTATATTTTTCATTCTAATAAATTTCAATCAATATTTATAGTCACATTTTAAATGATAAAAAATCATAATTTTTAATTAAAATTACTTAAAAGGTAGAATTTATGAATTATTTTATAGTTTAAGTTATACACGTAAATCATATTAAAATGATATCCTCAGTGTGTGTCTTGCCTTATTGTCCTCTTTATTTGATATAGATATGAGCTTTTTAGTTGCTGTAACAGATCTGTAGTGGAATAGTATAGCAAATATGTATTGCTCTGCATTTAGTGCAAATGTTGGTCATCTATGATACTTGTTTCTCTAGGTCTTCCTATACTATGTTTATTAGAGATTGATTTTATATTGAAAAATGCAGTCTGCAGTTGATTGTTTACAAAATGGTTTATGAAATAGTCTCTATATCAGTTACATTTTTATGAGCTTCCATTCAGCCTATGATATGCTATCAGAATTATTAAGATAAATGGTAGAATATTAATATTCTAATTCTATAAAAAAATCAGTACAAATTTTCTACTTTTAGTAACAATAAGCAATTTTCGAATTTGTTGTCAACCATGTGTTTATAAATGGGAAATTAGACAATCTTTATTAAACAAAACTATTTTATCTTCTAGATTTTGTTGCAGGTCAACATTTTTAATATGATAATGTTTGGCTCTATATTTTAGATCATTTTCTGATTTTTTTTATTTCTTTGTTTTAGTAATGCTAAAGATGCTCATTTAAATTGAGGTATAAGAATTGATAAGCTTATTTGATTCATTGAAAACAATCTAGGTAATGTGTACACAACTGGTTCAACAAGAACTATAGAAACACAATTTTCATTCATAAAAAATAGTTCAACGTATCTCATATTAATCAAACAATCTTCTCTAGAAATATGAAATTCACAACAATTTCTCTGTAGTGTTTATATAGAACAATATGCCACTAGAAAAGATTACAAGCAATTTAATTTTACCATTACATGTAATGCTTTTTCAGTGATATCAGATTAGTTGTATTTAGTGGTATATCTTTAGATTAAATTGCTTAAGTCTAGGTTTTGTACAGACACTGTTTGCAAATCTAATTTAGTGTGAATCTTTATTGTTTAAAATGAATCACTAAACATATAAGTTAAAAAGTATTTAAACATTCAATTTAAGAGTTAAATTTGAAAACTGTTACATTTAATTGAAGTCTAAAGCATTTATTATTAAGCCTGGCAGAGTTTCTCCAAACCTGAGTATGCCATATATCACTGAAAGTAATTTTGGATTCTGGTATGAAAAAGTAAATTTATAGTCTTAGTCAATGTGACTGTAGTAACTGATAGTTATGGGAGTTGAAAGCTTGATCAGTAGTAGAATGTTTTATTTTTTATTGAGTCACAAAGACAACCATAATAAAGAAGGCTATGTAATTTAAATTTTCATTGAATCTAATGCTTCTTCATTTGTGAGAAAAAAAAGGCTTGATAATCTGTTAACCTCATTACTTGATCAATTTTGAGCACAGTTTGCTGTAATTTTGATTCCACTTTTTACTGTAATTCAGATTATTTCTTAGTGTAAAAAGTAAATGTTGATAAACCATTTATATGATCTTTCAATTATTGGTGTTTGTTGACAGTAAACATTTTGTTCTAGCTAATTATTTTTTCAACTTCAAATCATTACTAAATATATAAATCTTTGTTACTTCTTCACTTTAGGTAAGTATTTATTTAATACTATTTTCCTTCATGATTGGGAAATACTTCTCTGCAAGAGTATTAATTTAAGACATCAGTTTTGTTGCAGATATTTAAAAACAGTGATGATGCCAAATTTATATTATAGGGTGAATTTATTTTATTAAATTTAAGGAATGCTCTTTGAGATCCTGACTTAGCTATTTTTGATTGTAATCATGATTAGAACCTCCTAGAATTTAAAATATGATCTTTCATTTAGATAAAAATATTTTCTTGCATAAATTTTTACAAAAATGCTTTGTATTTCATGAAAACTATTTATTTTCATAAATTCTTATAAATGTTTAATTTGAAAATTTTGCGCATACCATATTTATTAATAGCACAAGTGATTGTTTTTTACTATCAGTAAGGAGTTGAATGTTTAAAATCTAATTCAGAGATGATGATCATCGAACAATTCTATACATATTTTGGTAATCGTCATCTTTGAATTCATTCAACTTCCATTCATCAAAATATTTTTTAAATATTTATATTTATGTATTATCATGAAGACTATAATGATATTTCTAGAAATTCAAATCAGTGGCCACAAAATTGTAATTTAATCATAAAAATTAACAATTAATAATTATGCATTTAAACAAGTTTTGTTGTTACATGTTCCCTTTGGCCAGCAACACTAGATCAGGTCCATTACTTTAAACACCTTCTAAAAATCTAGCACCATCAAAGGATTGTCGTATAAATCTTGCTTGGATAGCCTCAGTTACAAAAGGATGTGTTCTGGTGTAGCTTAGTCAGTGAAACAGTTTGTACAGGTCTCAAACATTTTTGAGGACTTGGAAAATTTTAATGGTTTGAGGTGACCACTTCTAAAGTAGGGGAGAATAGTTTGTTCTTGTTTTTTAAAGCTGTGAGCTTCCTGAAGGAGAATACTGATACCATTGGTACTCTGGAGGGACAGCCCATGGGGTCTTAATTCTGCTTTTTACTCTTGAAAAGATTTCCAAAAAAGTAAGAGGTACCAATGGCTCAGGGGTTTCATGAGCTCCCGCCTTGGCCATGGTGCCTGCAGTTTTGCTTCCCTTTGAATCGCCATGGGAAAGTATATATTGAAAATTGAATGTCATGGGATATTCGTTTTAATTCACTGAGTATTGATACTCTAGCATTGTCTCTCATAGTTTGCCAATTGGTCAAAGTGCTGAATCACACTTTTGCTATTAGACCTAATCCATAATTCTTTTCCAGTTGGAAGGGACACAAGAGAATCCAGGGCTTCAACAATGGCTATTAGTTAACTGCGAAATACTGGGCTGTTGTCAGGATTTTTCTTCTGAATCTTTATTTTATGGTCTTGCCATTTGATGTAAATTCCACTGTCAAAATGATTATGTTTATCTCTACTAGCCATCCGCATATGCTTGAACAGCATCACTTGGAATCTCTCCAATTCTCTTGAGGGCAACTATATCTATTGTTTTCAAAAATGTTCCAGATCTACTTTTAAACTGCAATGAATTTTTTTGTAAAGTGAGAAAATGTTTCATTTTGAGACAATTTTGTTCAATATCTCCTTCAAACCAAGTCTTCCTTTTTCAACATTTATTTCCTTTGGTATTATTATAGTCTTAACAAATAATAACACATGCACGTGTGTACACACAGATGTGTTTCTTATTTATAACTTAAAGTTGTTTGAATATTTAAGATTTGCAAAAAACTAATTCTGATAAATTTAATAAAAATATTAAGACTAAATCTACTAATGAAGCCATTAAAATGTCAACACTTATCAAAACATCAAATATCCTTTTATCCAGATTGTTTTTATCATAGAAACAATTTCATAATATTGCAAGAAATTGTTACTACGATAAAAGCATATGAATAAAAGAGTTGAATATATTTGAAGTTTTGAGCTGTAGAATTTGCATTTTATCTATAGGAAATTGCTGCAGTCTGTTACATTCATAAACCAAGTCTTGATTTCATACGCATCATTTTTTATCAGTTAAAAATAAATGTCACTGTTAACACCAGAATTGCATACTTAATTTTTTCAATTTTCCAAATATTTCCTAGTTATATATTTATATATTAGTTTAATACCTTAACTGTGGCATTTCAGAGAAACACATCAAAAGTGCTACATTTATTAATTTATTTTCTCTATTACATTAATATAAAAATTAGAAATAAATTAATATTGAAGTTAAATATGTGTGAAACATAAACATCTCTAATATTTCATTTAGTAGTTCAAACTGGATTCCTACAATATTAGCAAGGGGTTAACTTTATTTTACTTGTGTATTGTATATTGTTTGTGGAGTTATATTCTCAATTTTATTAACTATTGAAATTTTAAATCTTACTCCTATTCTGAAAATTAAGGACATTACTTTCAAAAGCTTTTTTAAGAAAACAGTTAAAGTATTTTGGGAAAATAATATTGTATAAAAAAAATTAAAGTATGTTGCATAACATTTTATGTCTTGATAATTTTTACTCAGAATATTTAAATCAAAAATAATTACTCTATATTTTCATGTACTATAAAAAAATTTTGAAAATACTTAAAACTTATTCCAATGTAAGGGTTGATATTCAATATGCTTAAAAATGTAATGTGAAACATTACAAAAAATAATGTATAATGCTGTAACAAAATCAGATATGTTAGAAAGTTCTGCAAGGTTCTTGTTATTGTTTTGAATCATTGGAAGATCATAATGTATGAAGATTCACCAGTAGTGCACACCTTTTGAAATTTTTTAAGATATATTTCGCCAATAGTTTTTCAGTTTTCGTGACTTGCGCATTTAAATATATATATATATATATATATATATATATATATATATATATATATATATATATATATATTGATCAACTGTGTTCCATGTTTTCTTATTTAGGACAGTGATAGTCTATGGTGGGATGCCTTTGCTACTGAGTTCTTTGAAGATGATGCTACATTGACTTTAACATTTTGCTTAGAAGATGGGCCTAAGAGATATAGTAAGTTAATACAACTTTTTCTTTTTATTAATGTAATTTAGTCTTAAAAATTCTGGTTAGATTATATCGATTTTTATAAGAATGTTTTTAGTCTTATTTACAATTAATACTCATTTATATCAAACTTTCAGTTTTAAACTTAGAAGTTACAATTAAAATTTTCAAACTGAAAATATAAAAATAACCCATAAGATGATCCTATGGTCATGACTATCATCAACTTCTACGCTCATTGAACGTTGTTATAGGACACAATCAATCATGTACAGAACAAAATTTGCCATATTAAAGAATTTATTTTGAATAGCAATCTGATTTTGTTCATCTGCATTAGGTTGTAAGATTCTATAAGTTTTTAGTGAACTACTGTGAGATTTAATATTTTTTGATATTAATTTATATAGAAATTAATTTACAATTTTAAATTCTTCTGAATCTATTTACACAAATCACTATTGTAGTCTTGTAAAAGATGAAGTCTCCTGGTTACAAATATCTTCTAAAGTTTTTATATGTGGCTCTTGATCTTGGTTGCAAAAATACCATATTAATAATAATTTCTCAGGAACCAGTTTTTCACAAATTCTATGTGAAGGTAGTCTACTTCGTGAAAAGAAATGGGGAATGATGGGGATACAATCTTACAGGATAATTAAAAATGAAAAAAGACTTCCTGAAAGGAAAAATATGTAATTTAGTTAATTTGCAAAAAATATCCTGCCAGTGAAAACAACAAACCTCTGCTCTTTCTGTCAATATTCACCACTCAAGGACAAGAAGTGTTGTTCTTTACAACTATTAGATAAAAAATCAACCTATGTATTGCATGCAATCCCAAGTGTTTACTATTGAATTTTTCTTTGATATGATTATTTTTCAGCTTTCTTGTCTATATAACATGTTAGGTCACTGATTGTAAAACTATGTACTTCAGAATACAGCATCTACTCTTTCACCTGGTCAACTTAGACTGGATGTGACAACCTCTTAATTCCAATCAAATAACATTTATTGTAGTTACTGAAGCAATATTCATAAGTCATTTTATAGTTGTATTTATCTTAACAAGAGGGTATTTTCAGTATTTATATGTCTACTGTGTAATCTATGAAGTAAATTTGTCTTTGGTATCTCGTGTTCTTCTCAGTGTTACATGTTTCATTAAAAAATAAGAAATTAAGTGTAATAAAAAAGTGAAAGTAAAATTTAGAAATGAACAGGATAGAAAATTCTGTTTCATTATCTTGATGAAATTTTCTATTATACCTGCTGTAAACTCAATTATAGTTTTTAATACCTATCTCTTTTGTGTTAAAAAAAAAAAAAAACTATTTTTAAATTCCTTATAATGACAAATTGCACACAATTTTTTTTTTATTCTATAACATCAAGTTGTGTTTATATTTCTTGAGATCTACAAAATTTTTTTTTTTATAGTTTCCAGCAATCTTAATAAAATTTTGCCTGGCTGCATATAACTATATATTTATGTGATGATTTCTAATTTTTTGCAGTTAAAAGTACTTGCACAAAAGAACTATAAATTGTTTATTGAAGGTTATAAGATTTTTATTTTGTTTTTAAAAAGCAGTCTGTTGCCATGTATCATATATATGAAGTAAAATTTTTAGTTTTATTATACAAATGTTTTTTTTTTCTTTTTTCAGTGTTTTTAAAAATTTTTCGGCATGTATTTGTTAAGGTTTTGACTAAAACGGGACTAAGTATTTTTTACTAAAATTATTTTTCTAATATATATTGATATTTTATTCAATTTAATTAAAGGATAGAATGCTTAGTGTCCTTAGCTAAAAATTAATGCATTTATGGTTGCATAATGGCTTGCCTATTATTTAGATCTATTTTCTATTGAACATATTTAGTCTTTGAAAAATGATTAGCTCGAAATATTACATCTGCTGTTGCAACAATTTAAGTTATTGTTCCCTAAAATATAATATATCAACAGAGCAGATAAAAGAATTATTATCACTCTACCCTCCAGATCAACATATTGTGGTTTTGAGTTCCATTTCTTTATGGTTGTTTATAAGGTTTTAGAATTTACTTTAAATTGTAAGTTGTTGCCTAATTATTTTCTCTATTATTTTGGGTAAGAGCTATATTAAAGCTCTTGCCTGCAAAAGGTTATTGGAGACAAGCAAACAAACCATGTAACAAATAACACATCAAAAGCTTCTCAACGGAATTAATGTTCTCTACTGATTTTAAAATCATTTCCACTACCAGAAAGCCACACTTTTACTCATTATATTCTATAATTTTTTTGATATTCCTTCACTTTCTGATAGTTGCATTTTTGATAGCCAGTAGTGTAAGTACAAGTCTTAAGTATTGCTGAAAATTCAGATTTTTCAGGTGAAGATATTTTTATTTCTTTATTTCACTCTTTTAAATTTTAAAGCCCAGTCTAATTACCACTTTTTATATGAAATCTGACTGTAAAGCATTGACCAATCCAAATCCTGATTTTACTCATGAGAGGCTTTGTAACACACAAATGACTTGAAATTAAAAGGTACTACTTGCAAATTTAGAATCGATAAAATTCAGAATATTTCTTTTATTGTTGTTTTTATTTAGCCTTTTGAGTATTTTCGGCCGGAAATGTAGCAACCTAAGCAAAAGGGGAGTGGGAAAAGTTCATAATATTAGAAAGAATAATATTTTAGTGTAGCTAAATAATTAATCTTCTTTTTAGGAGTTTAAACAGTGTAACAACTGGATTATTTTTCTCTTCTTTAAACTATTATCTTACAATAACATTTAAAAAAAAAATTAGTCCTGTTATATTGTTTTCACTTCACATTGTTACCCAATGTTTGACTTCAAATCTGCCTGTGATTAAAATTGAAAAATTTCTGAAATATTTAACCTATTTATGCTAAAAATATTATAGATTTTTTAAAGTAAGTTTTAAACATTGTTAATTGTGAAATTAAATACAATTTTCATTTTATATAAATTATCTCTTATTTACAGCCATTGGACGAACTTTAATTCCTCGTTATTTTCGAAGTATATTTGAAGGAGGTGTGTCTGATTTATCATTTAATCTGAAACATCCTAAAGAATCTTTCCACAATACCAGTATAACATTAGATTGTGATCAGTGTACGATGATAACATATCATGGAAAACCTATGTATAATAAAGTAAGCTTATAATACTTTTTAAAAAAATATGCTTTTTGTTCTTAGGAATTTGCAATAAATAAATATTTTTAAATAAATTCTAAAACTTTCTTCCGGAACTAAGATATTAATTTTCTGTAAAAGGAAAAATTAATAAATCTGAAATTACCATATTTTCCCTATATAGTCTGCAGCAACGCATTATCCACAATGCCTTTTCTTCAAGTAAAAGAAGAGTGTTTTATAATCTGCCAAAATTTTCTTTGTTAGTAATCCAATATATATATATATATATATATATATATATATATATATATATATATATATACTTCTGATAATGCGTCACATAAAAAAATACTCAGTATAATTAATAAATTGTACAGAAAGAAAATTTATTATGTAAAATATCTGGCTGGATCCTATTTAATCCACTTCCATCACATAGTGTGATAAACTTAGATGAAAGCACCCAATTGATTGCCTAGAGCAACAATTTTAAGAATATTGTAAAACATTGTTTTTTCATTTTTAATAACTTTAAAAACAAGTTTGTACATATTTATTGAAAATATATTTGTTTAATAAAAGAAGGAAAGGGATAATTTTTAAACTATGCATTGGATATATTTTTTCTTTTGTACTGTGTATGCTTTAATTTTCTTCTTTTATTAGCACCTTTACTGCCATTTTTATTTGCTTTCTCTTAGTTTAAATTCTGCCATGTAATTCGCAGCTTATCCTTTTTCACCTTGCGCCAGAAAACTAAACCAATCTGCCCTGTAACTTGGATATTTTTTTCCAAATGATGATATATGAGTGTGAATATTTTTAGAATGAAATATTTAAGATCAAAACAAAATGGAAATGATGCTAGACAAGTGTAATGTTATTCCTAGAAATAAATTAGTTTTTGAAAGTAATTTAACAAAACTGGTTATAACTTAAATACATCAGCCAAGTGGTAAATATTTTCACGCTATCTGTTATTTAATTTATAAAATATAAACAGCATTCTTTCAAAACCTTATTGTAAGCTTTCCTGATCCAAATTTTTTTATCAGATTATCTGCTGCAGTGTGTAAAAGCACAATGGTATTTGAAACTTATGTAACATAATGTGCAGATTATAAACAGGAAAATATGTTAATTTTAAAGTAATTAAGTGAAACAAATAATTCTAACATTAAGAGGTAATGAATTATAATAATGTTTCTTAAAGCAGTATTTAAGATTGTTTTTACTTGATTTTTATTAAAATAAAAGAAAAATCATAATTTTAAGGTAACATTCCTTTAATTGCAAGTTGGTGTACTGATTTCAAGGATTCAAAAATATTCATTGTAAGTATTCAAACAGTAACTTAGATTTATTTGTTGGGAAAAAATAATTTTTAATAATTGTTAAACTATTCCATGTTTTTTTGTTTGTTATGATATGATGTTAGTTTCTTTATTTTTTATGATATGATTGATTTTACTTTAGTATTTACTGCTAATTTTGTTTGATACATATCAAAAATATTAAATTTTGCTTTCATATTTTTAACATTATTATTTTGAAAAGTTATTGATAGTACACTTAAAATATAGCTTTTAATATATAATTTATGGCTCATTGTAAGATTCATGACCTAATTATTTGACATTGTCTCTGTGAAGATAGTTATTTCAATGTTATAATGCTGTCATATTTTATTTCAGTTTGATATAACTTCGCTATTACATACTATGTAATTATGTATACTTAGAAATTCAGTTTAACATTACTAGTATATACTTAAATACAATCTTACAATATTTTAAAGTCATTGGGGAGGGAAAATATTTCATTTCTTAATAATTAATATAAGTATCAGATTGTATTTCAAGTGAAGTCTTGTAGTATTTTTATACAATTTATTTTGTTGTTAGTAATGCCAGGAAAAAAGATTAACATGTAGTGTTAGGGATTTCACTTGTGTTTTGCATTTAGCAAAATCTTGATAGAAACAAGTATGCTATTTTTAACTTTTTATATTCTTTAACTTAAAAATAATATTTTTTAATTTTAAGTGTTTCATAAGAAAGGTTCATATTTGACGAAAATTTACTGTTAAAACATGTTATTCAGAGCCATATGAAAAATAAATTTCTGGGAACATTACAAAAATATTACAAATGTGTATGTAAAATTAAGAAATATAGATAAATACAAGTTACTGGTGTAATTTTTTTATAAATCATCTATGTTGAGGTAATTTTATTTCTATGAAATCTTCTGTCCTGTATATGTTTATCTGAATAAATTTGAAAATAATAATTGAGATAATTCTGAATGTTTCATGCTGAACTATATGTTTCAAAAGCTATTTATTAAAATCTTTTTCCCAATTAAGATTAATTTTATACATAACAGTTTCTCAGTTAAAGGGTATTCACTTTTTTACTTGTCAATTTTTTTTAAAGTTTATTTGTAACTTTTTTTCTCCAGTTAACCCGATGAAATAATTTAGTTTAAATATAAATTTGAAATCCATTAAAAATTAGCTGCTCTTTAAATTATGTTAATCTCCAGTATTTTGTTATTAAAAAATTAGATTAACATATTTATGTATATTTTAGGTTTTTCAATTTATCATGTTACTTAATATCTGAAGTTTTAAGCTAATTTGAGTACAGTTTATACCAATTTAAAGGCATACATTTTAATAATGGTTAGTGTATTTAATGGTGCAAAACAAATTTAAAAGCAAAATTACGTATATTGTTCATACAGTTCATGTTTGTCATTACCTCTTCTAATTTTATAAAATGCAAACATTTTTTTGACTGAAATTCTTATTTTTAAATTATTTTGTTTCATATACTATTCATTAATACCTGTCATTAACTTGTATCTAATGAAAACAATACCATTATAGCGCCATAACAAGAATTCCAATGATCCTCTGTATTACCCAAAAATTAAAGGATTCAAAAATTCGCATAAAAATAATTTTATGGAAATATCTTATTTTTATAAATATTCATTTTATTTATATACCTCTAATACTAAATTTTTTTGCTTAAGTGTTTTCTTTCAAAACAGATACAGTCACAAAATACAATATATATATATATATATAAAAACTTTATCCACACACTCAACATTGTATGTTAATATCTATGTTTTGAAGATTTTAAAAATTTATTAATTGTGCATTAATAGAAATTCTGTGACCATTATTCCTATAACTTTTGGGTCATTCCACAGAATTTGAAACCAGGGGAGAAAAAATTTTTTTTAAAGATTAAGGTAGCAAATACTTCTTTTATACTGAAAAAAGTGTGATCTTTCTCATACTTAACTTTATTTTTAAGTCAGATGCTTGGTTTTAATAATACAGTGCATTTTAAATACCCTGCAAATATTTTGAAATCTTACCTTTAAGGTATGACAAAAGTTTGTTCTAATTAACTCATCAATATTTGGTTTAAAAAATCTATTTTGTATTTATTACTGATTATTAATTTATTTTTAATCAAAATGCACCTCATCAAATCAGAAATTGTGTTTTAATTATTTTTTTAGACATAAAATATCCAGATCATATTGAGTAGTCACATACATGACCAAGACATGAAAAAGTTTTTACAGACTGCATTTTTACTTTACAAAATCCATATTTTATTTGCAAAAGTAAATCACTTTAATCTATCTAAAGCCCTAAAAACTTTAATTTAATTACAGTTAATAGTAGAATAGAGCATGGTCATGAATGTGACAAAACAAAAGTTCAGGTTTGTGACAAAATAAAGTGATCAGGTTTGTGACAATGTTAGTATGTTAGTGTTTGTAATTTTTTCTCACTAGATGGCTGTTTTCTATACTGATCAGTACTTTCAAATATTCTAACCAGGTGGCAATACTAGTCTTGTTCAAAGCACATGTTGTTTATGTACTGAAATTCACATTACAATCTGCAAACATCAAATTTAGTCTGCATTGAAACAATATCAGAAGATGAACACTGATCAGAGAGCAAGAAAAGCTGAAAATCAGAGAAGATATTATGTGAAAAAAAGGAATGATACCAGTTTTAAAGAGAAAGAAAAGGAAAGACAGAAAATGATAAGGAAAAGAAAGGCTATAAGTATGACCAAGAAAGAGAAAAAGAGACAAACTGAGGAAGCCAGAGAAAGACAAAGGAAATGTAGAGCTCTCAAAAAGGATCAAAGTATTTCTGGTTTATCTAAAATGACTTCTGCCTCTATCTCCCAAACTTCACCTTACAGAACACCACAAAGTCTTGGCAAAGCTGTAAAGAAAAGCTTAAAAGCATTACCAAAATCACCTAGTAAACAATTGGCAGTTGTCAGTGATCTGGTAGATAGAGTGGGTTTAAAATTACACAAAACCATGGAAAACAAACTCACTGACATTAACAGTAATCAAGATAAAGCATTGGTAGTAGCATTTTTATTTCGGCCTGACATTGTATATACTGCTCCAGGTATGAATGATGAAATGACTATATGGGAGAATGGCATTCGAAAAAGGGTTCGTAAATATTTTCTTACAATGCATTTGAAGGAGGCATATGCTTTGTTCAAAGAAGAAAATCCAGGTTTATACATTGGATATTCAACATTTTGTAGTATTAGACCACAGAATGTTCTGCTTATGAAAGATACTCCTTGTGACCAATGCAAGTGTAAAATTCAAGAAAATTTCATGTTCTTACTAAAGGGACTAAGGATAATATATAGCAATGACTTTTGGGAGAAAGTCTTGTGCAATTCAGTTTTAAATTCTGACTGTTGGAAAATGAACTGTGTTAAGTGTAGTAGTGGACAACTGCTTAATGAATTTCTGGAAGAAAGGGAAATAAAGGATTCTACAACTGTTCAGTGGCATGAATGGGTAATGTCAGAAAGCTCACGGTTATATAAAAACTCATGAAGGATGCAAAGGAGAACTAACAGAATTGATACAATCAAACTTCAAGAATTTTCAGCAACATGTCCATGTAAAAGAATTCAAGCTGCAGCATTCCAGTCTGATATTCAGCAAAAGATACAGTTGTGTTACAAGTTGATTTTGCCATGAATTATTCATGTGAATGGCAAGGGAAATACAGTCAGCACTTTGGAGCAGACAAAGTGTGACTTTATTTACAGCTGCAGTTTTGAAAAAATGAAAACTAAGTGTTATCTAATTGTATCCGATACCAAAGATAAGTCGAAACAGACTGTTTCTGCTTTTATAACCAAACTCCTTGAGAACATTGTGTTGAATCTATAAAACCTAAGTTGATAGTATGGAGTGATGGTCCATCAAATGAATTTAAAAATAAGTTCATATGTTACTTCATTCATATTTTATCAAGCACCGAGGAAAGATTTTCATCAATTGAATGGAAGTATTCAGCAACTTCTCATGGAAAAGGTGTAGTAGATGGTGTGGGTGGTAGTGCAAAGTCTCGTGTGTATGCAGAGGTCATGGGTAGACGAGCTGTTGTGCAAAATGCTGATAGTTTTGCAGCAGTGGCAGCAAAAGTAATGCCAAATGTAAAAGTCATTTCTGTAATGCAACATGAAATTGATCAGTTTCAGATTATGTGGGATCTTGCAAAAGAGGTGTCGGGAATAAAAAGGCCCATGTAATAAATTACCAAAATAAGCACATATATTTATTTGCTAATGCCCAGTCAATAGATACCCCAATACAGCAAGTTTGTTATGGAGACATTTCCCATGATTGTGAAAGCACACCATCACTTCAATCAACATCTGTTTATGAACAGAATGCAAATATAATAACAGGCACATTTTTGCTTGTAAAAGTATGGGGCAAAAATCATGGAAACCATATGTTGCTCAAGTATCAGCAATTGAAAACTTTGATCTTAGTGTTGTTTTCTTGAAAAAACAAACTGAAACTAATTTTATATATCAAGAAAATGATGTAGCATATATCCAGAAATATGATATCCTTAAAAACTGCCTGTACCAACAATTAATAATCGTGGAGTTGTTGTATTTCCTTACCCAATAATGTAAAAGAAGCAATAAAGACATGTTAGTTCATACTATGTCACATACATGACTACCTGTCACATACATGATACACAGAGTTTTCTTAAATTTATCCATCAAAATACAATTTTAAATGAATTGTGCTTATGTATATTTCTTTGGTACTACTTCAATAATTATTTTTACAAATCTCACTAAATTTGACCCATATGATTCACAGAATTTTAAATAAGAAGCATTGCAAGTGTGATCCAACTTCCATATTTTGTCACATACATGATCATACATATTTGTTTGTTTTTTAAACTTAAAAGAAAACACAGAATATCTATTATTTATTATTATGTATTGTCACTTCATATTTTACTTCAGTTAAATATATTTTCACCTTATTTACTACATTTATGTCTAGAAATACCATAATTGTATATGTATATATCCTATGATTGTCACATACATGACTGTGGAATGAGCCTTTTATGGAAAACCAATTTGTAAAGAATAACAAATTTCTCTGTATTTGAGTTACAATGACAAATTCTTAAATCATGTAATTTCATTGAAAATCAATTTAATTAAATTCTAATATTTATTTTTGAAAACTTCTTTGTCTTTGTGTAGTTGTTTTAATAAATTTAATTTTATTATGTAAACAAGTTTTACCATTTCCAAATTATGATAAATATATCTTATTCTAATTAGGCAAATTCTATTTTAGAATTAGAAATTTTCAAGGACAGCACTTGATTTTTGTATTTAAATTTTTTACAATCGTTCAAAATTTATTTTATACCACAATTTAAATCTCTAACTTTTTTTTTTATATTGGAGAGTTAAATTTTGTTTATTTAGAATATTAGTTGAAAACATTGAAGTCATGTCAATTTGTGATTCTAAATTCCAGTGAATATGCATTTGCTAACAATTGGAAAATATATATATATATATATATTTTTTTTTTAAGAATATTAAATACTTATTTATTTTTGAGTGTTTTATTTTATTCAGGATACAAAAGAACTTGTTGATATTTTTAAAACTATAATTGATTTTCTGTTGTATGAAAAATTTTTTTTTTTAACTGTTTGTAAACTGTTATTGTCTACTGATGATGCATAACAGAAAGTTGAGAATTCAGCTCTGCAATGTGCATGCATTTTTTAAAGCTTTGTCGCTTCTAACTTTATGAAATGAAAAGTAGTAACAGAAATTATTAAACAGTAACAGAAATTATTATTTTTAACTCAATATGCCTGGTATACTAAAGAAGTTGTACGTTTAAAATGCCTACCTATTGTAAAAATTTCAAAGATTAATATAGGTGCATTAACAGGGACTTGGTGGCCAGTATCCCAATGATCCTATGAAAGACCAAATAGTAAAGGATAATGCAGTTGTGGTATGTTTTTAATTATAATTTTGTTTTTCCCTGGTTTCATTTTAATAATAATTTTACATGTTCAGTTATGCATATATGTTTTTACTTTCCTCTACATAAACCTGCTTGCTTACAATAATATTTTATTTCATTTAAAATTGAAGTACCTTATATCTGTTTTAAAACATTATTTTATTATTTATGTTATTATTTCAGGTATTCTTATAATTTTATAAAGCCTTGAAATCTAGTTTTTTTTTTTTTTTGCATTGTTTGTCAGATTTTCGTGCATAAAGTGATGTATTTTAATATTAAAATATAATCCATTCGTTATATAGAGCTTTATTTTATTCATGTGTTTTATCTGTTTGTTGTTTAACTATGTGTTTACATAACTTGTGAAAGATCATTAACTGCATTATGCATGTTACCTTCCTTAATAATCACAAAGTTTAAAAAGAAACCGTGTTAAATAAATTGTGAAAATGTGTTGCAAGTGGAATATTGGTTTTCATTTTAAGGAGAAAAATTAACTTTTATTATGATTAAAAAATTTTTTTTGATAAGCTTTTTTGGTGCAAAGTAAATTTTGATTAGGTTAGATTATATATATGTTGATAGTAAGAATAAAAGTTTAATCAGAGCAGCTTTTAAACGGAAATTCTGTGTTAATTTCAAGAGGAAGTAATCTAGGTGACTTAATCTGAACCATCAAAGTTTAATAAAACTAAAGCAAATTTAGTAATAAATATTATTTGGTTTCAATATATATTAAATATATTTCTTTAAACTTAATGACCGAGTTGGGTTTATATCAAAAATATTCAGTGATGAACTTGAAAATTATATTCAGATGAAAATTATGTACTTTTTTTACAATGTTATTTCTTATGAAAATATTAGTCTAAATAAGATATAAGTAATATTCTTTCCCCCATGAAATTGAAGTTTTCATTTTTAATAAGTTGAATATTTATAGTAATTAATGAAGTTATTCCTAATAACTTTTTCACACTTAGAAATCATTATAAATTTTACATTGGATTTAAAAATAGAGATAAGATATGAGCTAATATTAAAAACAATACAATTTTAATTATTTATTTTTTAATGAAGAGCGCATATATTAGAATAAAAATAAATGGGTAAACAGCAGAAATTTATCTGACATACTATATTATTAAATAAGATATTTTATAAAAGATATAAACATCTAAAAGATTTTTCTTCTGTGTGATTGCAAAAGAAAATATAGGATATAGGGAATTTGTGTCCTTTTTATAATGCATTAGAGCACTCATATGCGTTCAGAAAAATAAATAAATAAAAAAATAGATGGGAAACTTAGTATTGGACATCTGCCTGAAAAATTTACTGTTCTATGGGCTTAAAAATATCAGTTGACAAGAGTTTAATCACATTGAATACATGAAATCAATGAAAAAATATTATTTACTTTTATTCCGTTAACAAAAAATACATTTGATGAATTATACATTTTTTGCCTTCTGTATTTCAAATTCTAAAAAATTTATATCATAAAGCTCTGAAATGCATCTGTTTGCTACTCTACAAAAAAAATTCTTGAGAAGTATATCAGATCCATGGGTTATGGGTTAATTCTGTGCAACATAAGAGAAGGATTTAATGAGAAAACTACTAAAAACAACAAAAACGTTATCTCTTTGCTTGCCTTCTAAACATTAATGTTTTATCCTGTTTTATATTGGAAATAATTGTTGTATGTCCATATTTTGCAAAGGGAGAACATCAAGTATAATACCAAATTTTTTTATAATATCTGTTCATATTATCAAAATTTTTATTGGATCTTATAATAAACATAAAATTTTAGTGCAAGTTGTCCCCATTTTTAATGCAAAGCCAACTATTGAACATTTAATTGAGGATTTAAATAAAAAAAAATTAAAGCTTGCGCTAATAAAATTTGGAGACAAGGTAAAATAACCCAGTTCAAATACAATAATATTAAAGGGAAAAAAATGCTTTGGTGAGTTTGTAATATTTCAGAATAATTTTAAAAGCAATTGTTCATATATTTTAAAGTAATGAAAATTATTTAAACTGATTAGAAGAAATCAAAGGTGAATACAAATTGAAGATCTAGATTGAAATTCCACACTGAAAATTTACTTCCCAACTGTGACAAATCAAAATAAAGATTGACATATTACCTGTCATAACTGATTTTGATAAGTTTGATTAACAATCAGAGAATGATATGTATAAGTGTAAGTTAGAGAAAACTCGTTATTTACAAATGCTTGCTGATTAAAATATTTAAATAAAATTTTAAAATTTAGCAAAGTTACAATATATTTTTCTTTAAAATTTTTTAATATAACACCAACTAATAACTAAGAATGTATAATTTATTCACATAATAAGCTGTTTGTTATTTTTTGACGAATAATTTCCTTTAACTGTTAGAAAATGTTAATAATATTTTTTATGTAGATGTATCTAGAAAAACACAAACATATATGCAAAATCACACCAAGCTTGTGTGCCTTACATTTATACATTATACTTGTAACATTTATACATTAACATTTAACATTTGATTACATTTATACTTGTAACCTATTAGTTATCCTACTTACTAATTTGATGGTCCTCTGATCTAAGATTTAAATTTAAGCTCTCTATAAAGGCTGTCTGATATTTCTTTTTTTAGCATCCATGATGATTGGCTGCCATGCTGTTTCAGCAGCTCTATAACAATGTTGTAAACATAACCCCACTTCAGTTAAGCAACATGAAATGATAAAAAATGCAAAAAAAGAATATTAGATACTTGGGAATTTCAGAATTATTTATTGTTTCTTGAGACTAATTAATATTGAAAGACATTTTTTTTTATCCTAATCTATGCACATGTTGCCTAAGCTTATTATAAGATGATAATTAGATAATTGCTCTGCTAAAAACTAGAAACAAAACAATCCAATTTTACAATTTGCATGGTTGGTGTTGTAGAATTTGCATGAGTTTTCTGAAATAATAGATTGTTTCTAAAGAATGAGCAGTTCTTTAGTAATAGTCTATTATATATATATATTTTTTTGTGTAACTTAAGTATTTATTATATGTTTATTTTATGTAATTTACAGATAAGTTATGCTTGTGTGTGTGTTGGTAATGATTAATGATCAGTTTATTCAAAACTTTATAATATTTTCGCAAAATTTAATTTGCTAGACGTAGACTTAAAAATGAATGGCTCTAAAAGAGTCTAGTTCTAAGACCAGAGGTCTTTTGTAACATTTCTGATATAAGCAGTAGCAAAACAATATATTGTTAAATATGGCAAAATCAGTTATAGATTGGTATCAGTGGTCTCGTGTATTTATTCACCAAATGTAGGGATGGGATTAGTTGAATTATTAAAGTTCTGGCTTGCGTATTTATATAGTTTGGAATTTACTTCAAATATTGGGCCCATATCTGCAAAACGTGACTAGATCAACCAACTTTCCATGCATTTACCTTATTACAATGTCTCATTAGAACATCTATTATTCTTAAGTACATATAACTTTGAATGTCAAAGAAAATGTTTTATACTTAATTTCATACCATTTTGTATTGAAAATTTATGTATTATATAATATTCTTACATATTTATTATTCCAAAATGCAAATTTAAGCACTTTTTTTGGTTTGAATGTTTATAGTGGTTTGATTTTGATTGGTTTTGATGTTACTGGCATAAGATTTCAAATGAGGTTAGCTGTGCCGAGAATAAAGTAATGTTTGATAAAGTCAAGTGTTTGAGTAAACCATTGTTTAAGAACTAATTGAGAATGTTGAGATGAATGACTCAAAAGAACGAATTCATGAAAACCAGAAAGATAAGACAGATAAATGTTATAAAAAATTCAAATGTTTTCCAAGAACCACAACAGTTTTATGAAATTAATGTTATCCACAGCATGTTTCATTTGATTCCTTTTTGTGCTTGTCTTTTCTACATTTTGAAATGGTCTGAGATGTAAAGGAGGAGACCCATTTCCATATCTGTTTCAGAAGAGGATATATCAATTGTTGTTTTAATACATTTTTCTTGAGATTTTAATTTTTGTATTATTAGTTCTTAAATTTATTGGTAATTGATGTAGATATCTTTGTGCTATTAAAAGTTAATGGCAAAGTGGATTTAGATGACAAAGTAGAACGTTTAACAGATATTGATAAACTACTCTTTGCTGGATTGTTGTTTATTTTTGCATCTGCTTGTAAAGTAGAAGAATAAGAAACTTCAATTTTCAATGTTCTGTTTTTTCCCTTTCTGTATAAATTTAATTTCTCCTGTATTATTTTAAATAATATTTTATTTTGGTTGAAATTACTTCTTTCTCAAAGATCTTTATAGGCAAGATTTGGAAATTGCAGCATGTGCACTAGAACAGTTACAACACTTGAAAATTTCTGAAGTACTTTCATTAGTTTCATGACCAGATTGTGCACATTTTCCTCATGTAGGGTCAGTATTCCTACATGCTTGTTGGATGTGACCATCTCTGACATTTAAAACACCTAACAGGGTTAGGAATGTATGGACAAAGTTTGCAACCTACTTTTATAGATTTTGGCAATACTGGTGAAAAATTAAGACGACATGCTGTGTGAGGATAAGTATATTATCACATCGAATATTTATATAATGTGCAGCACCACTCCTTGAGCATGTAGTTTGTTCAAAAATTCTGCTTTTAACTTGTATGAAATCAGGATTAGGAAGGACACCATGAGACTCATTTAAAGTTTTTTAAAATGTTTCAACTGGATATGAACTCATTTTTTTAAATTCTGATTATCAAAGCTTGTTTTAACTACAACTTGAATAAAAAAATATCCTGATCTTTTTTTTTTTTTTTAACATTTTCTATGTTACCAGAAGAAAAAACTTTTTTTTATCAGATAAGGCACACCACATGAAAATTGCCTGGTGTGCTTATCAACATATAACGAATAATTGAATTGGCTTCAGTGATGTGAGAATGAGAACCCATAGAATATTTATAAAGGTTCAGGTTTGGCGACATCATCCACCGCAGAGCCCTACAAGAGATGGCAACCACTGGCTCTGTATATTTCCAGCCTCAGTGCTTACCATAGTGCCAGATGACACCCATACGATTAGAGTCACCCCTGGAGGCAGTGAGCACCTTTAACGCCAAGTGCAAAGATGTGACCCCTTCGCTCATACCGATAAGACTAGTCACGAATGTAACTAGATACTAGTCAATTGATACACTGAGGCAGTGGCTTGGAATCCACTCTATTCTGTAGGTTTCAGTCAAAATATTCTTTATTAGCTGAAAAGTAACTTTATAGCCAGACATAGAAATCCAATTTAAAGACTTGCTCAATTCACATATTAAAAAACTCATTCTTAAAATGCAAAGCATATTTGTAGTCATTTGCAATACATATTTTGCTTTTAAAGGTGATCTTAGAGTTATTTATGTAATGTGATGATTAACAATACTAATAAATTTCAATTGTGTAATTTTTCCACTAGACCAGATATTAATTTTAATGTTTTTTTGTATATATTTAATTTTTGATTGTCTTTTACTCATTCGTTATAGTTTGTAATGTATAATTTTCTTTTAAAATTAGTTTTATTGGAAAACTTAGAAATTAATTATGGGAGTAGCTATGATTTTGTTATGAGTTACGGTTTGATTAAATCCATTAAATTGTTTCTGTAAAGAAAGGAAATTCTTCAATAACTCAGGCCTACAAAAAATATTATTTTGGTGTCTGAAGATTTCAAAATTGGTTCTTTCTGTATTAAGGTCACTAAATCTGAAGATAATTTTTTTCTATCTTATTTACTTTTTATTTGTTAAGTTATTGGAATTAGAATTCTGTTTTTCGTTCATTTTTAGAAGGAAAAATTTCAGCCCATAAAAATTTAAAACTTGGCACATATGTTTTCAAAAAAAAAAAAAAAAGTAATGTATGTGTAATTGTAAAATTCCAAGTTAAGCTATTTTTTTTATTTGAACCCTGTTTTAAAAATAGTATAATACAAATTTCCTTAAAATATTGTAACTTAAGGATATGTGCTCTAAAGGAAAAAAATGAATGCCATATTTTTAATAAGGCTCAAATCTATAAAAATCAGATCAAACAATTTCTACAATATCCATTGATGGACAAAGTTATTCTTTTAATAAATTTTTTTTATATTTGGGATTAGTGTGCATGTCATGTGATTTATCAATACAGCATGATAATGCTAAAAAATAAGATTTATCTTTGAAAATTTTGCCAGTTGTATATGTATTTTAAAATGCATGTATTTTCCATGCACAGTTGCATATTTCTGTCTTGTAATAAAAAAATTGGTTAAATCAACACAGTAAATTGATATTAGTCCAATTTCTGATATTGGATCTTAAAGGCTATTATCACAAAATTAGATTAATATCAATTATGTCAGCTTAGGAAACCTTAACTAACATGATGTTCTTATTAAATTTATGAGTTTAACGAATGCATTTTAAAGTATTCATAAACCACTGATAATGATCTACATTTACACAATTGGATTGAATGTATTTCTTTCTTGTCACATTTTAATCGACCAATGATATAATTAAGCTTGTAATAGCGATATTTAAATTCTTTCAATATGGAATACTGTTCTGCTTATTTTGAAATACTCACCTTATTATCACTTAAAACTAAAGATTTAACTATTGCTTTCTAAATTGATCTTGCATTTTAGTTTAATATTTGCTCAGTTATCCATGTTTAAATATGCTATTCATTAGACTACAATATTTTAAACAAATTTTCTGATACTAAATTCTTTTAAAAATTAAGTTTTTTTAAATAAAATTTGTTAGTATTTTTGTTAAATCAGTGTTTTATTTCCAGTGTTTTTGGTATACATGGTGTAAAAATTTAATCTAATCTTTTCTTTTATGTTTATGATAAATTAATTTGGTTCATTTTTTTATTTTCATAATGATATGCATCTTGATAACTATATTTAATTTTTCTATATTATTTACATAAGATGTTTGATTTTACAAACTTGTTGGGACAGTAAAGTAATTCTTAAAATATATAGTTCATAAAATAGAAAAATATTAAGTTATTATTTTTTTATCAAACCACTTTCTCTTTATGAAGTAAGAAAAAAATTTAGCGTTCTTTTTGTATGAAACACTTGGAAAATAAAATATGCTTTAAAACGCTTCTTTTATTTTATCAATGAAAAATCAAGTAAAATAATCACTTATTTTTCCTGTTTCAAAGCTGCATTTTTAAAAATAAATTTTTCTATTTTTTATGCTGTAGGAATACATTTCACTATTGTTTTCCTCAAAAAGTAAATTAATCCTTTTAACGAATAAAATGCATATTATATATACTGATGGTCCTTGTTCTACATTATTTTCTTGCTTGATACCTGAAAGCTATTTTCCTTTTCTTTCATTATGTTCCCAATAATTTAATCAACCAATATTTTTTCTTTCTGATAATTGTATCTCATCTGAATCCTTATTCAAAAATTCCTGAAAGGAAATTTCAGGCTGTAACAGTTGATTTCTTTGATGGAGTTCATATATGAGTAGTTCAATCTTCATTCAAGTTATTGGGTAAATTTTCATGGCTTTCTGCAATTATAGTGAGAGATTTGTATAACAAACTTCATGTCAGAAAGCTCAAAATAACATCTTTTCACCATCATTCCAAGCACAAAATGACAAAAAATAATTCTGCCCAATATGTTCCGGCTCATTTTTGTAAAATATTATAGTTCATTCTTATTAAAATATTATTTTGAATATGAAATTTTTTTATGTTTATTTTAAAGTTAATAATTTTTTCAAGGTCTTGCATATTGATTTAAAGGGTTTAGTTGCATAAAAACATACTTGATAGGAAGCAAATCTATGTTTTCATAAAAGAAATTTCAATTATTTTAAGTGAAAAAAAAAATAAAACAGAATCATAGTTAAACTTTAAAACAAACTGATGTGTATACATATATATTATGGTATGATCAAAAGTTCATTTGCTGCAGCCTATATGCAGATTAACACAATGCGGGTAGAAGTATAAAAGCAATAATTTTTGTAGATGGTGTTATTTTTGCATATACTTATTTCCAAAATGTATTTGGAAAATGCTGAAAAAAAAGTAATGTAGGTCACGTTGGCCTGTTTAGCATTCTCATTATCAGAAGGTTGTAAGTTCGAATCCTGGATTTACAACCAAAGACCTATAGTGTTCACTAAAAGTGGCTGGGGCACATTAAAACTGGACATGGTTGCAGTGTCCTCCAAGTGAAATGATACCACTGGGGGATAGTAGACAAAGTATTGGGGGTCTTCTACTTGGTCTTTTCTTAATCACAAAAACTCCACTCAGATGTTTCTATCTACCTGGTAGAGCCCAATTCAGGGCTAGGTACAGAGAAGCATGCTGTTGCAACAACAATTATAATATTTATTACGTAATGGACCCAATGTGAAGACCAATGTGCTCTTATTGTTGTTGCTAAAGACCATAAACCGTTTGATAAACAAGTCATGAAAGAGTTAAGACTGTGTCTAAGGAATCACGTCTCTTGGAAATGAACATTAATAAGTGCTTTAGTTCATTGCTAGTTGTGATTTGGTTTGAAATGCTTTTAATGGATTAATCCTGCTTTGTGATAACAGAAACTTATATAATATGTTTTATTTATGTGTCCCCTAAAGTGGGAGAGCACTCAAACCCCTGTCTTGTATTCCTGGTCTGTCCTCATGTGATTTTCAAATCTTCAGTCTCTTAGTAGGTGGTTAGTTCGAATCACATTAATGTAAAGTTTTGCAATTATTCAAATAGGAGAAAAAGCAGTTTTACCTAAGTAGTTTATTCATCCTTGTGAATATGTTGTAATTAGGGATGATCACACAATGCTCAAAGCATCTTTGCATGACTAACATTTTCAACTCTAGATTGCACATCCTTCAAACAAAAATTTTTTGATCAGACTAATAGTTATTTTTATGTGTGTGACACATGCGCCTGTTAAAATTCCTTAAATGAAGTATTTTAAAATATAAATATTTGGATAAAATGAAATGTAGTCTTTAAAGAAATTTTATTGTATACATTTACTTTTTGATTTTTTAGTTGTAGCTTTGATTTAGCTGTTTATTGAGGAACCATGTAAAAAAGATTAGCATTGGCAGCACAGTGCTAGGTCATGTAAAATGCTGTACCAGCATTAAATGGAAAAGTACTCAGTGTGGGTACTTCCAGAGGAAAATTTGTTTTAATGAGAGATTAGCTTGTGCCAATCTTTTTTCAGTGTTTTCAGAGTTATTAATTTTGTGAATCATTATTTGCGCATTTTACTATACAAGTTTACAGAAATTTTATTTAATTGAAGTATACATGAAGATACTTCCTTTGATGTGTTAAAATGATGTTAATTGCATACCTGTTAAGTTATGTTCTTAAATGAATACTTGCAATGCAGGTACACCATGTTTGCATATCCTTAGACTTTTACATCTCTGTTTGTTTTCCATTAAAACTGCATTTGCAAATATTTGTGATTCAACACATTTTATTTTTTTAAAATTGTTTTAGCTTAGATCTTTATAGCTGTTATCAAAATTCCTAAAGATTTTTTAAAACAGTACAAATTATGTATTTTATTTAACTTTCATATATACTTTAATGGTACAAAAATTTATTGTGCTATATCTTTTTTGAATGATTTCATTTATTTTTTAATTCAGTTTGTTGTAAAATTCTTTTATAACTAATAATTGCTTATTCTAGGTCTGTACAGAAGGGAGATTGATTCTAGAGTTTACATTTGATGACCTTATGCGCATTAAATCATGGCATTTCGCAACACGACAACATCGAGAATTAGTATCACGCAGTCTTATTGCTATGCAGGTATGCCATACATTTAAAATTTTGCTTTGATAATTTTGAATTCTAATGTTTTGAAGTATGAAAAGATTTTTTTCATAAGTATTGTTACATTTATATGTGTATTCCTTTTTTTCTCCTCTTCTCAGATGTCCCTTCATATGGAGGTAAGATTTGTTTCGTTTGTTAAAGTATTATATCTATTAGATTTTTGGTAGTAGTGCAGTTACATAATATTGAAGCAAGCTATGTCTTGATGTACAAAATAGATTTTTGTAAGATATTGTTTTTTAGAAATTGCTGTTACTGTATATGCAACATAAGAAATTATCTTGAGCTAACAGATTTGTATGTATTTTATAATATTACAACTCATTGAAATGTATTTTATTAAATGTTTACAGGTGTGAGTAGACAATCTATATGTAAGCAGCTCAATTATAAAGTAGTCCATGATAATACTTGTAGAAATAAGTTAATGATTTAATATAAATAAAAAGTCTCATTTCATGCAAATCACAATACTAGTCCTGGAATTATTGTGTAGTTTATTGTTTTGCATTAATCTGTATATATGTCACTGTATGTGGAACATTTCTTACAAATTTAATTCACATTCGTTTTCACCCCTGTTTATATTATTCAGCCTGAACATTTGAAAAAATTTATTTGTACTGCCTTAACGTGTTGTTCATCATTGCTAAAATATTATTTAACATATCTTTTTGCTGCTGAGATTTCTTGTAACTTTAGAGTATAGCTATAAAATATTGTGTAAAAAACATTTGTTGACAGTAACATGAATCTTAATAAAATTATTTCCTATTTTTGACTGATCAATATTATGCAGTATATTTTGATTTTTGGATACATAGTTTCTTAATCATATCCAGAAACTGAGAATATTCATGAAGAGGTGAACATTTGCTTATACTGTTCCCTTTTCTTCTATATTCATGGCATCTTATTCATAATTGATCAAAATTTGAAAAATATGGAACAAAAAATGGCCATAGTATAATATTTGCATTTACAGATATTTAATTAATCAGTTATTCAAAACCAACTTTACAATCATAAAATCTTTTTTTTCTTGAAGCCCAGTTATTAGAATTATTCCACTTTTCAACTCCCTAAGGGGCAGAATTAATAATATTTTATATAATGGGAACTGGTGGATGAACAATCATCACACTGAAACTAGGTTGGTCCTTATAATTAAGCTGGGGAAAAGTTGAAACACCTCTGATTTAGTCTTCCTTTTCCAGAGGTATGATTTCACATTGAGAAAATTGTAACCACAGCTTCTTATTTCCTACCTGCCATTACAACCAAAAATTTTTGTTAGTGCTTGATTTTTAGACTACTAATAAATTAATGTATTTTTTAAGTTCTCATTTTTTTTACAGAATTAAGAAAATAAATAAATAACTAAAATTTATTTTAAATTAAAAAAAAGCAAATTTTTCTGTTGTGAATTTTTGTTCCATCAGCATTTGCTTGGTCATCATTTGTTATTTTTGCAATTACAATTTTAAAAACTACTGCAGTTTTCTGTATATGAGGATGGTATAAAAATCTCTTTTGTCATTTTTGGAACTTTTTTTGCAAGGAAATTATTAAAATAGTAATTGTATTATACTTATTTTTCTGCTTTTAACAATATTGTATGTTGTAAGTTTTGTTTTGTGAATTATGTGTTTATTTCACTATTGTTTTTTATTAGTTTATATGTATGATGTGTGTGTGTGTGCTTACTTGAATGGAAAATATTGTTTTGGAATGTAAAATAAGATTTATTAATAAAGTTTTATTATAAATTTAAAATTTTCCTATATATTTATATATACATTAAGTTTTTAATGTGATAAAGATTTAAGTTTTAATGTAAACATCAGCTTTGCTTTTAATGCTTTTTTTAATTATTATTAAATTTTTCTGTAAAAATTTTTGTATTTGTCAAAAAAGAAAAAAAAATCAATTTAATATTGTTTTAAAAGTTTAAAATATTAAAAAAAGAAGCGTTGAAATTAACTGACAAAAAATTGTTGATGTTTACTTTTTAAAAATCTATGAAGTTCTTAATTATTTTAAAATAAATCTTTGTTTAAACATAGTACAAGAATCTTCAATTAAATGCAGTATAATACTTAATGTTTCAGTTTTACTTTATCAATACTTCACTTCAGATACCAGGTATATTAGAAAATTTTTATGGGATACATTTGTGTGTCAAAAAAACTACTGGTTGTTGTCAAATAAACCATTTACAATGACTTTATGATTACAAAACCTTACCTATTTTACTCAAAGTTTTTATTGGTCTGAAAATTAATTCTTACCTTTTTAAATGAAAATTTAAATTTATTTTCTATTTTTAATTTAATATGAAATTCTATATCATGTTAATGTAAACAATAATATAAAATATTTATGTTACTGTTAATGGTTTCTTGGTGTTAAAATATATGTTTACTTATATTTGTTTTAGGCCCAACAGCAAGATCCTATTCTTCTTGAACAATTGTCCAAAAATATCACTAGACAGGGCTTAACAAATTCAACATTAAATTATTTACGTGTAAGTTAAAATTGTTCTTAATTTTGATGTATGTTGAATAAATTTGCTATATAAATTGTTTTTTAAGTAAAATAAGTTTTTTTTTAATTCTAATTTATCTTTTCAGCTATGTGTTATCTTAGAGCCAATGCAAGAGCTTATGTCAAGACACAAAGCATATGCTTTAAGTCCTAGGGATTGTCTCAAAACAACACTTTTCCAAAAATGGCAGCGCATGGTAGCGCCACCTGGTACAAATATTTAAAATTTTAAAAATTTGACTTGTTGCTTATGTGTTTAAGAGAATATATATTTTTTTGTCATACTGCATATATAAAACTTCTATTTCTATGAATTGGTTAAGAAGTTTTACTATAAATACATTAAATTAGAATACATTTTCCTTTAAAAATAATTTGAAAATGAATTTTTGTACGTAGAATTTCACTCATTGAAAACCAAAATTATTTAACTAGCTTTATGGTGATTTTTTTTAAAGTTGTATAGTATAAGAAGCAAGTTTATTGTGATGTTTTTAATATTTCTCTGAATTGAGTTGTATAAAGAAAAAAATTAATCTAAGTGTAAGAGAATAATTTATATTTTTTACTTTGAATAATTTATAATTATAAGTTTTCTGCTTTTTTCTTGAGGAAAATTATTTTATTGATTACTTTGATAATACACTTTTGAGATAATACATTGCAAATTGTGTTGCAGTCCTGCAAGTGAGTAATTTTATTTAAAATCTGTTCAGAATTGAAAACACTGGAGAATTTTAATATATTATAAACCAACAGATTTTTTTAATGTTTTTTACATTGGTTGTGAAGTTTTATAAATAAAAATGATTTTAATTATATAAATAAAAATTATATAGAAAAGGATTATTTAGTTTGTTATTGTATATTAATCTATTTTTGTAGAACTGTCACTAAAATTAAAATTGTTTCTTCAATACCTATTATGGCAGAATATCAAATCTAAAATCATATATAATAGTAATTTCAAATATATATATATATATATATATATATATATATATATATATATATATATATATATATATATATATATATATATATATATATAATGGTAAAAATTATATAATATTAATCTTTACAAGTTTTTAATCTCAATTTTTTGTAAAAATTTTTTATGACAGTTAAATATTTTTCTACTTACAAACCAAAATGTTTTGTTGAATTAGATTTAAAGTAAATATAATTTTGTCCTGTTATTTTCTTTATTTGTGATTTGGTATCTAAACAAGAAGAAAAAAAAATGGTAAAATGATATATTAGTATTTTAAGTTTACCTTTGTCTTTCCAATTTTAATTTTCAATTTAAAATTAGAACATGTCTATGAAAAACTGTAATTGAGTAATAAAACCTTATGAAAACTAAAAAACATTTTTTGAAAAATTCTATATGTAGAAATGCTGTAAAAATTTTTGCCTCAAAGCCGGAAATAATATAAGAAAAGTAAATGTAGTTGTTTTTATTTATTCAAGAATTTTGAAATTCAGAACATTTTTAAAAATATGTAGTTAATAATTAAACAATTTTTAGTATTTATTTCATAAAGTAAAGGAATACTAATAATTAAATAGAAAAATTTCATTTAAAAAAGTTTCCATTTACTAATTTGATGTAATTAACAGTTTGAACTAGCCATAATGAAGGCGATTATAGCTTTTTCTCTTAAAAATTTAAAAGTTAATGTAAATACTTATTTTTAATTTGCTTTTGGAAAATTGCATGGAAACGAAATTGTTTGTGTTGATAACTCAAATGATTTTGAATTTTTTTTTTTATTAGGAGCAATCTTAGAGTCATTTATTTGGTCGCTACTAAGATTTTGTAGAGTTCGTTTTTATTTAATTCATTCTATATTTTAAATTTAGAGACTCAGCGTCCCCCCAGTAAAAGACGCAAACGGAAATCCTCAGCTGCCAATAGTGGTGGAACTGGTGCTGGTGCAAAGAAGAAAAATATATCACCTGGTCCTCCTAATTTCACTCTAGCCTCTCAAGTATGCTTCCTTTGAAATATTATATTTCCTTCTATGTATTTTGTCTTATATTGCTTTTTGTTTCAGTGTTTTGTTTTTCAATGCATTTAATATTATTTTCTTACTCTTCACTATATTAGCTATTTCCATATTGATTTACAAATAATATATATGAAGTACATATAATAAAATTTAATCTCATACAAATCCTGTTGAATATATTGTAACAGTTTTTCAATACCAATGGAAAGTAACCATTTTCCAATTTTATATGCTTATGATGTATATTTCTTTGGTTTTTTGAGTCTATAATACTAACATATAACTCAGAAATTCATGACTTGATTGGATGAAATCTCAATCTCACATTAAATTTCATTTGCTTTTCAATACTGAGATATTGGAACATACAAAAAAATTTTTTATTTGAAATCTTTTTTTTAATACATATTGTGTGTAAAATAATGATGTGACACTGTTTTATGACTAAAGTGGTGGTTAAGTGCAATATTCAAAAGCCTATTTATGTGTTCTAGAATTTTTTTTTACAATGATATTTTAATGAAAGTGGAATTTTTCTTAGAATCAGGCTATTTGCTAATAGAATTTTTTATTAATCAGAAATAGATGTCTTTTAATATTAGCATTCTTTACATTAGAAACCTTTTATTAAATTCTGGAGTATATGTAAAATAACAGCTAAAAATTATTATTCACTTTATATCTAAATTATTCAATAAAGACATGTATGAATGAAATACAAACAGGAGTAATAGTTTTTAAACCTATGAAATAAGTGCTGTAAAATTTTGAAGAATTTTTTGTTGAAGCTGAATAAAGTTAAACGATTTAAGCTGTGTTAATGGTAAGAAAAAGTGATTAGAAAAAATAATCCTAAAAGCGCGTTTTCTGCTTTCAGCACTTTATATTGTGGTTCATATGTTATTGGTGAAAGTTTCATCTATGTTCTAAACTGACTGCAACAGCAGTTTGATTACAAATATTTTTTTTATAAAAATGTTACATTGTGTATATTTAGAAATTGGTGTTATATCAAAGCTTTTCAAATTAAAAATAGGGAAAGAAAAAGCATAAGAACATAGTGTATATTTCTAAATAAAATAAATAATTACAAGTCAAGGAAAAACTCAGATACAAATTCAAATTTAAAACATAAGGCTAAAATGAAATTCTCAACAGTTGTATGTTTGTATGTTTTTTAATATCTAATGAAGTTTTAATGATTTTTAGGATGTAATGGTGGTCGGGGAGCCTTCATTAATGGGTGGTGAATTTGGCGATGAAGATGAAAGACTTATTACTAGATTAGAAAATACACAATATGATGCCTCTGCAGCTGCAGCAGCTGCTAATGGTTTGGAAGATACTGAAGATTTTTCCACAAATCCTATAACTTCTGCTCCAAGTACAACTGTTGGACCACCCCCATCTTCTACTTGGTCTGGCCCTCCTTCATCTGGTGCACCGCCATCAGAAAGGCCTCCTGTTTCTGCCCCATCTACAAGCTCTCAACCTGCAAACCAGGATGAAAAAAAGCAGTCTCCTAATTTAAGTCAATAATCTTTTCTAAATGATGTTAATGGAAAATAATCTGCGACCAATATAAATTGTATTCATTTATATGTGTTTGTCCATATGAAGAAAGTATTAAATAGTGATATTTTGAGACATTTGACCACATAGCAAAAGTTCCTACGTTGATATCCCTTAAAAATATCTCTGGGGTTTTAATTTGAGTGTTTCTTTATTACTTCAGTTGAAGTACAAATGTTTTACATTTGTATATCCCTTCTTAATATTTACTTATTCTTTAAACTACTGGTTCATATTTTTTTAAAAAGTTTTTTAAAATTATTATTTACACTTGTAGCTGTAATAAATAACTATGTTGATTAATTAAAAATTTAACATGATTAAATTAAATCATCATTTGCTATATTAAAGGAAAAAGGATTGCTTATCCTAATTAAAAAGTATTTTTGATATTAACTTCTATAAGAAAAACTTATTCTTAGAGCTTGTTTTTATTATACCCTAAAAAGCTCTAAGAAAATATTAGAACAGGGATTAAAAGAGCTTTATATTTGGTATTGAAATTTTATTTAAATTTTTTTAAACAGGGCATTAAATATGGTAGCTGCTAAAAACTTGACAATATTCTTTGAAACACTTATTAACATTAGGTGTCAGGCACATGGCATATAAAAAATACTTAACTTTAAAAATATTTTATTTTTTAAGAGGAAATAAAATAATCTGTCTCTATCATCATTTTTCTGAATTCTTTGAAAATCAGTATTTTCAAAATTTGTAATACAATAATTGTTATATTGTATTCTTTCATGTGTAAATATGTAAATTTTTTATGAAAACATATCAAAGTGGAATACTGATTTTTTTTAATTTTATATCTGGAAAAAGTTTTTAGATAAGTGAAAGATTTTTCCACTATATTTCATCAAAATGTTTGTTGCCAGAAAGTTTTCT
This sequence comes from Latrodectus elegans, assembly GCA_030067965.1. NCBI lineage: Eukaryota > Metazoa > Arthropoda > Arachnida > Araneae > Theridiidae > Latrodectus > Latrodectus elegans. The sequence continues at coordinate 19,212,881 of CM057809.1, forward strand.
GAGAAAGCTTCGTAAATTTTGAAATTATAAAAAGCATTGTTTCTTTAATTTTAATTTTTTGATACTTAAGTATTTTCGAAAATTTTGTAGTAATTATTAATGTTTTTAAGCTGTTGACACAATTGCATTTATTGTTTTAGTAACTGGACTTCATTTGTGCAAAAAAAAAGAGAATATCAAATTGAAATGAAAATTATTTAGCATTTAATTTTAGTGTGAAATTTATGTCAAAGTTCTGGCTTGTTCATAATATTCTTATAATTGCAATAAATCTGGCGTTTCTTGTAAATATAAAAAAAATCATGTACTGAAGTTATATGGCAACACTCAAAATTTTACTCCTTTTACTTTTGCTACATTTTTCCTTTGTATCTTTCAATTGGAATGCTAATATGTGGAAGATATAGTAAATTTGAATTTCCTTCTATTGTTCAATTTTCTAGCTTTTAGTTGGGGAAGTTAGTAAGAAAATATATTTATGCATTTTATAGCTTTGTAGTATGCCAAATGTTCTCACAAATATTTCTCTTACATTGTGACTGTATATAATTATATGTTGAATATTGAATCTTTTAAAGTATTAAATTGTTCTTGCAGTTGTACTTTACCTTTATTTTGTGCAAACCTAATGTGATTTAAAATTTGAATTGATTGAAATAATTTATGTGTTTTAAAATAAATCTTTAAAAAATGTGATTTGAGTCAAAAAATGGTGGTCTTGATTTGTTAAAATCGTATTAATAGATTAATCATTTTATCAACTTGAAATTGTGATATTTAAACTAAACATTTGTAAATAATATTGATGCAAAAGTTAATGAGGAAATAATAAAGAAAATGTGTAAATTGTGTAACTTCTTAGTACTCTTAAAAATTATAGATATTTTTTGTTTATTTTATTTATTTATTTATTTATTATTATTATTTTTTTTTTTTGAAAGCAACACTTTATTTCTCCATTAAGATTTTTTTAAAAATTTCATTTTAAATGAAATGGAGAAATAAATCTTTAACTTTTATCTGTGCAGATAATTATTGTAATGCTTTAAAATTAATTTGTCATCTTTGAAGTGAGTAAATCAAAATTTTTTAAATATGTATTGAAAATGTTGCACATCTAATTGTAGCATTGTATATTTATTTCAGGCTAAATTGATATGAAAAATTATTGTTAATTAATTGTATATATAATAACTTTCTTTAGTTAATAATTGCACACAAATTGTGAAACATAATTAGAACAAATGTTTAAAATAACACAAAATTAAATTACTTGTTTGTCCTTTGTTTCAAAATTATGACTAAAAATTTTTTTATTCATTTTGCTCATTAAAAATGTTTGCATATTTTTCATTTAATTTGGAATTAGTTATATTTTTTATTACAAAAATATAATACTGTTTTAGTTGTAGAATAAGATTTCATTTTTTTTAGTTCTTTGTACTGTGATCTTATATGTTAAAATTTTAAGCCTTCTTAAATTATATATATTATGGTTGATATATTTAATATTTTATTATGTAAACCAATCAGACATTTTAATTGCTTCCTTCTTGGTATCATTTCAGAGTTCTTCAATTTTTTAAATTGCTAGAGTGCAAAAGATTAGTATCATTATATTTGTAATGGTTATAGGAATTTATCAGACTAGAAAGTTATTAATTTATTAGAATTTTTCTACTAAAAACAACAGGTAGTAAAAAATTCTAAAGAATTGTCTTTTAATCATGAAATACTATTATTTCATTCAGCAAATTTTGTGTTCATAGTTTTCAAGATATTAAAAAAGCTTGTGCCAAATTACTAAAATTTAGATTTCACCTCTGTTCCATGAAATCAAAATGTTAAGTCATTGCTTTTAAATTGCTCCCATGCTTTTTCACTTCATATCTTTACTCTTCATTAGTTTGAAGCTTTTGCATATATGTGGTTAAGCTGTGAACTTAGGTAAATTTGCTGTGATTACTTTTTAAGTATTGTTTCAAAGGAAGTATATCTGTAGATAAATGTTACTGCATGTTCTTGTTAAATTAAGATGTTTTCTCACGTGGATTTTTTATTACAATTTGAAAGCTTTCCAATATTTATATAACTTCATGTGTATTCCCCCTCCAAATAAAGAAATATCCATTTGTAAATAGTGAAATATCAAATTTGATGGGTTATATTTTAAATTATTGTTTTTAACTTATATTCCATGTAATCAGTATATACTTTTGAAAATATTTAATTTTTCTGAAATTTATCAATCATTTAATTTAAAATGTAATTTAAAAAATATTAGTGAACTTGTAAACTTCTATTGATGTTTAACTGAATTGTGTGTATTATTCTTTTAAATCAGTAGAGATCAATTGCTGCATTATGAAAGAATTTTTGCACTAAATTTAGTAAAATTAATTTGACAAATAAATTTCGAACAATTATATAAAATCTAAAATATGATTACAAAGAATTTTTAAATTTAAAATCAAGGAAATAAATAAATTTCTCTTTAATAGTTCTTAAAATGTTAAGGTTAATTAAATTTAATGAAGTACAAATCATCTCTTATTGATATGTCTTTTTTTGACTTAAAAATCTTGGTAATAAATTTATTTTATTAACTGTATTTTTCTTATTCTGAGAAAAGCAAATGAATAAGAATGATTTCAATGTGCTGTATATTTCTGAATGTAATTCAATCATTTATATGTTAAAGCTATTATTTAGAGGAAAAAAATCAAAGATTTGTATAAAAAGGCATATAAAAATTATTACAAAATGCATGGTCAAGTATACTACTCAAATTTTTTAACATTCTCATTTTTTTTGTTCTAAATTTTCAGTAATTTTAAGGAATTGCTGACTTTCTTTTATTTGTGACTTCCATTCGATATTAGTCTTAAATTTTTATACAAATTTCGAAATAAGTTTATGACCTATAACAGAAATATACAGTAGTTTATGTTTAAACTTTATGTATATTTGTGTATCAATGAAAGCTAACTTCCAAATTGTATTAAAATTTGAAATTCCAATCAGAAATGATACTTAAGTTTTTAAGAAAAGCAGAAAAATATATGTATATATTTTATTTGTCTTAAAACCGGTTTCTACTTGTTATGAAAACTATCTTTTTTAATATTTTTACTTGTTATTTAAATGTAATACATGACATTTTCAAATAATGCAGATGATATTCTCATTATCTGGTGAATCCTTAGAAATATCACATTTTAAATTTCTGAGTGTAAATTATTTAATATTCTTGTTTAGTATATTTTAAAATTGAATATTTTATTTGTTAAGAGATATATTGAAGGTGATTTTATTTTGCTGATTATACTGAAAAACTATTATCACATCTTTAATATATTTTAACCTTACATTACATAATGTAAAAGGTCTCTTATATCACACAATATGGTCAACTTTATCCACTGAAACTGTATTCATTAAATTTTCGGCTTATTACATCTTTTGAATTCAGCTGAGTTTTCAATATATCAAAAATATTGTACAAATCGATTTTTTCAATTGATTTGCAATGTGAGTGTAAACATATTTGCACAAATGTTTATTAGTTTTCGTCTTAAATACTTTAAACACTATCATTCCTTGACACTTAAGGTACACAAATTTAGTTAATGGAAATTAAAATAAAAAAACGTAAAGCACTAAAATGTGGGTAGATATATTTCCAGTATAAAATATGAAGCAATTTTATGCCCAATAAGTATTTTTGCTAGTTATGTAATATTATATTCTTTCTTTTTTATTGCATTAAATCTTAAATTATTGATAAGTGCAAAAAAGAAAATAATTACATTTTGTAGACGTAATTTTAGAAAGCATGATTTGATGTCCATTTTCCTTTTCTTAATGAGTAATAACTTTTAAAAAAAATTTTTTGATTTAATTTATGCATTTTAGCATTGGGGTAATGCGATTTTCATCTGTTAATTCAATGGGCATCATTTTCTTATAACAGAATATGTTAATTCTGTAATGAGAAATTTTTCTGCAGCTAATTACTTTGATTTATGATAAAATAAAGCGATTTTTTATTTTTTTATTATTTCATTAGTTTGTGTTTACATTTTTTCCAAGATCTATCGCAAAAAATCACACAAAAGAGATTTTACTTTAGTTCTTAGATGAATATTAATAAAAAAAAATCTGCAAAATTGATCAAGGTTAATCAATACTATATAGTTCTTATGTTCATAAGTTTCAGATTTGTTTTTAATTGTTTTCAGAAACTTTATTATAAATTTGAATTAAGGAGAATATCTTAGTCATTTCCTGTGAATTTTAATTATTTATCTTACTTAAACAAGTCTGAGTACATTTTGTATGTTAAAGAGTTTTTATTAAGATTTCTAACATCTATTATATAAATAGTTTTTGTCTAAAAAGTATGTTTGTTATAATTTAGTAAATTTCATTTTTTTATCTATTTTTTCTGTCGTCAAAGCTTTCATGTGTAATTCGTTTATAAATTCCAAAACTAAATATCTACAAAATTAATTAATTTATTTTTTTTTCCTAATCCCAGTCTATTTCGATCATTGTGATCTTTCAATAAAATATCCTAATATTTTTTACTGAAAGAGAAAAAAATTAAACATATATTTTTAATCATTTAGTAGAGTTCATTATATTGACAACTTACACAATCTAATTTTAAAATTCTTCTAATTTAGTATTTGCGCTGTAAGGTAAATTTGATTTTCTTTCATTATTTCTTTTATTGATTTTGTTGAGTTTTTTGCTTAAGTTTCTGAATATGTATTACATTAAAAACATTTTTTTACCTAAAAGTGTTTGTTTTGTGTAATAAATGTCTTTATGTATTCCAAGGTTTTAGCTGTCCTTAAGTTTAATATATTTATGTAAGCATTACTCATTTGGTTCAATTATTTGGCTAGGATGTTCCAAAATTTTAGAACTAAATTTTCTGTATTTAATTCTCAAGTAAGTTGCTAACGATCCAATACTTGAATTCTTTTGTGTGAGTAAGATTTTACACAACTAATGAGGTCAAATTATTCTTTTTATTATTCTAAATTGATTACAGTTCAGATATAATTAGTTTTGGATTCACTAATTAACAAGTTCAAGTTATCAAAATATGTGTGTATTGATATATCTTTAACTTCTATAAATGGAATTCGTTTTTAAAGTTTAATCACACACTTCCGTAGATTTTTATTTTCTTTAAGTTCATAATTGTGGTCTCCCTTATTTGTTTTATTTATTGATTTTATGCCAGCTAAAATCTTTTTTTTTTTTTTCAGATTTCAGTTTTACACTTTTGTTGATTGTAATTTGTTAATTAAAATTATTTGATGTATTTTTACATTTACTGAATTGTTACTATAGTTTTATCTGTTGCATAAATAAGAATAAATTACTGAGTTCTGTAATAATTCAATCTCAATAATGTAGAAATAAATACAAATTTGCGCACTGCAAATTTGTATTTTCATGAGAGTAAATGTTTTAATAATGGTATGTTTTTATTTAGTAGTGATGTTTAAAATTTTAAATTGTAAAAAAAAATATGCTTTTAAACAAGAAATTTTTGTATTTATATTTTATTTTTGTTTTCATTTTCTGTAGTCATACTTCATGTCTTGTAAATTCATTCAAGATTTGTGCAATAAGTAATGTGAAAATATAATTACTGAAATGTTTCAATATTTCATAAAATATTATATATAAATCTATTGCATATCATTGTTTTTTAATATGGTTTTAAAATCTTATTAGTTGTTTTCTTTTACCAAAGTATTAGTTAAAATTTTAGTCACGTGTTATAGAAAATTTTAAGCATTTTGGGGTGAAAGTGCTTTGAAAAAGGCTTATGTGTATTTGTGTGTTTCAGTTATTTCACATATAAAGAGATTAAATTTGAAGTACTCTTTAAGGTAGTCGAAATATCTTAATCATATTCATTAAAATATTTTTCAATATTTTTTAAATCATCTGATTTTTATATCTCATTGCCATGCAATTACTCTTTAAGATAAAAAATAGTGTAATGTAAAACAGACACGAGAAATTTCTTGTGAGGCAAAGTATTTTTTAAATTTTAAATTGTTACTTTATTCATGGAAACCAAAGTTTGATATATAGTGAACTAAGACTACCTGTTTATTTAAATTATAGTTTTATCGATGTGAAATCTGTATTTAAGAAGTGTTATTGTGGCAAATTTTCTGTTTAAATTTTGTGTATTACTGTAAGTGAATTTTAAACATTCCAGATTTGCTTATCAACATTAGTGTTTATACCTTATATGCATGTAGGATTTCTTCATTGCACTCCACCAGTCAATATCTTGTTTTGTTTTTATGGCAAAAATCTGTACAAAGTTTCTGTATATTGTCACACTCTGGTTATTATTTTTGTAAAAGGAATTTTTGTACTTTCTACATGAATTCCATAAAATAGCCTTGAGGAAAATCACATGGACCTCAATGGCTATTTTTGATACATGTGTGAATGATCAATCAATAAAATAAAAGTGGAAATAGTGTTCTATATATTTTTTTAAAAGTATTTTATTGTAGAATTTTCCCTGTTCACATATACGAAGAATCAAATAATAACTTGGAAGAAAATGTTATGATTTTTAATCACATATTTTTGGTGGTTGATCAAATACAAGGATACCAATTGTATTTAAAAAATTCATTTATATTTATATATTGAGGGAGACTCGTTCTATAATGGAAATCAAACATCAAGCCAACTAATTAATGTTACAGATGATCACAGCAAAAATTATTGAAACAGGCTGTATATAGGTATTAGAAAGTTATTTTTTTGGTATTGAGAACTATAATTACCACAATAGTTTACTTTTTCAGTGAATAATTAAGATGCCACAAAAATTAAATTAGCACTAGCATTTAGTTTTTATTGCTTTTAAATTTAATGTTGAGGCATTTCATTTTGATTGCTTTTTTCGAGAAAGTCAGAGATTTTTCAGTGAAAATTGATCATAATATGCTACTGAAAATGCAATAAAATTAATCATTGGAGCTATGGATAGAAAACTGGCTCAAATATAATTCTTTTTCTTGTACTGAAAAATTTCTATTTAATTAAGAATATATTATAAAAAATAATTATTTTTAATATTCATTAGTATGACCTAAATTTTTGCAAGCCGATTGGTTAGCGCTCTTGCCTTCGGTTCAACAGTTCGTGGGTTAGCATCTCACTTTGGGCATGGATATTTCTAGTGGTTCGGAATCCACTTTAAGCCGTAGGTCTCGGTCTAATTAGCCCTCGTGTGCAAAAAATGACCGTTGAGTGACAAACAAACCAAACCTAAATTTTTGCAAATTAATGGAAAACTAATCCTTAAGAGATCGTAAAAATTACTATTTAAATATGATACAATATAATGTATGTCATAGAAATGTAATATTAGAGAATTTTAATTTGTACGGATTTGCTGGTTTCTAATTATTAGTATGATTTATAGGAAAAGACGTTAGTAGGAATCGTTATTTCAAAATTTTTCTCGTGCTTAGAGTTCATATTTCTGCAAAAAAGAGGGGGAAATGTTTTAAATCTTAAAGATTTTGAATTTGATGTGGAAATAACAATATTTCTTGGCTTAAAGAAATGTTAAATGCAGCTACATAACTTATAACTCCTGTTGCTCAACAGTAGCTTGTGTCGAATCCTGTATGTTACTTGAATTCGATAAGACGCTGAAACGATACATTTTCTTATTTTGCAATTGTAGCTATGTATTTATGACTAGTAGTTGGATAATATCTGGATGCGATTAAGTATGTACACACAAAGTTAATGCATATATGAAATAATTTCTAAGCAGTTTTATTTTGGATCAATTTTGTGATTTCATAAAATATTTTTATGCTTTCAAAATCAATGATGAAAATTGCTATTTTTAAAATTTCTGAATAAAAAAAAGTTAGAAACATAAGTTATTTTCAGTGTATTATGAATTTAAATATTTTTTTTTTCAACAAACAAAAAATTTAAATATTCAAACTGATTCAATAAATTGGATATGTGAATTATTTCAGATTTATATTAAAAATATTTCTTGTCATACCTGGCAATATACTTTAAATTATTTATTTTTATAGAGTATAAAATTTACAAAAATTAATGCAGTGAAAAACAAAGCATTTAATTTTTAAATTGATTCGATTTTTAGTTTTTGCGTTTTTTAATTAAAAATATGATATGTTAAAAAAATTTCAGAAGTTTTTCTATTTATTTATTTAAATGTTCACATACTTAAAGCTTTGCAATTAATATCACCATTCTCTAAAAATAAAGAAAAGATGAGACATATTTCGGGTTTAATAATAATCTTTGAATTCTAAATATATTTTGTATAAAAATATGTACAAAAATATAGATTTTAGATACTGTTTTGAACACTATAAAAGAATAATACAAGGAAAGTATTTTCATGTATGTTTACAAAGAAAAAGTGAATAAATTCTTATATTAACACTTAAAAAAAACTTCTTCAGTTAATTATTTTTTTTACCAATATATGATACGTTTTTACGAATTAAAAAATACTCCAATAAACAATTTCATTTATTTATTGTTTCGGACTAGTAAAAGATACTTGGTGAAGCAACAGATTTTAACTTTTATACATTATTAAGAAAATATTTCTCAAATGCAAATTAATCTTTGAATTTCCAGAAATATTTTAAGCAGGCTTAAAAAACGCGCATTTTTGAAGTACACTTTTTCGAAAAGTCAATCTTAAAAATCTTTCCAAAAATTTGGCATATCGTTTTCCACCGAATTAAGCCAATATTAAGAATGTAGGTTGAACATGAAATATAATATGCATACACTTAATACATTCTAAAAGTTAAGTACGACACGGTTTTTACCCCTCATTTTTTAAGAAAAGTGAAAATTATAAAACAAAAATAAAAGGCTTTTGTATAATATATTACAAAAAATAAAAGGCTTAAATAATATACTACAAAAATTCAGCTGCTGTGGATGAAATAATCATACGAAAACTTTTTTAATATTGAATTGAAAAACCTTTAATAGCCGTAACGTTTACTGTTAAGTGATTTTGTATAAGCAGTAAAAATATTCATTATTGAAATATAGCATAATCCATTGATATGTAAGTTAACGTACTCTTAATCAATTCAATCAATTATTCAATAATCGTTGTTGGATGTCAATAAAAGTATCTTTGTCAAATTTTTAAGAGCAATTTTTAATGAATATTCTAGTTTTTGTATCCCAAACAATTTTATGATTCGTACATTAATGGATTTTAGCCTAATATTTATAAATTTTATAAGAAGCATAAAACCTTACTTATATCGAGATTGTAAAAGAAAAGGTACTTCGATTAAATATATTAAAAATACATGATCAATTAATTTTTAAACTTTTGAATCCATAAAAATTTATGAACGTTGTTACATGCCGTTGATGTATCTTTCATACAAATTAAAGCCATTTCTTCGTAAATTTACTGTTATATTTTTTAGAGATATTTTTGACTAAAATGTTAATGCCATTTGAAAAATACAACATAAACAGTTAGTGATTTTGAAATAATCGCGCTGGTAACTCACCATTTGTAAAAGCATAAATTATTAATTTTGTATGATTAGTAAAATTTACTAATTTTAATCTGAAATTATAATATACACACTTACATTTAACTACACTATATTTCAAATATCAAAATTTGAGAGGGAAATCAAATTTATAAAAATTTACATTTTGTTTGGTATTCTACGAGTACTACATGATTTCTTGCTCCTATTAAGTTTTATAATATATATATATATATATATATATATATATATATATATATATATATATATATATATATATATATATGTGTGTGTGTGTGTTACTTTGATTTGTTTCTTTATTCTTTACTAAAACTAATAAATGATACGCATCCATGAAAAACGAATTTATCTCTAAATGAAACTAATTTAATTTTCAATAGTGTGTCAAGGTGCGATGCGTGACTACATTTTTGAATACATTGGACTTAGGAAAAAGTAAAAAGCATTGCTTGCTAAAGAAATTCACGATGTTATCAACGATTCTAACCTTCACCTTGCAAACAAACCTGGAAAAAAAATTCTGAAGTGGCTTCAATAAAGAACAGCAGACCATGAAGGCCATTGATCAACTCTTGATAGGTTTCTTCCGCGTGATCTACGGCTTTTCCATTCCTGCCTACTAATTAAAATTTGGGAGTATAGTTATTAAAACTATTAGCAGGGAACTAGCACTTCGTATCTTAAGTTATCACAGAGTGAGGATACCATGAGTAGAAAAACTCACGAGTTTGTTTTGATATTTATTTTCTTCATCAATTAGTTAAAAAAAATTGTTGAATGGAATTTAAGTCTTGTCTTATATAGAATTTTAGCCTTGTTTCATCAATGTGATAGTCTGTTCTTGAGCAAAATATCTTATATTCTGATGATGAATATTTTTTATACAAAAATAATTCCAGTAAATAAATACAGTTTTATTCTGTGTGTATCTGTATATATTTTTAAATATCCTTACAACAGCTTTATATATTTTACATATATTTACATCTTAAAAAAAATTTAAATTTCTGAAATACAAAACTGCATTATCCAGCTATTAATGTTTGGGCACTCATTTGAAAAAGCAGTGTTTCTTATATTTAGAATTTTGTATTAAATTCTTATTACCTTGATGAGTCATATTTTTTTAATATATTGATAAGTTTAAGTTGTTCATTTGATGCTTCAGACGAATCTTAGGAATTTTCTTTTGTAAATTATAAGTATTCTTGCCTCATGGAATATATGAAATTGATTTGCAGTGATTTCAAAGTCGAAATTTTTTAAACTTTGATTTTAACTTGTATCATCCAAAAGATCGTTTTTAAATTATTTTTTTAAACATCCTATACAAATTCAACTCATATCTTTTACTGCTCGCACAAGTAATCATAAACTAATCTCTCTCTCTCTTTCAGACATCAAACCCAAGGGTACATGTCATATTCTGCTATGTGTGTTTTTGAAAAATCAAGCTATTTTTATCATTGCTAACCTTTCAAAAACAAATATACTCATTCGAATTTCATTTCATTACTTATTAAGTAAATTGTTAGCGAAATTCTTGTTTTAATGTTCACATTGTCAGTAAAATAGTATTATGTATAAATGAATTACATTTTAATAAAGATGTTTATTAATATTTAAAATTAATTAGCGGTTTTAAATAATGCATTTAATAGCTTATCTTATGAACATTTACAGAAATGTTGAATTTTAGATAACATAATTGATTATAAATAGCTTTATAAATATATTTTAGAATTAGATTTTATTCTGTAACTCTATTTAATTTATCTTTAGCAACTGTTTTAAGAATATATAAAGATATAAAATTTTTTTTTGCAATCATTTAATGTTATGTTAATCCTTTTTTTAAAAATGCACAGTTGAGAGGTAAAAATTAACATATAAAAACAAAAGTGTGTAATATATTTTACCTTTTAATGTATGAATTTCAACAAGACATCAGAAGTGCTGGGAAATTATAAGCGTTGCTTACTATATTTTATAAATATGTCTAGATTCACTTCATTATTTTTTCATAGATTAAAAAATAAAGAATATGGTCTTAAGAATTAAGATAATGAAGAGAATTTGGCTAAGAGTTATTTGGATTAAGTAAAATTAGAAACATTAAAAGATGTTTATTAATTAATTCACTGCTTGTGAACTCTGAATTAGAATGATAATTAATAAAAAATATAATTATTTCGATATAATTGAATATTTTTTGTATTAACGAATACATTTTAAAGTGTTAATTCCTTTGTTAAATATTAATTTAAAAATTTGTTCTATAATATTGATTAATTAAATGAGTTTTTTTCGAATATTTCGCATAAAAATTTACTTAAAAAGATTTTAAAGCTTTTTGTTAAGATGTTATATATATATAAAAAAAAAAACATTCTAACAGATTTGATTGTTTTGGTTATATGTATGGAAATATTAATAAAACAATATTTAAGTAAATGTGGAATGTATTTTATCCATATATATTTTTTATTCCCCAATACACATTTTTATATTTAAAAGAAATCAATCTATAAAATTTATAATAGGAAGTACTTTTTGTAAGTTTTTCAAATTACGAATTTACTGTATAAAACATGGGAATAATCCATTATTTGCAGATATCCATAATTTTGCAAATCATGGAATTATCACTCTTACATTCATTAATGTATATTCGAGATATATCGTGAGATTGTTATTGCTACCAAAATTTTCTTCAACTGTATTACAAGTTAATCAATTTCACACATACTAAAAATAAATCTAGAAATTGATGATTTCACATAGTAAAAGCAATATCTAAAAATAAGTGATTTTACATAATATAATCGACCATCTTCTGAAAAAAAAAATGTATTGATGCAATGCTGGATGAGTTTACGTAAACTATAAAAAATAGTTTGCAATTAATGCACATCAATTTACTTCTAAAATTTCACACTCATACTCACACCATAAAATATATATTTAATCACGAAAATTTCACATTAAAAATTTCATGCTAAAACATTAAAAAATAACTCAATACCACTCTCATCGAAAAGATTTATAAAAGAAGTTGATCGTACAGAATAATATTCAAGTAATGAATAAATAAAATAGACTATTTTCTAATTACGAAGCAGTTTAATATCACTCCTTTGTAATACAGTAATAATTGAAGTCAGTGTTGATTTTTCTAATTTAACTTCATAATAAACGATTAGATTAAATAAGTAAACTTAGCATGTCAACTAACTGAAAAATAATAAAGCTGACACCAGAATTTTTTCATTTTTTCCTTATGCTTGGGCAAGGATACTTTATATATGTGTGTGTGTTCTAGAAAAGTCAAAATTCTTCAAAAATGTTAATAACTGTCTTCTTTTTAATAGGCACAGATTTTCTGAGTGTTATGATGAAGTCCTAAAAGAACAAACTGACCCATTTTATGTCTTTATACTGACATGAATGAAACTTGTTTGAGTTAACTTCCTGTTCCTACAGTCTTCTTGACTAGAAGATGAGTTAAAAACAGTTTTATAAAATAACTAATAGAGTTTTGAAATTCTTGTTGGTTGAGAGTGAAAGAAAATGCAAAAAGTAATACATTAAGATTTCAACTTATTTATTCAAATATACAAATTTATAAAGTTATTTAAATACCGTTTTGAAATTAATCCTTAGGACAACTGCCTAGTTATGAAAATAAGGACAAACATATTTATGCAATTATAAATTTGTGATAATGTAGTATATATTTATTTAAGAATAGACTATTTGACTTTTATCACCAATTTATATCAATGATTTTAGTAAAGTATGAATGACTTCATTCTTTTAAAACTACTTATCTGAGTAGTTTTAAAAGAATGATGTCATTATAAGTATGAAGTTTATTAAAGATATTAATAACATGTAAATGTAAAACTTGAATCATAAAATTATTTCTTAGTAGGAAAAAATTAGACTTTTAATATAATCATTACTATTGTCAGATAAGTCGTTTAATTAGCTAAAATTATTTATAATTATCTTAAATGAAATATATGTCCTATTTATTTAGAAATGATGTTTCGAAGATTTGGCTGATTTATATTTGTTAAGCATTTAATAATATAATTCAAAATACATAATCTGAAAAATATATAGAATACTGTTAAAATTATTTATCAGCCCCTGTGAAATGTTGTTCTAACGGAAATCAATTTCATTAAAATTATGCAAAAAATTGGATAGCATTTAATTTAAATTGAATAAAAATTACAAAAAAGTATAATATTGTTGTATATATATATATATTTCCATAGAAAGATTATTTCTTTTTGTATTCTATTTTCATAAAAGATGTGAAATTTTGTATATAATACCACATAGAAAGCAACTATAGAATCATACTAATATTATTATTAATTAATTTTCATCTTAATTTATTGCATGTATATTTAAAAAATTTACTTTAAAAAATCAGTTTCCAAGCTGTTGTATTAGTGGAAAGAGGAAAAAAATATTTATAATTAAGAAGAGAAAATAAAAAAAATTACAAAATAATCACATACATCTTTTTTTAAGAATTACGGTAATAGGTTATTGTGCAAGCTATTATATAGAAGTTATTGTGAGGATACGGAAGTTATTATAAAGTTATTGAACAAAAAGTAATAAAAATATCATTATCTGCTTCAATATGAGTACATACTTTAGATTTCTCTTTAATAAAAAAAGTTATTAAATTTATTATAAAAAAACCTTTTTAAACTATATTCACATACAAATTGGGAGTATAAAGTAATAATATTTATATGAACTACATGAAATTCATAGTAAATTCTTGCAATTTTGCATTCCTGGAAACATCCTCATTCGATGAGGTTAATGACTTCATTCAGTAGAGTTCCGGTTATTTGAAAAAATCCTTAACTTCTGAACTGTTATTGTTATTAAACATGATGACAGAGTCAAAATTTTTTAATACTATGGACAGAAAACAATAAGTATTACAAAGCTGAAATAGTGTTAGGGTCAGGAGCAAGCAAGAAAGCGCATTTAAAATAAGGAAAATGTTTTTATTCGAAAAATGAATTCTATTTCTAGCTATGTTTTATATATTATATTTTAAGCCAACAAATTTGGTCTGAATTTAAAATTTCTGAGCCAAAATATTTCTACCGAAAATTACTTTGCTTTATTTTACTTTTATGTAACTGAAAAAAATATTTTAATAAAATTGTATTTAATAATGTATACATCATATACTTGTCTCTATAAATGTATATAGCTTTACTTTCATATTTGTAATAAAGAAAATCCATACTGCTAGTGACTTCTGTTTATCTTCGAAAAAAAAAAATACTGTAAATATGATAAGTTATATCTTCAAATAATTTTACATGTATCAAAAATATGCATCATCAAATGTATTATAAATATAACTCTCCTCTATAAACATAAGCATCTGATAAATAAAATTTCCCCTTAAAAGTAGTCGAAATGTATGAAAAAATAATTGTGAAAACAAGCATAAAATGTGCTCTTAATAAAACTTTTATAAAGAAATATTTATTTTAATGAAACAAATGTATGCATATTCAAGATTTTCAGGGACAGAAACGTATTCTTGTGTTTCTATTTTGATGAAACATTTTATTCGTCTCATGATTATAAAACTTTTTTTTCTGAAAAGATTTTAATCATTTTCTAAATTTAAGTATCTCAGTTTATATATTACAACAGCTAATCAATAAAGAAAGTTCGAGAATAAATATTGAGAAAATTGGAAATAAAACTTTCCGAACAGTATAATTGACGCTTTAATGTAAAGCGTACTGATTTGACCGTTTTATCTAATTTAAGTTTATATTTCGTATCGCTGAAAGAGGATATGCTTAGATTTATTTTCTTAATTTATTTTGCATGTGAATGGGTGTATAAGTAAAAGGTTTAAAAAGCTTCCGGGGTTCTTCTCCAGTCTAAAAAGCGGTAAAAAATCGTTATAAGAACGATACACATTCTATATTAAATGTTAGTTACACTTAACCCTTCTTAAGAGGTAAAAATGGTGTTTCTCAGTGTGAAAACCCACGTGTTTTATTTTGCAATTGGTAAATTAAGTGTTTCCAGGTTTTCTCCTTTACAACCGCGATATAAACGTATATACGAAATGTCTTCCCTGAAGTGTGGTTGACTCGTTATTGAATAGTACTAATTATGTTCATATTGATGTTTACTTAGTATAAGCAGGTAGTACCATGAAATACAATTAATTACAATAATGTGTAAATGACAGATTTCTTTTTAAATACTATATTGTATATATTCTATTTAAAAGAGATTTTATAAGTTATACAGAATGTTGGCTAAAAATGTCATTGTATTTTTAAGAATTAATCTATCGTAATTTTTTTACGCCATATCTTTCTTTTGGTATAAGGCGTGATTTATAAAATGCAGAAAACTACAGTAAATAAATGGGTAATATTATTCAATATTATTTAAAATATAAGGTGACTTTAAATTGCACGTAGGTAATTGTTATAAATATAATAGAGTGAAAATATTTCTGTGATATTTTTAAGAAAACGTTTCTTTCCGAGTGAAATTTCGGTGTAATCTGGCAACATTTTCAAAAGAAAACACTTTTTACCATTGTGATTACAATCTCATGACGTATATAACAAAAATAAAAACTTACTGAAAATTTTTATAATTAAGGTGCTATTTTATAGTTTCATTGTTTTTCCGTTTAATTCTAGTAAATGATATTTATTATTAGTTATTTATGAAAAAATAAATCAAAATCTATCGATTTCAAAAAATAAAATTTTAATTAAATCGCTTATTTGAATAGTCTAAATGGTTTTATCACATGTATCCTAAAGAAGGAAATTTTTTGTGCTCTATAAAGAGAAATTTCAAATAAAAAAAATTAAAAAAAAAAAAAAAGGAATTTATACATTTTTATTAAATTTTTTTTCTTTACAAAATATTGTAAACTGTGTAAAACAAAAATATTTTTTAGATTTTATCACACACACACACACACACAATTCTTTTCTTTAATAAATATTGAAGCAATTTTTCGTTTCAAATGACTTTCTGCAGAATCCAGTTTAATTCTGAAAAATATTTTACCATGGGACACGAAGTCAAAACAGTTTCATTGGGCAACATCAGTTAGTACTTATAATATGAATGAGTACTTCGACCTTATGAAATAAAGGTAGGTTTTTATTTTTTATTCATTTAGGCACGCATATGTTTGCTTTGAAAGCAAAACATTAAGAATGTAACACAGCATGCTCCAAAATTCAGTGACAATATATAAAATCAACAAAAAAAAAAAAAAAAAAAAAAAGATTTGAAAAGAAGAAAAAAAGTGATAAATTCAAGTCTTTATTTGAAAAGCATTAAGACTTCATCGTTGAGTGTGCTTTCTTTTCAGTGGCTTTCGCCGACTTACCACCCACCCGTGGAGCTCATTACTAAACTGTCTCTCCTCATGCTTATCTGCCACTGTGTCTCAATTACATCGCAATCGTCGGATAATTTTTTTGCTTCCTATTCTGTTTCCCACCTCCCCTACGTCTCCTTGATCAAAAAACATACATCTGTCGATTTTCACTTTCTGGGAATCGGGTTGATCTCACCAGAACACACCGAAGCTCGTACAAAGTGGATTTGGACGCCCCCTTGCAGTAGCGCACCACCTGGTACCCCCCTTTGCGTGTCTCTAAATGCTTCGCTAACTTTCCATCCGAAAAAGATAACAATTGGAACAGTTTCAAGGTTTGGGAGGAGGTGGCACACAACTGGACACAATGAGCTCCTTGGAGCGAATCTGCAGATCCACCAGAGAGAGAACTTGAGCTACTCGAATTAAGAAGCGTCTGCCGCCTTTTCATCACTTTCTTCTTCATGGTCCTTCATTGATTTCAATGGCTTGCTGGACATGGAAGAACCTTCACTAAAAGAAATCACTTGGAATAAGTGAGAAGGAGTTTAATGCATTCATTTATGCTGTGAAGATACCAAAGGCTGATTCTGGTTGCAAGTATCTTCCTGGGACATTCCCCAAGCAGAAATGACTGTTTGGTAAGTATATTTTTTTTTTTAACCTCATCTCAGAACTTCGCTAATTGCATTACTATTATTAGTATATATTTAAATAAAAATTTTCACTTTTATCAATTCCTCTTCTGAAAACAAGTTTTAAAAGAGTATTTGGTATTTCAATTTTAAAATCAATGTTATTGATAAATTGATATTATTAAACAAGGAATTAATTTCCGTGTCTTCCTATTTAAAATTTTTACATTAAAAAAGGAAATTTTAGCTTTCTTACAATAAAATGAGATCACTCATAAAAATTCGTACTAACTGTAACTGCCTTCATTAGCTTGTAGTTTTCTTGTATTAAGTGTTTCATTATAGCTTGTAATTGAGTAATGAATTACGAGTATATTTGAAAATTTTGAAACTAAATATTACTTTCTATGATATAAAAACACATTTAAATATTTGTTAATGCTATTACTGCACATTTTGCAACGCAATAAGTTTTCCAGTTACAAAATAACACATACCCACAAATACATTTATCATATTTTACTTCTATTTTAATTTGAGATGTTATTTGTTTATCTCAATTAACAAGCTTGCTATCCTTCAATTTTTATTTTATTGATTTCTTATAGCAAGTTTTATCATATTAACCGAGTTTTGAAATTTTCTAAATTTCCTTACTTAAAAGTTCATAAATATTCTTTATTTTAAACTTTGTTATTGCTTTGGAAAAGTACATTCAAGGCAGTTGATAGCTCTGTCTTTATCATCAATAATATATATACTAGGACGATAAATGTTTTAGTTAATAACGTCTTTAAAAATTTTGTTGAAGAAAGTAAGCTTCTTTTATTCAAAATAGTTTTTTAATGTGTTAATAATTTAAAATTATTTTATAGTTTTTTTTTATAAGTTATACTTTGGAAAAAACTCTAAGTTGTTATACATACACAAATCATCTTTACCACAATATGGTAAATATGTTGTTAAAGTTTTGAATTAATTTAAATTGATATTGGAAACTTGCTAAGTCTCCTGGATGGTAAACGAATTGAATTTGATTGAAATTATAAAATTCTGTTTTTCATTTTCTCGACCAAATATTGCGATATTTTACTATAATCTCCGATGAAATTATGCTTATATTAAATAAAGCTATATGTGTGAATAATGAATACATCTGTCTAAATACTTAATAGATACTATGCATTAACGATAAATTTAACTATTCATCCAAAAATTGAAAGTCCCTTTAACTGTGAAATCATTTCTTTTTTCATTTTAAAATATAGTATTATACTCTCTCCAGAAATTTTTGAATTTTTTAAGCAATTTTATTCATTTAAAAACTGTGAAATAGATAGTATATAGTGAATAATCGAGAACTAATTTATGTTATGAAGAAAAATACTTAAGTCATAGTTTAGCATAAATAATATCTTTTTTCTATTTGCCTTTCTTTCATTCCTTTTTCAATCTATTAGAACTGTTCACTGAATTGGAGTTAAAATCTACTGATATCAGAAATAAATTATATGCCTGTTTAAGAGCATTAAAACGTATTATATACGTTTATCCTTTAATACTATACACGTACTTAAAGATACAGTTTTATCAAAATCATTTGTTATAATTTCAGTCATTAAAACTCACAAATTTTATAAATATTTTATTATTCAAAAGAAAATATTACTTTCGAAACAATATATTAATTACTCTTATCTTACATCTGTAATTTTCTAGCTTTGTTTTTTCCCTCAAATTAATTATAGAAAAATGTTTTTCAAAAAATACCCGATGAAATTTTAAAAAGAATGCCTTTTAAGGGTAATGATGAACTACATTGAGTGCCATTTATGACTGGTGAAAAAAATAGTAACTTATGGATTCAAATGATCATGTGTGACTGTATCTTAGAATGCATATTAAGTTAATGAAATGAAAATTCAGATAATACATCTTA
Organism: Latrodectus elegans; assembly: GCA_030067965.1. Lineage (NCBI taxonomy): Eukaryota > Metazoa > Arthropoda > Arachnida > Araneae > Theridiidae > Latrodectus > Latrodectus elegans. The sequence continues at coordinate 19,232,492 of CM057809.1, forward strand.
ATTATGCAGAAGTCAAACAATATAATTTTATATTTAAAACACTTCTTGTAAAAATCTACATTCATCATAATAAGAAGAAAAATTCGAGTACAATATTAATGCATATCTTGCTTTAATATATGAAGTTTTGAGATATAATTGGTTTTTAAAGATCCAAAAACTAAAGAAAATTCTACCTTAACCCTTTTCTAAGGTTACTTATCTTTAAAAGCCTAGCAAAATAATTTTAATAATTAAAAAGGTGATATTTTTAGTAATTAACATTGTTTTTAGAATTATGTAAAATAAAATAATCTTAAAAAACACATTTTCACTCATTTTTGGCATTTTTATATTTTAAAACGTATACTATAATTTATCATACTTTATACACATATGCTGCTATTGTATTTCAAAAAGAGATATTGACAATGATCAGAGGGGGAATACTAGTTTATTAGAATTTCATCTTGGTCGATTTTAACTCGTCGACGAAAATGCAATTTGAATTACTATTGTCGTTTCTTCTTTGTATTTCGAGAAAAGATGATTGAGTAGGAAAAAAAACTTAAACCATTATTCTACGTTGGTGGTAATATTGAAATGCATTTCCTCCTCTCAAGTGTCGTTACGTTTCCTGATTCATTCAAGCAATGTGAAGAATCGTAGATAAAGGCTAATATTTCTACGGTGTGATTTGGTGAAATCAATTCAAACATAATTCCCACAAAAGCAACATATAAGGAACAAATAAGACATGATTTATATTTTTGTCATAGATATTATTCACAGTTCCCCAATTTTTTTTAAAGCTACTGCAAGTTTAAAGTAAAATTCTTATTTAATTACTGTACAATTCTGTCTTTTCATTTGTTGTGCAGGATTTCTTTTCAAGTATCATTTATATAATATGACTAATATGCTTGTACAAACAATTTTACTGTAAGTCACTTCTTTTACAAGAATTCAGTTTTGTTGATTGCAATATTTATGATAAATATTGATACATTTCATGAGAGTTATGACCACCACATAGGAGTTTTATTTTATTTCAGTTATACTATGTCGTTAATATAATTTTAAAATCCATTTTTAGTCCTACTGTCTTTGGCTGTGTGAATCACTTCCTTTACCATATTCCAAGAAAAATTCATTCTACTCTAATTTATTGAATGTAGAAATATCTAGTAAAGCTATATTTACAACTAAATGCATTGAATATTATTTTAATATCTAATATCATAATTTTGTCTCTTTCATTCTGTTATATCTTTAATTTGCGTCATTATCGATAAAATTAAAGAAAGAAAAAATTGAAACTGAAGAATTTGTAAAATATGTATAGAAACCTAAGAGTAAATTGAACTTAAATTAAGAGCATCAATTTATTATTAACTCTTTTCTTGTTATGTAATTTTTTTTCATTTACATTGTTGACTTATGCTAAACCATTTTTCAATATGCAATGTTTCATTTTTTTGATTTATTTATTGAAAACAAAGTTAAAAAAGTGGTAAAATAATAAGGAAATATTCGTCGGAATAAGAAATTATAATTTTTAATAAGAAATTAACATTCCCACAGTATTTTTCATTTACGTTTTAACTTAAGAACTTTATATCAAAATAGATTTATATTTATCATTTGAAAGAAATATTAATTTTTGATAAAAATTAAACAGCTTTATATCAAAAACTAGTATTATAACTACAAAATGCTGATATATCTAAAAACATTTTGCTTATTCTTTTGTCATTAAAATTTAAACGATATTATTAGATATAAAAATTTCCTCCCACATTTGTAGTACAGTTCATTGAATTCTTTATTCTTAATTCGAAACAAGATGATGAATACCAACGCACCTGAAAACGAAAATGATTCCCGCGACTTTCAAAATCATACCTGTTGAGAAAAGTAACGGGAAAGACAAATCACGTGACCCAAACACATTTCAAAACGAGCTGGGGAAGGGGAGGGTGACGATGGCTCTTTTTTGTCAGAGATGAGACTGGAGGGAGGGACGCAGGATAATAATAAAAAACCACGTGCTTTTTTAGAAGGATCGACAATGCGCTCTCGAACCTGCAACTGAGTAGGCGAACAGCTTTTGAGGTGTTCGACCAGTTGCCCACGCGATCCCGATTCTAACCTCTTTTGATTGAGACTTCTCCCATTGCAAAGAACAGTCTTCACCTGGCTGGTTACCCCCCACAACATGCGCTTCAGGTAAGTCGTTTTTCCCACTGTGTTTAACTTTAGTAACAAGATCAAATCATTATTCAGAAAACACAATAAAAACTTTTAAAATGAATTTATTTGAAATTAAATTATTATGTTATTGCATCAAATATACTGCATAGATATTCTCATTGTCGTTTTTAGGACTTTTTAAAAATTTTCATGTTGTTCATTTTTTTTTAAGGAAAATTAAGATCTAAGTTTAATATTAAAATTTTTTTTTTGATTCTGGAGAATTTTATTTTAGGCTCTTCAGAAAAATTTCTGACGACATAAATTCAAGCATTTATATACAAAAGGCTTTTAGTGATAGGCTCATTTGCTATTATTTTTCTTGTAAAACTCTAAAATAAATATAATTTTGAAAAAAATTTAAAAACTTTACCAAATAATTTGCTGTATAGTTTAAAACATTACGGATTGAACTAACATTATCAAATCTTATTTATTGGATTTATTTGTAGTAATTTACTGATTATACGATGCGTAAACTCTACTCTAAATATTTTTTTTAATATTTATATTTATAAAAATAAAGATACTTGATGTACTTGAATTTGAAGTTTCGTCAAATAGTTACTGAACTATGAACGAACAGTTGGGTATTACAGACTTAGAATTATAGAAATTTCTCAAATCCCCTTAATGTTTTAATTTTAAGAAACAGTTTATATTCTTTGTAAATATTCTTTGTAAATTAAAAAATACATTTAATGTAAATTTTTTATTAAATGTATTTTTCACTTAAATATTTTGAATTAATTTGATTAAAAAATTCAAAGTTTTAACTCTTATCAATTTTTGAGTAAGAACAATAATTTAAATGATAGTAATATTAATTAAAAATATTATTTAAATTATTTTAATTAACAGAACTTTTTTTATTGCTCAAAGGGCTATTGAAAATAGACGATATCTCGCGTGCTTTCTCATTTTGTCTATTAATTTTATACTAATATAAATATACTATATTATGGCAATACCATTATCAAATCATTAATTTGCTATACCATCTCATTAAAACCAAATCTAGTGATGGAGATTCTCTATAAGCACGTAATTTTATATTTTCCTTTCTATAAATTTTATTCAATTTACTTTTAAATAATAAATAAGAATTTCTGATGGGATAGAGAATGTAATTTTAGAATTCAAACAATGGTTCGTGTAAATTATGTATAATTTACACACACACACACACAAATATATATGCATATATATATATATATATATATATATATATATATATATATATACATATATATATGTGTGTGTGTGTGTGTGTGTGTGTATGCATTACTTTTAAATTTAAAATAAGCTAAAACGTTTATTTTACTTATTTAATAATTTAATAAAATTAATTTTATTGTTAAAAATATTTTTATTCATTCATAATACAAACCGTAGAAAATTGGTGAATAAATATCATGTAAAACACCTTTTTCTAGTGATTATACCATATTTCATAGCCATTTAAAATCAGGTGTAGACACTTTCTCATCTACTTCAATTCCTCTTAGGGTGAAAAATTAAGAATGCATATAATTTTGAAGTTAAATAAATGAATATGGAAATTTTGCATTTTTAATTAATTCACACATTTTAACGAGCACAAATATTTACCATTTCTCATACTTAGAATATATAATTTATGTTTGATTGTATTCTTTCAATTCAAATAAAAATATTTTAATTAGAATTAAGAAATTAAATCAACAAACCATTATTTTTGTCAAATTTTTAATTTTTCGCACTTAGCTATAAATTTATGATCTTTCACTTTAAGTAGTTAATAAAATTATGATATGAAATATCATAGAGAGAATTTTGATTGTTATTTTTCATTATTTTATAACTTAAATATTTTCTTCAAATAGTAGCAGAACTTTGAGTAACAATTTGATGTATCAGAATCATTAGGAAATATTTTTTTGTTTTTTCATTTCAATACTTTATATAATTAGTATATTTCTTCTCTAAAATGGAACAAAAAAAAAAAAAAATAAAAAAAAAAAACTGCAGAAATTATTTTTTAAGCGAAATTAAGTAATTTCTTGATTTAGGATAAATAAAAAAGATATAAATTACTGCTAATAACAAAAATTTATTTTGAAGCTGTAACATTTGCAATGTGAAACTATAGGTGTTATATATTAAATATTTGAAGCTATAGCATATATGTGTTTTTTAAAAACCGGTTATTTCAAAAATATAAGTATAATAAAAAATTTACATCGCTCCAACCATTATGAATGAAATTATTTTATTAAAATGGATTTTTATTAAAATAGATTTAAAAATATTTGTAATATTTTCGTGCCATTAAAACAGTAAAGTTTGTTTATTAATGAAAGTTGCTTTCAGAACAATATAGATTTTCAGATTGAGAACATATTTTGTTAATTTTTCCCAAATCAGAAAATTTTTATCAACAAAAAATTTATTCGGAATAGTTTTAAATCTAAAATATTTATTTAACCTAGTAGAATATTTTTAAAATTAATTTATTTTAAAATTTATGAATTTTTCTTTGAAAAAATTCATACTGTTTTTACCCAGTATTAATGTTTCAATTAATGTGTTAATGTGCTATTTTCCTTCCAATATCAACCGCGATTTTCACTTACTTATATTTAGCAGTTTTAATATCCCCTTGTATCGAACTTTAGTTTCAGAATGTTCAATTTTGGGAAAATTTAAATTAATTGAAAAAGTTATTTCCTGAAGTGCATAAAATATAAATAAATTTCTTATTCAACTGACATTCAAGCGCTGAAGTTATTGAAATTAAAATGAAAGAAAGAGAAATAGTAATGTGAGCATTTAAGGAGAGGCTTGCTTAAATTTCCAATTCTATCAAGTTATTTTTATTTCTATTCACACATTGCTTCATACTGATTCTTCCGCCATTTTAATTTAATTCCGTCTCTTGATTCTTTTTAAAAATCTTATTACATTTCTTTCTTTTCCCATGATTAAAATTCGAATTATCAGTAAAAACATAAAAAATAATTTAAATCTTATACCTTAGCAGGTGGAATGGGAAAGATTAAGCGCTTGCATAAATTGTTTCTCTAAGTGATACATTTCTACAAGGAAAAATTTCAAAGTTTTATTTTTCTTAATCTTGAATGCTTTTTCATTCAATTTATTTAACGTCTTTTCATTTCACATTTGACCCAAAGATTATTATAAAAAATAATAGAATAAAGTTGAACTTTGTTCTATTATTTTTTCTTTTATTTTTAATTGCTTTTCACGTAGTAAGTGCATTTAAATATTCCGATAAATTAGGTTAGCATTCAAATTTTTGAAATTGTTGTTGAACATTTCTTAGATGATTATTATATTTTATGCTTTTTAGATATTTTTTGTGTTTAAGTAGTTCTTATACTTTGCCTCATAAACTGAAGACGTGTATTGTAGAGTATAATTTATTACAAAACTCTGATATCCTATTTATTCTAATGTACTTTTATTATTGGAATTTTTTAATATTGATTTAAATAACAATAAGAAATTTTACTTTTACTTTTTATTTTAAATTTAATTTCGCATTTATTAATTTAGTTCACGATCAATGAGGTGAATGTTTCATTTGAATAAAATGTGTAAAATTATTTAAAAAAAAATTGTTAGATTTAAACAGATGCAAAATTAATTACTTTTTTATTGCTAATTTTTCGACTATTCATTCATTTTTACTTCATTTAAAAAACAATATCATGTTACAATAATATTACTGCATTTATTTTCAGCAATACTGCTTTAAAATTTTTTTTTACATTGAGAATTTTAAAAATTTTATACAATCAAATTTCAAATTCACTACATTCAAACTTCATTAACCAACAAATACAGTAAATATGTTAGTTTAATTAAGACATGTTGCACATAAGTTTTGAAAAATTCCCCCAGATTTCAATGCGCAGTACGTTTGTCAAGATTTATAACACTCTCGTCATTCTAAAATGTTTACATTGGGCGTGAAAAGACTGAGAATAAATTAAAAAAAATGAAATATTTGTGAAATTTTAAACTCTCTTAATTAAATTTTTAAAAAGTATTTTAAAAGAAATATTTGAATATGAGAGTCCTATATAAAAGTACTCATTAATATTTTGAACTAAATACTTTTATGAAATTTTACAATTTCTATTGTTTTAGAGTAAATATGTTCTTTCAAGCATTTTAAATAAATGTTGCTCATCATAGATTAAACTGATAAATTAATGTTTTAAATATATACATTATTATTTAACAGTATAACAATAATTATACTGTTAAAATAAAATTTGTTTTATTATTACATTTTTCTCATTATAATTTACAGTATTTTAGTCACAAGATTTTTTATTTCCTTTTTAATTTTTTAAAGATGATTGTTCCTTTTCTTACAAAAATTCGTATTTTGCCAGATAGCTTTAGTTCTTATTAATCTTTTAATTCTGGAGTAACTTAGTAAATTTTTACATTTATTTCTCAAAAGAACTGAGAACCAACAAAGTGTATATTTTTTAAACACAGATATTCCTCTATTAAACATCGGTTGATATATTAAACCGCATTCTTTATCTTAGATTGGTCTTTTACAATGTGAAAAGTAGTATAAGTCATTGTTCGTTCAGGAAAGTTTGTTTTCTCTGAAATAAGGAAAGAGTTAAATTTATTTCGAACCAATTAGAAAGTGTGCTTTATAAATCTAAGATCAGCTATAGCTGTATTATTTTGTAATAATTATTCAAGGACTTGTGTGCTTTTATTCCCGTCCTTGAATAATCCCCTTTTGTTAATTTTGCCTTGTGCTCACTTATATTTTTGGGTCAACTTTTTGCTTGCTCTAAGCATAGGTTATAATTGGTTTTCACTTTCCTCAATAACATCTTCAAGATTCTTGGTGGTTTTCTAATCACTCTGGTTCACTGAGTTCTATTTGAAGTGTTTCTTTTGTAGCAAAACTCACGCTTGGGCAAGTTAATAATCGTTGTCACTCTTTTGTTTCCTTAAGTGTATGTAAGGCAATTATTTCGTCTTATATCCTTATAGTTAACAATAACAATGAAATAAAAGTTTGTTGATTTTATTTCTATTATAGATTGTTTCTGGAAACATCTATATTTACAGCATATAATTCTGAGACAAAAGTATATTCTTCTCAAAAATATTTGTTGTTATTCCTTTTGTTAGAAATAAATAAATTTAAATATTATTGAGAGAGACAGAAGAAAATAGATCATAGAAAAAATATACTGCGTTAGAATGAAAACTTACGAGTTTTATAAATTTCTGTCTTTTAAACAACTATTAATTTTAAATCATAACCAAATAATTTAAAAGTTTAGACCTGAATCCGATTGAAAATTATTTTCGTTTCGTTATTTTTCTCACCCCTATTGAAAAGGATGTAAAAGTATATGGCTGCTTTACTTGGATCTTATATTATTATTCTTCATAAAAATAACTTTAAATTCAAGAAAATGGGTATTGATTTTTGTTTTGTTACTGTAACTTAAAAGTAAATTATTTCTAGAATCAATTAACAAAAGATTCATGTTCGAGGATTTCATATTTAAAGGAATTTTAGTAAATTATTATTTAATGGTGACAAACATTTTTTAAAAGGTGAGTCGCATACTCAATCAAATTTTATTTACATAATAATATGTATTGTGTAAATATAATATAATGTTTTCTAATATTTCAGATTTTTCTTAATATTTTTCTCCAAAAAGATAAGATGTGAAAAAATCATATGATTTCAGATTTAATTATGTAATGAGAAAATTGCATGGTGAACTTTATGCACAGTAAAAATATAAATTTTTACAACTCAAGTCCACATTTCATTTTGTAAAAAAGCTATTTGTTATTCATATTTGTATGCTTTAATCATTAAGAAAAAAACAACCCCATTGTTTTATAAAATATCTAAGTGCATTGTTGCAAGTAAATTCCAAAATAACGGTCAAATACACTTTTAGAACAATTCATAAACTAGCGATTAAAGGAATGTAAAAATAAGCATGCAAACAATTAAGGCATCAAAAATCAAGATGCTCCTAAACATAGTTAACTGAAGAATTAAAATCCATTTACCGTTAGTTAAATGTATGCATCAAACTTGAGATATGTCTAAAGTAGAGATACAGCATATGCAAATAGATTCCCATCCTTCTGAGTCAATATGTAACCTTCTGCCTAAAGAGACAATAAAAAGTGCTAAGTATGTGGTACCACAGTTACTTTTTTTCCCTCATCGTAGTGCTTATTAAATATTGCTGTTCAGGTTCAAAGGCCACGTTATGCCTTTATTGAGGGTAAACCGGCCCTAAAGCGTTAGCCCACGCCGATTTCCAACAGACGCCTTCAATAGGTAATACAAGGTCAGAAAACCCAGCCTGTCAGACATCGACTACCTTCCAAGGGCGGTCATAGAACTTTCATTTCATCCGAAACAGATTTAAATATCAATTCATTAGATTCCATACTCAATTTTACTTGAAGTAACTTTCCTCTGAAAAATACCATTTAATAGAAAATTAATATAACTAACGCTTCGTCGTGAAATAATTTTCTTTTTAAGATACAAGTTAATTGCGTCTGCATTCAAGTGAGGGATTACGTTAGATAAAACTGATTAATGAGTTAATTGCCCTATAACTAGCTTACAAATCAATATAATTAATGATTCAATAAGTTTCCACCTATAATAAGAAGAGAAACTATGCTTTATATTCCACAAATTACTCCCTCGGATTATTTATTTATTCACTATTCAATAAATTTTATTTAGCAGATTTTTTTATTTAGAAATTTAAACCCAAGTAAAAAGCAGTTTTGACTCTAAGATAAATTCCAATAATATTAAAGCTGATTATTTGATTTGTTTTTTAATTATTTTTATTGAATTATTTATTAAGTCCTATGATTATGTTAATTATATATATATATATATATATATATATATATATATATATATATATATATATATATATATATATATATACATACATATGTGTGTGGGTGGATTAGTTTAATACACTAATAATACAAAGAATTTGCATTTTAACTATAGAATATTAAACATTATTTACAGTTACTTACAATTATAATTACAAAATGGGATTATGAATACAACACTTATATTTCAGAACTGTTAAGGAATCTAAGGTATATTTCGGAACCGTACGTCTTAACATGACCGTCTTCACTTATCATCTCCTTTTCTAACCATTGACACCAGGATCTCTGTTGAAGTAGCAACCACTTGATGATATCATGTGTAGAGGTGCGTCATCAGGACTCAATATCTCACACTCGGCCATTCTAAACGCTCAGGTCCTCCTGGCGACGAAAGTAACAGCAACTGCGAAATACAAATAAAGAGAGGAAAGCGCAACCAGCAGGAGAAATAACTAACAAAACAGAATTTTTTGTTTTTATCTTTCGTCTTGGTGAACAGCAAATGAAGGAGTCACGTCTTTCAATGTTGTGATGATTCGTCTTAACTTCTTGAATGTTCCTCGAAAACTGTTTGATGAATCACTTCTTCGTCTTTTTCAGTCTCACTTGCTCGCATTTTCCTTCCATCGTGCTTATTTTTATCATATGCAAATGTATCACAAATATCTTGATGTAACACACAAGAAAAAATATGTAAATTGATACTCTAATACTTGAAATAATGCTAAAGAAAAAGGTTATATATAAAAGAAAATTTCTTCTGGAATAACGATATATATAGGAATAGTACAACAATAGATACAATACATATTATACAAAAAATAATAGTTTGATAAAAATTGTTTACATCTTTGATCAAGGTTTCATTAAATCTGCAGAGGTAGATGTTGTATTCTTCAAGATTAGAAATTTTTTCTACATCATATTACCTTCATATTATCTTTTACAGATTTAATTTTTAAAGTCCAAAATATTTCAGCTTAAGTTTTAAACCTGGTCCGAACTGTGTTCTTTGGATAGCGACTAAATCACCAACTTGATATATTTTTGGAAGTTTTCTCCGTTTATCATAATAACATGTTCTTTGTGTTTGATATTGTAAAATATTAGTTTTAGCAATATTACGCAATTGTTTTTTTATCATGTACTACATATTGAAGATGTTATTCTTCCAGTAGTTGTTTAATGTAAATGTCGTCATCTTTATTTCACATTTTAATGTCAAGCATTAATTCGAATGGTGAGAATTTTGCTGTTTGTGAGGCAGTACTGTTCATTATGTGTTGGACATTAGACACATGTTTATACCATTTTGTAGGTTCTTCTATAGATAATTTAGTTAAAATTGCAATTAGGGTTTGATGCATACGCTCAGTTTGTCCGTTTCTGCGAGGTCCTCCAGTTGTGATAGGTAGGTGCTCAATACTTTCTTCAATACAATAAGATTGGAATTCTTGGGGGGTAAAAGCTGATCCTTTATCTGATATTATTCGATTAGGGTTACCAAAAACAGTTTGTTGTAATTTTAGCTTATCTAATGCATCTTGTGCAAAGGTAGATTTAACAGGATATATCCAAATAAATTTTGTAAAAGCGTCCACTACAGAAAATAAGTTTGTAATTTTTGTTTGTAGATGGCAAGGGTCTTAAAAAGTAAATGTGATATGTATCGAGAGGAGTGTCACCTTTTGGGATTGGATAGAGGAATCCTTCAGGTTTACCTGATTTTTTGAAAGACATACATGTGATGCAATTGGCGATAAAAGTTTGGGTTAACTTATCTAAATTTGGAATATAATAGTCTCGTTTAATAATTTCTGTAGTCTTTTATATTGAAAAATGACCTTTAGAATGCGCATGTTGAATTAATTGATTCCACATGACTTGTGGGGCGACTAAAAGTTCTTGATCTTTGACCAATTTGTATAAAATGCCGTTTTTAACTTTAAAATCAGAATTAGGTAATTCTTCGACTCCGTTTTTCATGTTTGTGATAAATTCATCGGTAAATTGCGACTTTATTATCTTCTGTGTAATATCATCAGGAGAAATAATTATAACAGGGTAACGACTTAAAGTATCAATATGTTGCATTTGTTTACCTGACTTATGAGAAATTACATAGTGGAAGTCTTATAACAAAAGAGTCCATCACGCGATTTTTGAGCTTAATTCAGCTTTATCCATTGTTTTTTTTGAAAAGCCATACAGTCTGTAACTATTTTAAATTTAGTTCCGTGTAAATATACGCGAAATTTTTTAAGAGCTTCTACAACAGCGAGTACTTCCAATTCATAACTGTGTAATTTTTCTTCCTGGGAAGATGCTTTTCTGCTCATATATAAAATTGGGTGAAAGTTTCCATTATCAGGTTTTTGAAGAAGTGCTGCGTAAAATCCAAGTTTAGATTCATCTGTATGTACTTCTAATTCCGAACATGGCACAAATAAATTCAAAACAGGATGTGTTGTGAGTAATTCCTTTAATTTGAGAATGCCGTCTTTTCAGTGGAACCGAATACAAAAGTAGAAGACTTTCTTAGTAGGTCACTAAGATGTCTGGAAACAGTGGCATAATTTGGAATATATTTTCGAAAGTAGCCTGCTAAGCTCAGAAATGATTGTAAGTGTTTGACGTCTTTGGGTTCAGGGAAGTTAATTACTGCTTTCATTTTTGATGGAGAGGATGAAATAGTATTGTTTTCTATAACATGGCCTAAAAATTCAACTTTTCTTTGTAAAAATTGGTATTTCTTAAAATTAATATTTAGTCCATAATTTGAAGCAGTTTCGAGAACACGTTTCAATTTAATAAGTCCCTCTTCTTCAATTTTAGACGGTATGATAAAATCATCCATGTACATAATTATAGGACCATCTGCTATTGCCATCTGCTCTGAAAACACTAGATAAATATCTATTGAAAGCGGCTGGACTAATTGTTAAACCAAATGGATCTTTAAGGAAATCGTATTGTCCGTTATGGGTAGTGAAACTAGTGTATTTGGTACAATTAGGGTCAATATCCACATGAAAGAAATCATTTTTTAAGTCAATAGATGTGAATACTTTTGCACTTTGTAACTGATCTAATACATTATCAATAAGAAATAATGGATAATGATCTTTAATAATTTTCTTATTTAATTTACGAAAATCAATACATAAACGTGTAGAATTATCTTCTTTTTTACCAAAACAATTGGACTAGCATATTCACTACAAGAAAGTTTAATTATTCCTTCTCTTAACCAATCATTGATTTGTTTGGATACAAATTCTTTTTCTGGTATGGACATTCGACGTGCTCTTTGGCAAACTGGGATATCATCTTTTAAAATAATAGATATTTTCATTTCTGTTTTTCGTGTCTTATTGGGCTCGTAGTTGTTAATTAAATTGTATACTTCTTGTTTACATTTTTTATCAACTATGTTATTTAAGTCAATGTCTGATGTGTTGTCAACAACATTAACTAAATTCACGAAAAAATTATTATTTTCTGTTTTACGAAAAGAAATTCCATCTTTATTGACTGTTAGTGTTCCTTGAATAATTAAATCTGTACCGATAATTAAGGGTAAACTCATCTGATGTTGAGAAATAACATAAACTGTTGTAGAAAAAATATCCTTATCGATTTCTATATTTGCCTGATAGAACCAAGTGGCTATACTTTAGAACTACCAAATCCATTTAGTGTTAATTATGAATAGGTCAGTTCAGAAAATTCAGTTTGACGATACAGATCTTCGTGTAATAAAGTTACATGGCTTCCAGTATCAATAAGAGCATCTATCAAATTACCTGAAATTTTAACTATTTTATGCAGTTCTTGTCAAAAAGTGACGTGATTGTTAAAAGTACGAACTGTTGAATTGTGGTTATCTATTGGTGTGGAACATTTATTATCTCTGGCTTTATGCCTAAAAAATTTAGAACGAAAGCACTTAAAGTCCTTATTTTTGTCTCTACAATTAATCGATTTATGTCCATTTTTTCCACGGTTAAAACAATTAATAGGAGTAGTCTGAATTTTGGTTTGAGTTTGATTCTTAATTGTTTGTTTTACCACAGGAATATTGGTTTTAACTTTTTGACAACTTTTTTGAATTTCTTCATAAATTTTTAATTTTGATTTAAATTCTATCAAATTAGTGGCACCATACAAGATTGCTTTATTCTCGGGAGGATCATTAATGCCTTGAATTACATAATGAATTAGAGCCATGTCATCGAGTTGAGCTCAACTAGCAATTTCTCTCATAATTAAAATATATTCAAATATTGATTCTTTATCTTTAATTTTTCGACGATTTAATGTGTTATGAATTTCTGCTGAATTCATTTGTTCACCAGATTCCGAAATTAAAGCGATTTTCAATTCAGAATAGCAATGAATATTGCTTTCGCTTTTAATAAATAACAACGCAATTCCACTTAATGCTCTTTGTACAAAAATAAATTTTTGAATACTTGACAAATTAAATGAAATAACAAATGCTTCAAATTTCTGAAGCCACAATTTGACATTTTTATTTTAAATCACAAATCCATTTATTTCCTCAATCAAGCCGGAAAAAATATGGACAAGATGACTACAATGACAAATGAATCATTTCCAAAAATCTAATTAAATTATATTTTCAATTCTTATTTATGTCTTGTAATTTTGAATCATGGTCAAAAGAGGAGATAAATACATATTCTAGCAACATCTAAATTGGAAAGAAAAATCTACCGAGGGACATTATCCGTTTTTACTAATTTAAAGTATATTTGTGATCACAATATGATCAATATGGGATAGCAATATGGGATCAATATGATCAATATGATGCAAGAACCAAGTACCTTATCTTCATAAGAATTGCTCTCTCTCTCTTGAATATATTTGTGTAAATTATCTTCTTTAAGGATAAGCCATACTTCTCAAAGATTTCAATTTTTCATTTTAAACTATTCCCTCCAAGAAATTGCCCCCTTCTTCGTTAACAAAGGAACAAAACAAATATTTCCTCTTTAGTAAAACTAACAAATTAATGTCTTTTTATTATAATATTTCAGTTAAATTTCCTTATATGACATATGTTTATTTAAAACATGTCAATAATTATTAAAGTATATCTATATACATACATACATATATATGTGTGTGTGTGTGTGGTACCATGTGCTTATTTACACAGTTAAAGAGGCGTTTGTTGTATTCTTTCAGTAACTTTGTTACTCAGTTACTCAGTCCTCATGAGAAACAGGGAGAAAGAATCATTGAAACTTTTGAAAGATTTCTGAAAACTAATAGGTAAAGTTTTTGGAAATGAATAAAATATTGTTTATTGCTACTTCAGTTGGGGTTCAATAAACTTTCTCTCATCAATGGAATGAAAATGGAATAAAAATTAGTTCTAATTACTGACGAGGGCAATGATTTTTGGAGTCATGAAAGTTAGGTCGTGACAGTCAGCAAAGGAATTTTTCCAGGGATGCAACGTCATTGAGATTTTGTCTTGGGGTATTGCTTGTTTGTCTGCCAATCTTTTTTTTCCCCTCACATATTGGCGCCACATAACTTAAACTTCAGACAAAGATGATTGTGATAAGTAATTTCTCTTTCCTCCCTGGATGACTATAATTCCAAGTGTGATAAATTAACTTTAGACAAATTATATACAATGATTACATCTAAAAGTCATTTTCATTATTTATTATTCCATTCACTGGTTTGCTTCTTTTATCCCTTGTCCAATATGTCGGGGCCTCATCGAAATTTTTTTTCAAATGATGAATATTGTGTTGATAGTTAAATTTTTTTCTCAATATTCCTACTTTTTATCTGCTAGTTAAACGATTTCTGTATGTTGTGATTATTTGATAGAAAATTTATATTTTTTAAAATGATATATAATTTCTTCATATATATAATGAGGCATAAAAATTGTAAGGATTATTTATGAAATTTATTTTTCACAATTTATTGTGTTTAAATTACAAGCAATTCATATATTTTATTTCTATTACTGCTTATTAAAATGAGCCCAACTGTTTGTAAAAATTATTTCTTTACATAAAATTATGTAAAAATTTAGGTATTAATGTTTGAATAAAGTTTTTCTTTTTAAATATAGTGAAGAATTGACGTTGATCCTTATATCAGTTATGTGAAAAATATTAGCTGTAGTCGAATTTTAAAAATTAGTGAAAATTGAATTTAGTTCATACTTTCTGTAGTGTAAAGGAAAACAATACTTTAAATTAAATGCATACTTTTTTCATTAATTTTTATTTATTAAATTTTGTAAAAATGTTATTAAAATGGTAATTTAGTAATAAGTACAAATTAGTTTTTTTATGTAAACTTGAATATTTTATATCAAAATATGTTGAACACCTAAGAGATTAATTGTTCTTAGTTGTTCTTTGTAAGTGATAGCGTTTGTATAAACTATTAGCGGAATGTTAAGAGAATAATGTTGAAATAAGAATTTGTAGTACAATTTGCACACACACACACACACACACACACACACACACACACACACACACACACACACACACACACACACACACACACACACACACACACACACACACACACACACACACACACACACACATATATATATATTATGAATATAATGAATAATCAAATAAAAAGAAGAAATATCAAACTTGTGTTGAATTGATTTTAATATTTTCCTAATGTACTCAATTTCTTTTAGGTTTCGAATAATTCTTCTCACTGTGCTAGTGGAGTTATGGCTGCAAGTATTGCTATCCTCAACAGAAATGGTGGAGCTTCCGATTATAGGACGAAAAACTCAAAGAATTGTGTCTCGAGTCACGAGAGGTCTTCGATTGCACAAGCGACAAGCAGGACGCTTCACTCAACATCTTAAGCCAGCTAAAGAAATAGATCCGATACCAGAAGGGCCTAAAGTTCGGATGCCTCGCATATCACCTGATGAAATGAAAAAATTCATTGATCAAGCATCAGAACTCGTTAGATTTAGGATGGAAAGCACAGAACCAAGTATTTATAGAAGCGGTAAGAAATAATTAATTGAATCAAAATGTAGTAAATTGTCATGTAGGATTTTTTTTTCAATTCTGTGAAATTCAACTAGAGTTGTTTTTTTTTATTTCATTCTTAATTCGATTAAATTAAGGAATTTAAGTAGATTGTGGAAATATATAGTGAAATGAAATTAACTATAAATATTTTAATGTCAGTTTATTATGTTATTCCCTTTAGTTAAAAAAATGTATGTTAAAAGTGATGAGAAAAATTTTCATGCGTGATTCGAGCTTCATGTAGACCAAAGTTTCCCAAGTTAATAGTTTACGAATTTGTTTTAAGTTAACTAATCATTATAGTAAATAAAGGCATCACTTATATGAATGCACGGTAGATAAAATAAATTTTTCATTAGTTTAAAAAGTAACAAAATTAGAAATTAATCAATTTATTTATTTATATATTAAAATAGTATATATTTATTCCTAAATTTAGCATGAAAATGATTCAAATTTCATTGAGCTATGATTTTTTTTACCATAGTTTAATTTCTAAATAAAATTACAAAATCATCACAATTTTTATTTTGGGTCTTTTACAATAATATAGTGTTACCCCTAATTGAGCCATTTATAAAAATTTATAAATTATATATAAGTTTACGTAGCTAATATTGTAAAATAGACACAATTTTTTAATTATTTCATGACTGATTAAAATAATAGTTTCGTCGTACGTATAAATTTATTGCATGAACAAGTAACATTGGGTCACATAATAATTTGCTTTAACAGTGTTTCAAAAATCATAAAAACCAATTTTAATATAGCATATGAGTCGCCGTTTGATTTCAACAAATCTTTGCTGAAGAATTCCGGAAATGCTATATATATGCTATATATATATACTATATATATATATATACTATATATATATATATATATATATATATGTATGTATAGCGTTTCCGGAATTCTTCAGGAAAGATTTGAAATCAAACTGTGACTCATATGCTATATTAAAATCGGTTTTTATGATTTTTGAAACACTGTTAAAGCAGATTATATATATATATATATATATATATATATATATATATATATATATATATATATATATATATATATATATATATATATATATATATATATATATATATATATATATATATATAAAAGAAATATACTCACAAAACAAGTTGTAAGCAAAATAATTGATGTTCAAAACGAGCATACTTTTTAAGAAATAGGGGAATTAATTTCTTGCAAATAACCCAGATTTATATACCAACCGGATTTAGAAGCCGTTACTTTTTTTCCTCATGACAAACGTGGTATCGTAGCTCCTCTATAAGAGACATTTTTTATTCCTCCCTGACCTACAAATGCCAGTTTTTTCCCCCGCCCACATACATTTTTCTTCCGTTTTCACCTGTTCCCTTCTCTAGTAATACTATAAATTCTTGACAAATCATTTTGATTTATTATCTCTAAAAGTCCTTTAATAATAACTACTTAAATTATAGACATTTTTAAACTACGGGATTGCACATTACTGTGTTATTCAGAAAATTCATTAATTAAAAACTATGTAAACACTTCTTATAATGAAAATTATTATTTCGTTTTAGATTTTAGCGGAATTAAATGTATCACTTTGCCTGCATTTGACTGCCTAAAGCTAATTTAAGCATGTCTTTCTTAAGGCAAGCTAAATAGATTCATTTCAAAAACTTTTAGAGTTACTTAAAATTATTATGCTATTTACATTTACTTGTGATTTTATGTATGATAATTTATATGCATTTAGATGAAATTATATAATTCATCTAACGGCTAATTTCTAATATCTGACGCAAGCGAAATCAGCAGATTCGTTCGACTTCTTAATGGAATTCATATCTACTGAATAATTTAATACTTTTATTTTCATATTTGCAGAAAATTAATTAAGTAAATAACTTAAGATTGATAAACATTCGAATTAAAATTTGTATATAAATGTAATTAAAAAATCAAGAAATGCAGAGTTATTCAAATAAATAAAATGAAATTTGCAATAAATATATCAAATGTGAGGGCATATTTCTGACCGAATATTAAACTTGTTTTGATATTTATATCGTCAGTTAAATGTTAGAGTACCAGAGATGAGTGATGCTTATATAATTTTTCTCATATCATTTTTTTGCATATTTAAGGTACCTCATAAAAAGAACATATCGAAGTTTCTTTTTATTCAAACTGTGACTCACATTATCAATTATTTTACTGGTGTTTTTTTTTTTTTTTTTTTTTTTTTTTTTAGTCTTTCATCGTACAAATAAATGCTTCAGAAATAATTAGAAATTTTTTATTAATTAAAAAACACAAGCATTTTCCAATTAAAATATGTGATTCTTGAAGGTATTATATAATAATTGCATCGATATGATGTAATAATGCGCATTTAATTTGCTTAATTTAAATGATAGACAGGAAATATTTGAAAATTTAGTTTGACGTAGCTACTAACGGAGTTTTTTTAATGAATAGTTACTAATGGATTTCGTTCAAACGGAATTCGTCTTTATTTCACAAAACAGGCATATTTTTTTTATCCAGAAATTCGATATTTAAGATTCGTTAGCATTTAACTAAGCTTTAGATTAAAATGTTAAGTAAAATATATTTTTAATCTATTAAGAGAGAGACCAAATACAATATAATTTCAGAAAGTTACCTAAATTTCTTTAGCAAATATATATCAATTTAAAGTATTTATAGTTTGTCTCATATTGTGATCTATTTCTAATTAAAAATTTATCGTTTTTCCAAATTTAAATAAAAAAAATCAAACAATTTACATTAAATTCCACAACATAAGTTGATGATTGATGAATCTATTTTGATTATGAAATATGATTTACCAATAAATTTATCAATGTAATAACTAAATAATTATATAATTTTTACTGATTCAACAGTAATAATTATTTTACAGTATATTTTCATTGCTTTCATAACATAAATATAATTAGAATATACTCATAAATATAATTAGAATATTTAATATTTTTAAATATTAGGTGCTGTTCAGAAGCCAGGAACCCCAGAATGGTATGCTTCAGCAACTTCAAGAGTTAAAAGTGTCGCTAAAAATTATTCTCGAATGGCTTTGATTGCTGAAGAAGCAACTAGAAGGATAACTAGTGTGTAAGTGTTCTTTTTAAAATTTATACCTAACAAGAATAACACGGGAAATAACCAATTTTTTAATCTTTAAAGATCGATCATTCAAGATTAATTTTTGATTTCTCATTTAAGTAACTAATGATAATTATTCAAAAAATATTTTCAAAACTTGATATTTATTAATACAGTTTTTAGCGTGATTATCTTACTTACTATTTGTAAAAATGAATGAATAATTTTTTTTCGTAACGTGAATTAAAACTAACGGTTCAGTGTCTAAGACAAGTCTTTATTCACATGATGATTATCATTAATATCTCTAATAAAAGGTGATTAGTCGTAATGAAAGCATAAACTAATATTTATGGCAAAAAACTTACATTAAAAGACCCAGATGGTTTTGTAGTTAGTTTACTGAAATTAACATATATAAAATTAGTTCAGTCGTACAGCTAGAGTATTTACTTTAATGTACATTGACGAGAAAAATTTACTTAAAGAAGAATTTGTAAGACATTGACTTCAAATTACCATAAGTGCATGATTCAACATTTAAAACTCTTGAAGAGTTATTCACACACACACACATGACTGTATTTCGTGATGTTTGGCTCTTAAGCAGTTCAAGGACGACAATAAAGAGCATATTGCATTATTTTGCCAACTGTAAAAGATTTTTTTTACTTGTAAATGCTTGTTTGGCCCTCACGTTGATATCTTCTTCATTGAATAGTTTAAGATGTTGAGCCGCGATTTGTTTGATCGCTTGAAAATTATTTTAATGAATCTATTCAAAAGTCGTCGTTATGAAAAGAATAAAACGTTTTTTGTCCATAGTGAAGCATAATTTCTTGAAAATCGTGTCTTAAGTTCAAGTGTGTCAAGTTTCTTAAAATGATAATCATTGAAGACAAGAAAAATAATGCAGAATTGAAGTTATTTTTGAATAAGAAGACTATTTGTTTTTCAAATCACGTATAAAATGAAAGACAAATTGGGTAATTTTTGGCAGTTGGAATTTATTTATTTACTTTTTGCAAATGAAATGAATTAAATAAGCATTGGACTGTCAGTTACCCAATTTAAAATAAAGAAAACAAATTGGAAATTGCGATGCTTTTGATTGAATTCTTTTTGGTTTATTACTACGAATTTCAGGCATTTTCAGTTTATATAAATAAGACTAAAAGTTATTTATTTGATTATTATTTTCTGAACTCCTTTTGCTATTGAAATTGTTGAAGAGAATAACATGCTCCCTTGTTTGAGTAAACGATATTACATATTCAATCAAAGTATTTATCTTACGATAAGAGAAATGGACTAGAGTAACTAAAGAAACTAAAATACTTATGAAAGATTTGAGATTGTAAAATGTAACAAAAGTATTCTTTTGTCACACAAAAGCTTTTTGCAGTTTTAATTCTCATTTTAGTTTGGAAGTTTTTAAAAAATTACCTATTTTTTATCGCATTTTTTTGTTTTAGTTTTGAGTTAACCTTGCATCACTAAATCAATGTTCGTTTAAGGCTCAAAATGGTAGAAAAAATTAGTTTTTAAATATTTTCCATTTTATTAGTATTTTTGTTATATACACTACAGACAGATAAAGTTTATCTTTTATATTCTACTAGAAGGCAATTCAGTGAGTAAATAATTGGGAGAAAATATTGAAAATTAGAATGATTATATATGAAAATATTTGAAAGGTAGCACGAGACACTCATTTTTATACTTTGGTTTTCTAGGCATGCATATGCCGTAGATTTACTTTCATATACATTGAGAAGAACAACAGATATTCATTAATATTCACTACGAGACCTATAAGTAAGTTGCTTACGGGAGATTACTAATGAGTTTCCTGATTAATCACATCAGTTGATTTTCATGCTTGTGGTTAAATTATGAGGGATCGTTTCCTAACTAAAAGTTGGATTGAGAAAATGGTTATTTCACTTGTCAGTTTGTAATGACTGAAACTTATGGATTTCTATATACTGTCATTAAATCTAAAAGAAAATATTAGTGAAGCTTTATTATTGTTACCTTAATAATGTGTTAAAGCCTTCTTAAAGTTTTGCGCAAGTACAAAATGATAATTTATTTATATAATGTTTCCACTTAAACACATGATTTAACATAAAATCTGAATTCAAGACAATTGTTATTTATGTATTTGAAATTCATATTATCTTGATAATTCTGCTTATTCCGTGATTCGAGCAGTAAAATTATCTCTTAAGGTTAACTGCATAATGTGACGATGTCCTAACAATGCTTTTCACTTTAATGTATTTTGCTTTCTCTTTCTTATTACAATTACCATAAATTAATGAAAATATAATTCAAAGCTTTCTTATATTTCGTCACTAATGTAACCTTATATTAAATTTAGAAGGAAAATACTCGAAACATTTTTGACCTTAAATAAAATATTGATTCATGAATGAGTTATTTTGCGTTACTGGAATAAAAAATCACGTTTTATGTAAAAATCATGGTATAAAGCTTTATTTTCTGTAATTAAATTTTATTTCTATTCCCTTAAATATATTTCTGAGATTATTCGCAAAAATTATGCAAACTTTTTTATTGAATAAAACTATTTTCTATAAAATGCATTTACTCTGCAAGAAAATGAGTATGGAATTAAATTAAATTAAATTATTAATTACATTCAATTTATAGGATTTGTGTTCGTAAATGTGCATATATATGTAGAAAAATTGAATTTTTTTTTCTCAAATTGCTTCTATGTAAGAAAGCTAAAACGCCCATGGCAGAAAGATAATTACTCTTATCATAAAGAAAAACAGTAAACTCTTCTGGGAAGGGAGAAAGAGTAAGAATTAATTTTTGTGTGAATTTTAAATGTGTGTGTTATCAGAGAGGTAATAACACTCATCATAAAGAAAAATAGTAAACTCTCTCTCTCTCTCTCTCTCTTCTCGAAAGGGAGAAAGAATAACAATAAATAATTTTTGCGCGTAAATTTTAGGTTTGCGATATTATATCGATTTTTATACTTCTTATTACTTTTAAAATACGCAAAGTGTTTGCTAAGATTTGTAAAGGACGTCATCTAAGATCATCAAGAGGCAACGTTTCACATTTTGAAAGAAAAATGAAATTTTAATAAACCTAATGTTGTAGTCCAAAGTTATCTAGATTATCATTTACATTTTCAAATACAGTGCAGCAAGCAACGATAAAATCTAAAAATTTTCGTATATTAAACATAAAATCGTTCTAAATAAAAATAATTTTTTAGTTTATTTTAAAAAGATTGAGTATTTAAAGCTGGTAGAGTAAGTTAGTGATTGAGAGCATTCAAGAGTGATATTTTAAATTTGATGGGGAATTTAAGTAACTAAGCTGTTTATTCATTTATAATATTACTTGTTCGAGTAAAACGACTGTAGTCAACTGAGTTATAGTTTTTTTTTTTTTTTTTTTTTTTTTTTTTGAAAAATTTTATATGCATTGTTGCAAGAATGAGGATTTTACCATGTTTTTCGCGTGAGTTAAGATGTGTTAATTGTTTTATGTAATCTACAAAAATTTTTTAAAAGTAGGTATATTTCTGAAGACCAACACCATCGTTTTAAAGCATTTTGTTCTAAATCTATGCATGTCTATTGTTCCAAAAAACTACATTTTATAATTACATACACATGTCACAAGTAGACACCAATAAGTCAATAAAAGAGGTGTTCTTAATTCTCAAATATATAAATGTAAATTTTACCTATCTATATGCTTATCTATTTTATCCTTATAAAATCTGTACCTAGTATTCATGAAGGCATAATGAGGAAAAATATATTATGAAATATGGATTGTGGCAAAGTCAACACATTTTCATTCATCATGCCACTTACTGACTTGAAATTTTTCGTGGCTTCAATTTGGGTCATTTTCCTTATATACATATGTCTCTAATGAACAGCGCGTTACACAATGGATATTTCCTCACGATTGCTGATTTGTAAGTCCTGTTGTAGAATGATACCATATGAATCATCATTGGTTTCAACTTAATAATTTCGCATTCAGGAATAATTCAGAAAAATTTCGAATCGGAAAACGCCCTTTAGTCTACTGTACATTCCCCTATATATTGATAACGTTCTTTCTGACTACCAAGGCGTAACACTTTTCCGTACAATGCACTCGCTAATTGCTCTGAGACGGAAACGACAGTGCAGGTGGCGAAAGTAGTTGGCGATATTTTATTAAAAAAAAAAAAAAAAAAAAAAAAAAAAATGTTGGGGAAGCCCTTCCTACTTCTCCTTTCTGTTGCCCCACTTTCCCCCTTTTTGATGTCTTCTATTGGTGCAACAATCAAAGAATATTCGAGATCTGTAAGCACGAAGATGAGTAGGGAGAAAAAATAAGTACAATACTCCTTATCTTTCATTTTATTTGTTTTTATTTTAAATACTCGACAACTGACTTAAGAAACACCTACAAGGATCCTGATTACGAAATCTTCCGAGTGTTGAACTTCAAGTTGGCATTGAAAAAATAACAACTTCCATTTCTGTTATTGATGTCAAGAGTAGGATTACGTTTTATATCTTGTTTTTTGCAATACATTATTAATTTTCCCATTTTCTTTCTGTAATGAAATTAAAACATGTTTATTTGAGGTCATGCGCTGTATTTGGGGTCATGACTTACGTGTTATAGCTGAATCAATTTCATCAACAAGTAATTCTGTAGTAATCATGTCAAAAAGAAATTTACAACACTTTGCATAATTATCAACAATACATATCTATTTCTCACTTTCATGGTCGGAATGAATTTAAGTTACAACTTTAAATACCTTAAAGAGATCAGGCATTTGTTTCACATTTTTATTGATAGTAAATATTTCAGCCTTTTAAAAATAAGTTAAATTTCAAAATCTTAAAATCTTGATGGGGAATGAAGAATTTCAAAATTTTGTTTCGCTCTGTTAGTTCATGTTGTGATTAGTATTTGTATAATTATGATAAAATAATTTTCTTAAAAATAAACTTTTAGACTTTTGATTTTGGAGCTCAGAACATTACTCATACTTAAAATGAAAGCAATTACTAATTACAAAATTAAAAAAAATCTATTTATTGAGTTAATTGACTCTGTATGAAGAAAGATTAAGTAGAAGAAAAATGAAAAGAATAAATCAACAAAACTTTGTGAACAAGTTAATTTAGTTAAATGTCACTTGTGAAAATATTTTACTTTTTTTAATTATTTAGGTGCTAGAGTAAAGTGTTTTTTTCGCTGAAATAATTTTTTCACAATACAAATATCTATGTGAGCAAAAAAAATCTTAATTAAAAGACATGAATATTAAACTCCTTAGTTTACTACTTAATAACATTTATGGACAAATTGAATGTAAAATTCATTGAATTCAGTTATATGATAAAATAATGAAAATTTAAAGTTCTTCAAATCATTTAGGTGAAAGAATAAAAGTAAAAAGCAGAAAAGAATGCTTTGCGTTATAAAATTCCAAAAAAATTTATCAAAGTAGAATTTTTTTTAAGAAATATGTATTTGAAATGATTCAAATTTAACTAAGAAACAAAACCCATTCAAAATTATAAAAATGCAACTATTATTATATTTTAACATTTTAATAAACATTTAAAGTCTATAAATTCAGTACAAAATATATTATGTATTTTGTCTTAAACCACAATGGTTTTTTATCCATTATTATTAATTCATGTATGAAAAATTAATTGGGTGAAAAATAAGTAGCAGCAAAGAAAATCCTTCTACGATTTTATCTCATAATATTTTATCTCATATTTTTACAACTCAGACGATTATATTAATCTTTTAAGATGTATATACTGTTGAGTCGCATAAAACTTTTCCTATTTTTATCTTGTGTTTCTGAATTTAAA
Source organism: Latrodectus elegans (assembly GCA_030067965.1). Classification (NCBI taxonomy): domain Eukaryota; kingdom Metazoa; phylum Arthropoda; class Arachnida; order Araneae; family Theridiidae; genus Latrodectus; species Latrodectus elegans. The sequence continues at coordinate 19,257,777 of CM057809.1, forward strand.
ATTCTGGGAAACACTATAATCATATTTTTCTCACGTGTGTTTTATAGTTTCATATTGTGATGCATTTATTAAAAAGCGCATGCATTCACTTCATACAGTCACGCACGTACTGTATATACAGTAAATGTTTCACTTTTTATCATTCAAAGTAATTCTTAAACCATGATTTTTAATTCTCCAGTCGTGGGATATCATCAAAAAATAAAAATTTTCGCACATCATGTAGGCAATATACCTACTTTTTTCTAATGCTTGATGCCTAAGTTTTGAAAATGAGAAATTTTATCACTGTAATTTTCAGACATCCTTTAATTCTTTTCGCCCGTGAGCACGAAATGTTATATATTTTCTACTTACTTTAAATTACGAAGAATAAGAAAAGATGAAGTTAGGAAATGTATTTATATTAAACATTGGGGGACGGCTATAAATTGCAAAGTGAATATAAATTTTTTTACTATTTTTTGTTATTTCTTAGAAATATTTAATTCAAATGAAAGATGAGAAAACTCAAACAGAAAATTAATTTTATATTTATTGATTCTGCTTATGTATGCGGAATGTTTCCTCCCCTTAAAAATTGAAATTTCCATGAATTTAAGTAACTAAAAATTAATTGCCCAATTCGATAATGTTATCAAAGTGTTTGTTTAAATAATGTATTTCGATACTAACATTAATATTGCTTCATTTATTTGACAGGAAATATTACTAATTTATGTATACAAAACTCATTTTTATATTAAAATGAAAATTTAAATATAAACGAGGTGTGGCAAAAGCAATTAGGCGTCTTAAAACATGAATATTAATTCTTGAAATTAATTATTTGTAATATTGGGGAGTACGTAAACATGTATTTAGTTTTTAAACAAAGCTTTGAAATATAAACTGAAAACTGATATTTTTTTACGCTCATAATAACGATGCAGTTGGTTGGAATATATTTCTGTCATTAGTAAAAAAGTATTTTCTAAAGAATCGTCTAATTGATTTTGCTCCACATTGTTGAAGCTTCCATTCTTAATTCAGTTTCTAAAATTGAAACTAAGCATTATATGCGTGTTTATTTGATTTAATAAATCATGGATTACGCTCAGTTCATGTCGAATTGTAATTTTAAAATTATTTGCGATGCTATTTATACAGAAATAAATAATATGCAAAAGAAGTAATGTTGTCAGACTAAATTCAAAATTTAAAAATTGAGTTCCGAAAACTCTTTATGAAAGTTCGAAAGAGCACATATGTGTGTGTGAATCACTATAAAATAAAAAAGAGCTCACATGTTTCAAAAATATTTAATTCTGCAATTTAAGAACAATAATTAGGCTACTGACTAATCACGTTTATTTTAAAGAAATAATAATTATAAAGGGATTATTTTTAACAAAATAAGTAACTAACTTAATCACAAATCATCTTTAAGTATCTATTTTTAAAAATATACTCAAATTACGAAATCATTTTTTTTTAATTTAGAAATTCAAAATTTAAATGCATCATCAATCATAAGGACTTATAACTGAACACGTCTTAAATTTTATAGTTAATTATGATTTTTTAAAACACATTCCATTTTCTATACTAAATCCTATGACCTAATAAAAGCATTGTGAGATTTGAAATTTTTTTATATAACTATATTTATAGGAGAAAATAAAAATTTTTACTTTTCATTGCATTGATTTAATAGTTTTTATACAAAAACAAATAAATTTCCCTAAATTTTTGTTTTTAAAAGTTTTCCAGTGTTAAAATTAATATTTAAATTTTTTAAGATTAGATTTTTTTCCTTAACTTTAATAAATTTTTATTAATTTAATTTATTTATTAGCAATATTATTATAAATTTAAAATAGAATATATATATATATATATATATATATATATATATATATATATATATATTCTATTTTAAATTTATCTATTTAAGTACTACGCTGTGGGTTGTTATAATATTCTAAAAAAGTAAAAAAATTACTTTAAAATTATTTATCATATAATAATTATAAAAAGTATATAATTACTATTTTTTGTAACTCAGTGGTAATCTTGAGTATCTTTCCTTTTTATCTTCTTTGGTGATACAGCATTTAAGTTTCACCCTCTTTTTTTAATTTACATTTTGATTAGAAACACAATTTGTACTCTATCCCTTTTCAAAAAGTCTATTATTTTACAAGATGAGTAGCTAACTAAAATAGATTAGTTGCGAAGACAAAGGATGGTATGGAAGACCCACTAACCCCTACTTTCCAGCACCCTTCGACCTGTACGTTGTTTTTTTTTTCCGATTAAGAACGCCGTAGGATAATTGAATGCGGAAACAAACATCGATTTTTTTATTTATGGGAGTTTTTTCGTGTTGATGACATCAGATGATACACTTGCTCATCACCCAATAAAGGGGTAAAAAATGCGCTCATTCAGTAAGTCCTTGTCCATATGTCCTGTTTATTAAATGATGTTTATTATGAACATTCCTTTACCACAATATCTCAAGACACACCTGAAATGACCTCATTACCTTTAAATTTAGAAGGCATTTTAAGTTAACTTTCAGACAAACTGAGAAGTTAATGTTTGCATGTGACAAACTATTCTGTGTATGATTTGTAATTAAAATTACAGATTCAATTCCTTGCTTTAATGACTTATTATCAAATTAGATAAATATTTCATTTAACTCTGTTTTAGGAAAGTGTAAAATAAAATACAATTATTTTGAAATTATGGAGAACTTTAAATTGTTACTGTTTTGAAATATGTATTGAAAACTTATTGCATTATTTTATTTTGTACAGTATATGGAGTGATTAATGTATGGAAAAAATGAAATTTTGAAAAAGGATGAAATTGTGCAGTTATATTTATAATATGAAAAGAATCTCTTTGGATATAAAAATTTGCATTGTTATTAAGTTTTAGATAGATAATAAAAAGAAAGATAGCTTTCTTTTAAAAATTGTTTCCTAAAATTTCCTAAAAAGTTTTGCTTTTTTCTTTAAAGTGTTTTGCGCCTTAAGAAAAATAAGATGACATCCATGTATATATTGTTAAATTAAACATCATCAAGACTTTTCTAAGTAAGATCAACATATGTATTTATGATAAGATCTTTTAAGTCTCTACTGAGGAAACTTTAATGAAAATGCTGAATGTTTTTCATTTTTTGAATCTGTTTCCATTTTGTAGCTCGGTCCCTCATGAAATTTCTCGGTTGCCTATCATTTGAGTGTATTTTAAATTTTACAACATTTTTTTTTATTAAACCTGGACTGCTTTATAAGATATGTTAAGAATTTAATTCTAATCATCTTATTTTAGTGAAATAAAATTATTAGTAGTAACAGTTTTAGTTATTAATGACCACAACAATGATCATATAAATAATTTCAGTAAGAAAGCTAAAGTAAGAAGATAAATTTATAAAAATATATTGTTTTCCTTCATATGGTCGATTTATCTCCATTGCCTATTATTTTATTATGGAATGACTTTCATTCGAAAGCAAAGTCCAATCTTAGGTCACGAGGTTATTGCTATAAAAAGAAATTTTCATACAATGTTTGAATTTTAATAATCTTTTAAACAAATACGATTTGATTGCAAACATTATTTAAATTGATTTTAAAAGGAAAACGATATTTTCAAATATAAGTGAAGAATTTCAGGACTCATTACATATAGCTTATTAATTATATCACAAAGGTCAGTATTGAAATTAATTTTAAATTTGTGTACATCGAGGTTGTAATGAATTCCAAATGAAGGAATTTAAATATTTAAAACTTATTAAAAAGATTGGGAAGATAATAAGAGTTTTCTATTAAATCCTTATAATCTTCACAAATCATTCTAATTAACTTTAATATTTTAAAATCACATAATTTTTAAATCCATTAATTTAAATTGTTCAATTCTAAATACAACATTACAGTCACGTTTTCATAACTTTTTGAAACATCATAACAAAAGAGCATTTGTACTACTCTAAGAACTATCAAACAATAAATTAAAAGTTTGCTTTTTATTTTCTACTCCGCAGATTGTGAAAATTATAGTGGCTCTTTACTACAATTTTTAATTGAACAATTTAAACCTAATGGTTTGAATACAACATTCAAATATACTTTTCGAATGATTTTTTTCAAACATTTGTGACGTAAAAGCAATTATGCATATCTAGGAATTACAAAAAAATAATTAAAATTTGGGGTTTGGTGTAGAATCGGGTACCACTTCGTTTAACGATACATTTTGGTGATAAACATTAATTTCTGGTAATCCTGGTAGCCTTATATTTGTATAATTTTTGCGCGGGTCGAGGCTTTCTTGTTAATCACATTACGGCACTATTCTTGGTGTCAAAAAAATCACCAAAGAATCAAGAGGTACCCGATTGTAAACTTTAATTAAAATTTGCTTTTTATTTTTTACAACACACATTTGCACATAATGTAATTTCTATTTATGTTGGATTTTATTTTGGGCTTATGAAATTAATTGATTGTTGATTGATATGAAATTAATTGGGAATTATAAATGTTTTTCTTATATTAACAGGTATGAGTTGAATAAAGATCAGATAGCGTATGGTCTTCCAACTGCTGATATCAGAGGAACCATTTTAAGCGCCAACTGCCCTTTCGAAGTGAACTTCCCATGTCAGCCCAGAAAATACAGAGCTTTCAGTGGATTTTGTAACAATGTCCAGAATCCTAGCTGGGGTAATTCTAATCGAAGATTTGTCCGTTTTTTAGCTCCTGATTATGTTGATTGTAAGTATTTACAAATATTTTATGAATTTATTCATCAAAAATTTTAAAAATAATAAATTTGTCCGTTAAAATTTAAGGAGATATAAAATTTATTTTCAAATTAATTAAGTTCTTCCCATTACACAAGGGCCGTTGTTGCAACCAGCCTACTTCCCCGTACCTAGTCCTGACTTTGGCTCCACCAGTTAGATAGAAGCAGCCGGATGGATTCTTCATGATTTTGCAGCAAGGGCCAAGTAGAAGACTCCAATACTTGGCTTGCCACCCCCAGAAGTATCATTTCACTTAGAGGACATTGCGACTATGCTTAAGGGTCATGGTAGCCTAGTGATTAGGGCATCAGCCTTCTGTCCAGAAGTGCGGAGTTCGATTCCCAATGCCCCCAATGACCCACCGGGTACATGCGGTATACGTACCCGTTAAATCAGCGGAATCAAAAGTCTTGTGGTCGGTCGTTGAGTAATTATCATAGGTGTAATGGTCTGGAGAAAATTTCCTCAGATCAATTACAAAATTGAGGGAGTGGATCCTCTAGTGATGCCATCTATCGGAGGAGTTTAGAGCAAAGTGGTACTTTAACCTTCGTGGTGTTCTGGTTAAACGAAAGACCCACCTTACTGACTTAAATTCACATAGCCAACCTAATAGCGAGCTTGGCTTGTCAAAATGTCATAAGTAACAACAACAACAACATATTGTACAATAACGATTTGTTAATCATTGTGGGAATCATATGGAATAAAACCTTTGAACCAGATGGCAATTTGTAATTTAATATAAAATAATAATAATGAAAAGCAATTTTTGTACCGAACGGTAATCTTTTGTCAGTTACTTTTCTCTATTAATTCGTAATGCTTTTATTTAATTGGAGATTTACATCGCGAAACAATGGATAAGAATTGCTAGCAACTTATAATTTCTTAATCAATTTTTATGAATTTTATGGTATATATTGGGAATTTTGCATTGGCTTAGTCAGAAGATGTACACTCCATTCGCATTTGCATTATTTAAAGAAGGAGAGAAAGGCTTAGATTTTATTTATCCTCATGAATAGGCTTTGTGACTAGCATAATAAAACAATTAGAGATTGAGTTGATTCGAATTCTTCACTCAATTCATATCTACATCTCCTTTTTATTTACTTAGCGAAACAACTTTAATCAATATTTCTTATACCTATTTATTTTGCCATTACAAACATAAAGTTTTTAATAACATTTTTATTCAACATATACTTCTCATCGTAACTGATAACCAAAAGAGGTATGAAAATCTTGTACATTTTACATCTGATTAAAAACGAAGAATACACATTCATTTAAAACAGTTTTTGTATTCAAAATAGATTTAGGTAATTCAAAAAAATATTATACCTATTACCACATAAATCAAAGAATATATATATATATATATATATATATATATATATATATATATATATATATATATATGCTGAACGTTTTATTTAAAGAAAATAATTTTAATAAGGACTTACACATATTTCTCTCATTTTACCACTAAATAATTATTTTTAGTTACTGATATTAAAATATATGGATATATTTCTTATTTCTTTTATTTTTCATTAAAAGTATCATAAAAACTGTAATTAAGGTGGTATGATGACCTTCAAATAAGAGGAATATGGCTGGCATTTAAAAATATTAATAACACTAATAAAAATCCAAACCTGTTTCTATTATCTATGTACATGACGCAATGCACGTATATATATGAGCACATTGGACAGTCTAAGAGCTGAATGCTACAGTAAGGGATTTGAACAGACACCGTATTTGTGACTTTTGGGAGGTCTTTTCATATATAGATGGCCGCATTCATGTATGACTTGGTAGGAAAAACTAAAATCCCCAAGTCCCCAACCTGAATGACACGTATATAACAAACAGACTGACAACATCCATCACCCATTTTTCAACACAAGGTGGTATCGAACCCATAACTCACGAATTGCAAAGAGTAAATACTTAGGAGAGAAGAGAAACACATACATTGTTCCTATAATGAGAATTAATATCTGAAATCACATATTCTTAGTACTTTCTTGACTCTAAGTAGTCAGACGTTTTGAACTCTGTAAAAATTTACAAATATATGTGTGTGTGGATGGGGGCAGGGATTTCATTAGGATACCGCACCGACCTGCACATCTTTAAACGGGATTCTGTGGCGGCTGTCGGGTATCGAGATAAAATTTTAGAGTTGAACGTTAAAGAAGGTGGAAAGAATGACTTAGTTTAATTATTGATGCTCTCGATCTTCTGATTTTCTACCTTAAATTAAATTCTATTTAGACAGTTTAGCTTCTAATGAGTGGTATCGTTACCGGCACAAATTTTCTACACATATTCATCTTCTTATTATTTAAGTAATTATATTCAAAACCTATAAAAATGAAATTGATTGATTTACGAGTGCTAGTATCGAATCTAAATTCTTTTTAATATGAACTTGATATTTTCTTTTTGACTACATATTTTATAACATGAGGAGAGCGTAGAAGAAAATCTAATTTTTTAATATTAATTATGTTACTATATTAAATTTTTCTTAAATGCAATTTCTTGATTACACGTAGATTTATAGGTGTATCTCAATATATAATGCTTACTAATTTTGATTTAGAGTGATACTTCGTCATTTTGATGACCCATTGAAATTATATATAAAAGGGAAATATTTTAAGTCCCAGCATTGTTATTAAAATATTCTACTTTTTTTAAAAAAACTGGCATTTTAATTTATTAAACTATTGAATCTATTAAAAATATCCTACATATTTTTTTCATATTATTAGAATACTTAATACTAAGGTAAAATTCAAATCCCGCTGTAATTATTACGTTAAGAAACTGCATTTTATACTAAAAATATTAAATCGTATACATTAACAGCTAAAGTTTAATGATGAAGGACAAATAGTTTTATTACAAGAAATTGCTTTTAAAACCAAAATATTCACCCCTGGATCATCGAGTTAACCGCTTTCCGATATAGAAAGTTATATGAAATATGTGTTCTGCGAAAGACTGAGATATAAAATATTGTACTCTTCCTAACGTACTAGGTTTTTTACCTTTAAATTTGCAAAAAAATGTTTCTAAAATATGTGCGTGTGTGTTAGTATAACATCTAGATTTTTTAAAACTGAAATAAGAATTTTCAGTGGTTGTATTGGCAATGCACGTTAAGACTGAGTGGTGATGTATGTATGATGAATTTTCTCAAAACACAAAAAATGTTTTTTAAGGAGTGTTTTAAGATTGCATATGAAAACTGAGAGGTGGAAATGTAAAAATAGACTCAATATTATAGAAAAATTCTTATTATTTTGTATCAGCTTCTCTTTGGGAGAAGTATTAAAATTGTTCACTGAGTTTTGTTCTCAACTATTATTTGCAAATATTTTTCTTCACTAGAATGCACACTTTTCTTATAAAAGTTAACCAACCAGTGAAAGAAAACTGAAATTTTGAACTATATTTTAATCAAAATTGATGCAATTTATATTTATACATATAAGGACAAAATTTAATCAATATATTTTCCACAAATTATTTCATTTCTATTTTAAATTTTTTGTGTTTTATATATTTAACACTTTTATATGATTGAATGTTTCTTATTCTGATGAAATAATCAATATTTTAGCCGTATCTTTACCGCGGCAGTCTTTAAGTGGGGAGTTCTTACCCAGTGCACGTGAAGTCAGCATGACTGTCCATACGGATTCTGATCGTCCTCACACACACGTGACGGCAATTCTGGCAATTTTCGGAGAATTTGTATTTCATGACTTGTCTCATATTGCTCAAGCTGGAGGTAAGTACTCACAACAGTCCCACAATTAAAATTTTGCAAATAAATACGATCTTTTGCATTTTCATTTTTTCCTTCCATACACTGCTTGTTATTCCAAATACATGCCATACAGAAAATATCTTAAAGGCATGTGATATTGGTATTATACATATATCTTAATAAGATAGGAAATTGGTTAGATTTCAAAGCGGACACTCATAATAGATATCTACAGCGTAAGCTATAAATATCGTATAAAGGAAGAATTAATTTTTAATTTAGGAAGAATTAACTGTTTTTATTGAATATTTTTCTATGCCTTTTTTGAGGGTAAGTTTCAATATACCTAGATACAAGAGTTAGACGAGTGCGTTTCTGAATTTATAATCAAAAAAGAATTATATCTTAAAAACATTTCAGATTATAGTTCCAAGAAATTAGCATTAATAAAGACACGTAATTGGTGGATGCAGGACGAATAAACTAATTGATGTTAGCAATTGTACTATCTTCAACTCTACAATATTTATATGGAAGACAGTCTCAAATTAAATTTTAGTATTCTTTAAAGAGTTTTCCATAGATTTATTTATATCCAAAGTCATGATCTAACATATTTTACTTTATGTATGTATGTGTATCTATCTACCTGTATATATATATATATATATATATTAATATTTAAGAAAAGTAATTAAAATGTGTTGTTTCCTGTATAAGAAATTCATAACGTTCATGATTGAGTATGCGGTGCAGATTTCACTGCATTATTAGAAATATTGAGATTAAATACAGTGTTTGTTGCTCTATAATCAGTATCAACACGAAATGTTCAATGATTTTTCTAGTAAGGTCTCTCTCGGTTACCTATAACTCTAGATAGCAATCGTTTCCTCTTAAAAATATAACAAATCTGAATTTGGATTAGTAGATGATCTGGCGTTTTTAGATAAATAACTGTTCTGTTTACAGAGCCATGATGATTGCAAATAAGTCCTGTATCATCGTGTCTTGAGGTTGCTTAACGGTCTTTATTATCCACTGAAATATTGGTTCTTCATTTAGCTTTCAGGTGTACTGATCAACTAGCTTGATTTATCTGTGGTACTTTCGAATGTTACACGTAGCATTTAAATCTTATCTGCCGTCATAGTCCTTTTTAAACAAGCCAATAGAAGATGACCTTTGATATGCAGTAGTTAACCACCAGATGGCATTGTTGTATTATTCTGCCTTTTACTTCAATTAATTGCCCATTGAATGAACATGGATGATGAAGAGAAATGACTCTGGAACTGCCCTCTCTCCAACATCAAAATAATTCTGGCTTAATACGGATGTAACAAGGACCTGCATTTACGAAGACCGTAATCTAAGCTTATTTGATTCAATACCAAGGTGTGTATCTGGAGTCTTTACCTGCAACTACAACAAATCAAATTACAGATGCCGTTCAGCAACTCCACAACTGGATTATCATTGGAGATCAAACTAGCAGTTTATACTTCTCAAGCTCATTTCGGAGTCCCATGAAGTTTATTTTCAATGAATTTCTTCTCATGTAAACATAACATATACGGCAATGAGAAGGTGGATAGACCGGCCAAGGAGGCTGTTACCACGATAACTCTTCCTCCTCAACACTTTTAGAACATCAGTTCATAGCTAATTCTGAAATTTCGAAAGGGTGGAGGATTCCTCCCTGCTATCCCTGGTACGCGCACAAAGAGCCTGGCTCTTCATTCGCCCTCAATTGTGACAGAGCCTCTAGAACCGCAATTTCCAGACAAGCAAGCGGCCACACTTGGGGTTTCACGCATTTTGAAGGCAGGGAAATCTTTGAGGTTCTACTCGAAATGTAAAGGTTCCTCCTAATCACTCCCTGGACTATTTGGGACTTTCCAGAGAGGATATATACGCATCCCCCTTCTGGTCCTCAATTTCCTTAGGATCAACGGACTGATGGGCCTTATCTGATTTTATCAGACGTTTGGAGGATAAGCCACAATAACACACCACAACAACAACAGATTCTGTAGCGTTCTTTAACTTTCAAGAAACTTTATTTTATACTACTTTATATTAATATTTTTTATAAATTTACTTTCACTAATATTGCTTCTATTATGTAATTATGTCTTGTAAAATATATTCTTCAGTTCAGCATAAATAAAACAATTATTTTAAAACAATTAACAAACAATAAATAAAAAAATAAACCGAAGAAAAATTATTCCTCGCTACGTTAAAAGTTAACTAAAAGAACATATCTGATTTAATGTCTATGTGCTTTATAAATATTTAAAATTTTTCAGCAGTTTTTAGCTTATTTTAGTAGTTTTTGCTTAAAAGTATGAAAAGTGCCAAGTAAAGATTATCAAATATTGTTTCGAAATTTAGAAAATTGCTTAATACACTATGAGTTGAATTTAACAGGTAACCTTTTGTTGTACAGAATGAAACACTTTTTGAATCAATTCAAAATTATATAAAAAATTGGATTATTTTATTTTCAAGAAAAAAATTATGTCTAGAGGCAAAAATTAGGAAAAGTATATTTGATAATCAGTAATTAATAACTTAGCAGATCGATATGTAAATTTCTGCAGCAACCTTCAGATTTAAAATAAAAAGTTCTTAGAATCATTTGAGATTAAACATTTAAAAATTTGAGCTACTTTGCTTTCATGAAAATTTTAGGAATTAATTCTAAAATTATTATCTTAAGCAATAAAAATAATTAAATCTAGCTAAAACATGAATAATAATTCACAAATGTAAATATGTAACAACGAAAACATGTGAGATAAAAGGAGAAATGCTTGTGAGAATTAAGACGAAATTTATTCTTCGTGACAAAAAAACTAAATAAATTTTTTATAAGTATTACTACAAATCAAGTTATGTGTCTTAAATTTTTTCTAATTTACAGCTTACAATCCATATTAACTGCATAGTTGAAAAATAAATTAAGGAAAAATTATCACAATTACACTCATTTAAGAAAATTATAATTCTACTCCCATGGCAAGTTCTTATGTTACTTTTCAAAATTTTACACTAAATAAAAATTTGTCTCTAAAACACATATTATAAACTTATGTGGCACTTATTTAAAGATTTAAGGTTAGACACAAAGGATACTAAACTATTTTAAAAACTACTAACTATAATAAAAAATAAATAAATAAAAACTGAAAGAAAATAGTTATAATATATATATATATTGTAAGAAAAAATATTATATTTCATTTTAAATATTATAAAACGAGATTCCAGATAGTGATATATTCAGCTTTTGGGTAAAATTGACACATAATATTTCATAACTTATTCAAAGAATAATTTTTGGAAACATTGTAAAATATAGTTTGTTAAAAATAAGCGGTATAATCTTTTATTTACATGAGTGTGATCAAAAATAAAAACAATATGTTATTTCCGTAAAGTATGATATATCCCCTAAGAGATTTCTCGCCAAATCTAACGTCCTTATTTTGATTATAGTGTTAACAATTTGAATTTTTGTTGCTTTGCGGAATTTTTTTGTTTTGTAGCCAGGTTTAATTTTTCTCGTGTCTTACATTATTTTTGAGTCATACATAGGATTTATTTAGTTGGCAAAAGCGTTTGAATTTTTTGTTTAGCTTTTCAATTTGTCAGAGTTTGGGAAATTTCCTGTTTAAAAACACGCGTTCAGCTGGGCAACAAAAAATGTCGCAAAGGTCACCAATGGAGGGGAGGGGGATATATCCTACTTGTTCTATTTTTTCACCATAGCAATTTCTATATTGATTTCAACGAAACATAATTTTTTTAGGAAAGAATACATAATTTAAAACACAATATAAATTAATTTTTTTCATAAATTTGTAAAACTATTATACAGACCTCAGTCATCTTTACAACAATGTCCCAAACTCTTTGTCATCTTAAATTTGGAATTTTTTTATTTAACTCTTGATAAAATAATACTTCTGGCATCTAGGTTACCAAGGTAGTCGCATCAAATGCTGTGGAGTGGAAAAAAGTCAATTTCATCCAGAATGTTATCCAATTCGTGTGCCTGCTTCTGATCCCGTGTTCGGCCGCCGAAACCAGAACTGCATGGAATATACTAGATCCTGTAGTGCACCCCGTATAGGTTGTACTTTAGGACCTCGGGAACAAATCAATCAAGTGACATCGTTTCTAGATGCCTCAGTTATATATGGATCTTCAGTGGAAGAAGCTAATTTACTACGGACATTTAAAGGGGGAGAGCTCAAATCCCAGAGAACGGTAGCGGGACGAGAATTGTTACCTCCCGATCAACAACAAATGGATTGTAAAAGCAAGGGAAAAGCAAGGTGTTTTCTTGCTGGTAAGTTATTATGAAGGCATTAATAACAATTATGAGAATCTATAAATACATTTATTGAAAATTAAGTATATGAAAAAGAATTAACTGTATAATTTGAACTTCATAGAATAAATTTCACGTAATTTCTTTTTTATCAAAAAATGAAATAAATTTTTTAAACTACATTAAAAGAAAAACATCACATAAACTCATCAACTGATATTGAAATCTCAAAATTCGATGTTTTGAAGTTTACATGAACATATCTTAGTTTTTTTCTACAAATAAATGTGTCCACCAGTCAAAATACATTGTAAGAATTTAAGATCGCTACAATAAGAGAATTACTTTTATTGTATTATTTAATAAGAGGAACAAATTGAATGTAATAGAACAATGGAATGAATGTTTCTTTGACTTTTAAGAAAACTGTATTGTCTGAATATGGAAAGAGTGAAAAACTTCAAGATGTAAAATTTCATCAAAATTTCTACCCATGGATCACAAGTAAGATTTTATAAATAACTTCTTAGTTGGAATTTCAACACACTAATGGCTAGTATTGATTTATCAACGTAATTTAGAGATAATCGACACTCAATATTTAAATATTACGTATTAAATTTCTTCATGATAGAGAGTTTTTCCCTTTGAATTTTAAAAAGGGTTACAGTCTGAGTTAATAATTAAAATTAATCATAAATTTCGGTATATTTACAGGAGACATTCGAGTGAATGAAAATGCCGGCCTCGTTGTTATGCATACAGTGTGGATGAGGGAACACAATAGGCTGGCTCGAGCTTTAGCTCAGTTGAATCCTCATTGGGATGACCATCAACTTTTTGAAGAAGCACGCAGAATTGTTGGTGCGGAGGTAAGTCAAGCTTATTATTTGAAATTCTATATAAACAAGTTTTTTTTATATAAATTAAACGTGTCGTTTTCTTAACTAGTCTAACACGAAATAATGAGAGGGACCATGGTGGTATGGTTGTTTAGGGCGTCGTTCTCATTATGGGAAGGTAATGACTTCGAATTCCATCTTTAACGAAGATCCATTGTATTCAAAACAGGCAGCAAGTGCACGATAATAAATCGTGGTCGCAATATCCTCCAAGTGAAATTATACCTATGAAGGGACTGGTAAAATATTGGAGGAGGGGTCTGCTTAGTTCCTGCTCCTAAATTAAGGAAATTTTCTCCCAGTAGAGCCTCCACGAAACTGGTAGAGCCCAACTAGGATACCCAAGAGGAATTTTTGAGAATTTTTAAGTCGTTTCAAGTAATTTTTTGTAGAAAATTGGCACATCAATTTTTATCCTCAATGAATAATTTGATGCTTTGAAAAGTGTTTCATTTTCAACAGATATTGACAGTTATAATATCTAAAGATTGTATTCAATATGTTACCTGATTCAATAGAATAATTAATTCTCAATTTCATGTTAGTTGAGGAATTAATGTTTCTTAGGTAACAAATTTTTGTTGTCTTTTTTTTTAAACGATATAATATTCACTTTTCTCTCATTTTCTGTGTTCTGCACAACTTAAAATTCATCTCAATGCTAAATTGTAGCTTAAAATTAGCAATTAACAAAATATAATTGGTTTAGGTAAAATTAGCAATTCATAGATAGTTTAGGTGGTGTGTGTGAATAAGGTGTTTATATAGTATATACCTTTATAGAAACTAAATTTTTTTATCATATTATAAGCTTTAAATTTTATGATTTCCGTTAATTTTGCAATCAAGATTAAATTCGAAATTTTTACAATTGTTTTTAAAGAATATATATTTAATTTATTAATATATTTTTTAATTTTTCACAAAATATGTTCATGTTTAACTTGCTTTTCATTCTTAAATGACTCAACATAATCTATTTATCAACACTTTAGATCTATTTTTTTTATAAATCTCGAAAAAAATTGTTTATTATCTATTTAACTGAATTTCACGTAGAGTGCTTTAAAAATAAAATGAAGGCAATTGTTGAAATTTCAAGAAAGAACTAAATAAATGTTGGTAGAATTCTACTCGAAATAGAGAATACGTGGGAGCTTCTTACACTAGCAGATACAAGAAATAAATTATTCCTGAAAATAAAAGAATATTTAAAAAAAATCTGCATTTTAATGAAATTGATTTTCATACGAACCCATTATACTCTGAAAACTGGAAAATCAACGATTTATAGAAAGACATTCAAATACGTTTATTTGTTATAGTTGGTTTTCAACAATAAAATTCCATTAATAGGATGAAAATCATTTCTTACTAAGCAAATTCACTTGATTATAAAACTTACATTGATCGTGGGAATGAACGAATCAAGGAGGTTTTCGAGCAAGCTATTAATTCACCAGAAGCAATCATACAACTTATATTATTTTGTCTAAAGCATAGGCAGTAATCACAAGTCTTGCCTTACTAATGAATGACCCTTTGAGAGACAAAAGTGACATGATTAGAATTATTCATCATTGTAATTCCAAATATACGTGAAGTAAATTGCTAATATTGATTGAAGAATTTTTACATTTCCTCTCACTGAGCTTGTTTCTATTCTTATTTTTTTTCTACAGATTTTCACTGGTGGACAATCCTATGTTTATAAATGTTATTCGTTTTGCATATTTTGTTCTTTGAGCAAACTTATAGTGTATATTCTTGGCGATTTTCTAGTGAATTATATAGCTAGTATAAATTTCTGAATTAGTTTTTGATGCAATTATATTGATTTGTATATTTAATCTATGGCTAAAAATCTTGGAATATTTTGAATATATATAAAGATTTTGATCATAAAATATTTTTATTTTAGTTGTACATGAGAAATACCATTTATACTTCTTTGATTTGATTTTTATTCAATTTTTTTCAGCTTCAACATATAACATATAAAGAATTACTTCCAGCCATTTTAGGACAAGATATTACTGATAAATATGATCTTCAACCCCAAGGAAGTGGTCATTATACAGGCTATGACATCAATCTTAATCCTGGCATTTCTAACGCAGTGGCAACTGCTGTTTTTTCGTTTTTGTTCTCCATGATGCCTTCTCACTTCGAATTATATTCTCGTGAATACAAGAAAGTCGGTTCCAAGGCTATGAGTGAAACTTTCTTTCAGCCTTCTGATATGTATGATCCTAACAAAATGAATGAATACCTGCTTGGGTTAGTTAGTCAGAAAGCTCAAAACAGAGATGAATTCATTTCAAAGGAAATGACTAACAACATTTTCACAGAGACTAACTCTGGTAATAATATTTCCTTTTTGTTTACATGGTATATCTTGATGTATAAGAGTTAAAATTTTTAAGACTTAGAATTCGTTGAAACAGAAGCTTTTTTTGTAAATTTTATGAGATAAATGTTTTAATTTTATGTAAATAATTTTAAAAGTAAAAGTCTTAATATTAATATACATAATTTATATTTTTAATAACAGCTTATTTTTCTTTATAATAACTTATTACATAATAGTTCCAACAATAGTTAATTTGCACATGTTTATGTAAATCTATACATTAATAATTAAAATTGTAGAAATAAATTTTATGAATTTCGTAAATCGGATAACTAGGAAATAAAAAAGATCAAGATTTCCATGATTTTTGGTTTGATGAAAACAAATATATCCCTTGCGAAATTACTAGCACAAATGGTTGTATGAAGAAATTATATTCATATTTATAAAATGTTGAACAATATTGTTTTCTTATATAATGAATAAACATTTATAACATGTATCTTACATTGCTATAAATTAATCGTGTTATATTTTAAATGAGTGTGAAAAATATTGTTACCTCAGATATGTTCCAAACTCATACTGTTTTAAGGAAAAACTAGAAAAATTAAAAACTGAGTGCATTCCATTCTGAAAAAGGGCAAAAGTTTATTCTCTTGAATTCAAGTTTTAAGTTCTAGCTACAATCTTAAAAATAATCTTTGAAACTTGAGAAAAAATAAATCAAAACTACTGTTTCCTCTTGCTCCTAAATTTTTTTCTTATTCATGGAAACAGCTGTAACTTTCCCCATATCCTTTGTTTTATTTTCCTACGTTATATTTTTTGATTTTTTTTTTTTTACCCTTTTGAACTTTTTCTCATGGTTTATATTACCTAATCTTGAGATATTTTGAATGCCTTTTTCCGGTTTCGCTACCCCTTTTATTTAATTTTTATAAAAAATAAGTTTTTCTCATCTAACTGAAAATCATTGTTTCTTAAATTAAAATAAACTTCGATGTATCGGAGGGAAAATACAATTATATACATTTATAAATGTAACATTTAATACCATACATGTTGGGTAACTTTTAATTGCATACTTTATATTCAAGGAAAAATTTAATTTTTTTAACTGTATCATTGCAATAATCTTAAAACTTAATAACATTTTTCGATTAAATATTTATTTTTTTAATCAAATTATTTTGACAAATTGCTGAATTTCCAAGTATTGGTTTCAATTTACTTCCTAACCTTAAGTATGAAAGATAAGAAAAACGAAGAATATTTTCATCTGCTTTATGTAATAAATATATTTATGAAATATGCGTAGATTGTTTTGTTGAAAATGTATAGCTATAGTATGAATTCAAGAGATTTGACTGTTTTCGTATAGAGTATTAATTATATTCAGGTGCTGGAACTGACTTAGCTGCTTTCATCATCCAACAAGGCCGTGATCATGGAATACCAGGCTACACCCATTGGAGGAAGTTTTGCCGACTGGATCCTATCGTCAATACTTTTAGTGACCTAAGAGCTGTCATGGCTAGCGACACTATCGAAAAGTTATCCAGAATATACAAGTTCGTTCCCCTTGTGTTTTCTTTTCAGTGAATCACAAAACACTGTACTATTTGTTGTATTGCATCACATAAGAATATTTTCTAATAAAAAGAAATGCTCCAGATATATAATTAGGCCAAAATGAAAAAGTAAAAGAAATGAAACTAAGTAATAATGACACAGATGTTGATTTCATTACTCTTATTGAAAGAATTTGTAAAAATTTCTTAGTTTTTCTTAGAACTAAGAAATTGTAAGTACTTACAAGATCTTGTACCTGAAAAGTAATGAGCCTAAAATATTGGTTTGTAATTTGAATGGTATTACAATGTAATTCCAGGTGATTTCATTCACATTTCGTTTAGTTTTCAAGTTTTGAAAGCATTTTTTAATAAATATTAAACAAATTTAAAGATTAATAAATCGTAATTTTTCAATGCACAGTGTCCAATTATAATTAATTACTCAGTTTTAGTTATCATGACGTTCACTGATTGTTTCAAATTTCTCTCTAAAATAAAAATACTTCCTTATTTATATCTACAAAGCAAGTTTAATGATGTTAAGTTAAATAAAATACAAGAATGTGTGTGTAAACATCATATAAATAAAATTACATTAAAATGCTTGCTTCAAGCAGAGCTTGGATTTTGAAACAACTTATCAATTCAAAGAAAAACAAAGTAAGACTTCAAAGGAAATTTTAGGATTGTAAATAATGTTTTTATAAATGCAAATTCCAACTTCAAACTTCCTTTATTAATGCATAGTCATCGAATAAGTTGAAGAAATTGTTGATATTTGAAAAATATTAGAGTGCACTTTTTGTAGAAAAAGTGCAGTTTTGCACTTTTGCTGAAATAACATTATGTGTTTTTACTGATTCTTCTGTCAAAATCACCTAGCATACAGAATTCTTCATTGTAAAATATTCTTTCTGGATTGTTTTAGTTTGAAATAAATGCTGAAATCAAGGAGTCCTTTAGAATTAAGAAAATTAAAGCATTTATTAAAAATAGATTAATATTTAATTACAAGAATATTTTCCAATATTTAAGTTATTTCAGTTTAAGTCTATATTATGTACGCTGCAAAAAAAGACATAAATTACCATTTTGATCACATATTTGAATGTTAATTTTGTTTCATTGTTCAAAAATTTATTCAAAAAATTTGCTTATCAAATACTTTATTCGATGTTTTTTTTAAATATTTGTAAATGTTTTCTTAAAATTTTCACAAGTATGCTTAAAAATAATTGGTACTCCTTTTAGGGATAATGAATACGAGTTTAAGTTGAAAGCATTATATGTCTTTTGGTCTTTTTACTGATCATAATTCAGTTTCTGTTGAAAGTAATAATTAATGTAGTTTGTGTGATATGTACATCATGTTTATAAAGTTCACAAAGCTAATATTTAATTTTTGGCTCTTTATGCTCACATTTTTAATGCGTTTTCAATTCTCTTTATAGAAATGTTCATGATGTTGACTTATTTACTGGTGGCTTAGCGGAAACCCCATTGAATGGTGCTGTTATAGGACCTACATTTGCTTGCTTACTTGGCCGACAGTTTCATTACCTTAGACGTGGCGACCGTTTTTGGTATGAAAATGACATACCTCCATCCTCTTTTACAAAAGGTAAATAACATTCAGTAAAACAACCCTAAAATATTTTTAGATTTTGTCACAAAATCTTGATTTTAGAAAAATGTATCCACTATGGCTGTGTGTGTAGTTTTCTCATGTTCATAAAATAAATTTCAATACAATTATACCTGCCAAAGTAAAGTATAAAGGATTTATAAATTATACAAGTGTAAAATGAAAAATGTTTTTTAAACTTAAATTCTGATCATTTAAAGCTTAAGCGTTTTTATTTTGCTTTTTTTAGATTTTAATCAAGGCAGAAATAAATGCTTGTAATTAAAATGTAAAATTTCTAAATATCATATAAAATGTGCTGCCATCTATATATTCATAAACGTACAATTTACGGATTGCATTGATTGATTTATATATATGAAAAAATAAACACAAAATTTTAAGCATTTAATTATTTTGATTAATTAAATAATTCTACATATCTTCCTCTTATTTGTCGTATATATATAGTAAAATAATTTACAGTAAGCAAAACATGCAATCCTTTTACATCGTTTCGTCGTCCAAATGTAACTCTATGCAATCTTTTAGACATTATTGAGAAAAATATATGTAATATAATTATAAAGATGTTTTTACTGTAAAACACACACATATTTTTATATTACCTTATGAAGTATATTAATATTATTGGGCGTATGATATTCAATGAATATTAACAACTGTGAATTTAAAAAATTCACAACTTATGGAAAAAACTATAGCAGTAATTTATTTAAAGCTAAATTTTCTATTAGTATACCATAAAATTACAACAGATAACTGGTGAAAATAAAGGATATTTTAATGCTTCAAAAAAAGTTCATAAAATTAAAAAAAAATCCATTGCAATTTTCTGAAATTATTTTCGTGTCAATTTCCTGTTAATATATTGCATATGGAAACAACTTTCCAGAAAATAAATTTATTTCGAAATCCTTCTTGTTCTTATAATCACGCCTAATTTAGAATATTTTAATTGGTTTTTGCTATTGTTTTTATATTGTTCGTTTAAGATGAAAAAATAATTACTTAAAATTACTTAAAAAAAATGTACATATTAAATTACTTTTGCTTGCATTAATATAGCGATTTTTGAATAATACGTGTCAGAATTTTTCTCAATATGTATTATCTTTTCTTGAGAAGATGATAAATTTATTTAAAAAATATTATTAAAACAATGAATTATTATATTAACCTTAATTTACAGTCATTTCTTTATAAGCAGTAAAAATATTTTAAAATAAATGTTTCATGGAGGTGAAAAATAAAATTTAAGTTTAAATTATTATTAAAAGTATTAATTATTATTAAATTATTATTAAGTTAAAATGATTATTAAAAGCAAGATAATTAATTGTGAGTTTTTACCATTTATATAATAATTTAATAATTAATTTAAATAAAGTAATTGTAAAACTAGAGATAAATTAATGCAAATTTTTATTTACTAGTGCTGCTATCTATTGGAGTTTTGAGTTACTAATTCAATTCGGAGTTCACTCGGAGTATTTATTATTAATGAAGCATATAAATTTTTCCTTATTGGAATTTGAGAAATAATTTATTTATAAAACAGTGCAATTAAGTTTCAAACTTTAGATAAAATTCTTTTCTCCTAAATTGCATTATAGTTGGTAGGTAAGACAGTTGAAAATGTATTCTATTATATTGAAAAAAATTTATAACAAAGCTTACAATTTGTTGCGATATGAAAAAGGAATAAAATAACAAATTAAAAATCACAGTAATTGTAATTAAATTATCATAAAATTTGTTAAATCAATGAATTAAAATATTTCAATACATGTTTTTCAATATATGAATAAATGTATCAACTCAAATATTTGTTGAAAATATATTGATTATTAATGTAATGTTCGAAAACATTTAGATATCGTTTTATTCTTGACATTTAAAGATTTTCACTATTTAAAATTTGTTGTCATTAATAAGAAAGTAAAAAAAAAATTCATTTGGACTGTTATCATGTATATTTTTTTCGGGAAGCTTTTTGTAGAATGAAGTGGTAAAAATCCAATTTTATTCCATTGTGATTAACTGGAAAAGAATATTATCCCATAATATATAAAGTGATTAAATTAAAAAATTCTTGAATTCATGACAATTTTGATATGATTATTATCTATGTGAAATATATTTTTTATTAATAATAAAAATTGTTATCACCGATTACACCAGAGAAAACTTTATTTCCTGATTCATAGTTATTTTTTCCAGAGCAACTAACAGAAATCAGAAAAAGCACTTTAGCTCGTATCTTATGTGACAATGCTGATTCAGCAGATTTCATGCAACCATCCGCAATGTATGTTACGGATCCCTTCTTGTAAGTATATTGCATAAAATCGAAGTTATTTTTGTACAGAATTTTTTATAGATTTGATATTAATATATACTAATATGAAAATTTCATGTAATTAATAATTTCAGAAATGCTTATCAAACTTGTAGTTCTGGTGATATACCCGTAATAGACTTGAGCAAATGGGAGACCCGTAAGTGAACCTTATCATATTTTGAATTACCAAATTTACCCATTAACAGGGATTTTTTTTTCGCTTTATTATAATAGGATATATAGAATTACTCATAAATTATTTTTTTTAAAGAAATCATTGTATTTTAAAATTAAATGAGAAAAGAGTTCTAACACAAGGTAATAAATTTTTGAACTAGTATATTAATTTATTTTTTATGATGTATTGAAAAATGTATAAGCTATTAAATATTTATTGAAATTAATAATATGCAAGTATTGCAAATTAAATAAAATATTATTGTAGAATATTAAGCCATTTGTAAGTCTCAAAATTCTTCCTTTTTAATCTATTTCTTCCATTATATTGTTTATTCAGATTGTGACCAAGCGGTAAGGATTCTTATTCCATATGTTGCAAGATATTTAAAAAAAAAAAAAAAAAATGAAGCTTTAGTTTTAACTTTTATGCTTACCTGTGTGTTACTATTGAAAGAATATAATTCTTTTAATTTTTGCAGTTCACAATAAGAGTGAAACAAAAGAACTTAAGCTCAGTTATTTCTGAAGTTGATTCTAACTTTTGTTCTTTACAGCTGAATTATGTTCCAGAATATCTTCTCGCTTAACCAACCACTTCAGATCATTTCTCATAATTAGTACATTTTAAATATGTTTAAGTTGGGAATCTTTGTATAAAAAAATCTAGATAGTAAACTTTTAAGATTTAATAATATGTACATACACAATGCAATTTAATTATCAAGTCATGCGAGATACGTAAATTGTTTTCATTACTTTTCAATTATGTGAGTCCCATATTTTCACAAAAGTTCTTATTTTTAAAAAATATATTAATTTTATACTAACTAAGAATTTGACATTCCATTTTAAATTTATTTAATATTTATTTTTTTAAAAAGCTTTTTTTAACCGAACTGGGTGGAGGACAGCCGAATGTCTAGTGCTCTTGCCTTCGGTACAGCAGTTCGGGGGTTTTTTAATCCCATTTTGAGCTTGAGTGTTTGCCGTGGTGCAGAATGCACTTTAAACTATAGGTCTAATAAGCCCTCATGCGCAAAAAATGACCGTTGATCGACAAACTAAACAAACCTTTTCTTTTTTTTATTCTGAAGTCTTGACAATGGGCTATTATTTGACGAAGTAAAGATTTTCTAAATTTCTTTCTACATTTTTTACTTAACTTCTTAATCTTTAATATTCAGCATTTTTAAAAATTGCGTTTCTCAAAGCAATTTGCTGTACATTACCAAGGGCCCTCATTCCAATGGTTGGGGAACATTTATCTAAGCAATCAGATAAACTTATGTAAATATTGCAAAATTTTAAGATAAAAAAGATGTATACTTTGCATATTAAAAATGTTTCTTTTCAGTATCTCCTCGTTTCCAAGTTTCCTCAACTGTTTTAAAAGATTCTTTAACCAGAGCAAAGAGACAAGCCGCTGAATTAATGGAGACTGAAAGAATGTCTATCAGTAAAAGTAAGCTGTGTGGTAATGTGTTAGTACGAATTAATGTTTCTCATACTGATAATCATGAATGAAAATATTTAGCTTTGTTAAACTGCAATACAGCTCATATAATAATGAATTGTATTTAATGCTACAGCTGCTGTTGAATGTATAAAGTGTGATTGCTATACAACACTTTTATCAGGAAAGCAAGTTTACGTTAAATAAACTATACATAATTTCAACACAAGCCACCAAACGAGATACGTGATATAATGCAGTGTGTGGATAGCATTTTCTTAGTTTAAATTATATCCTCAACGTTCTCTTTGAATTACGAATTTGCTCGTAGTTTTTGAAAGTTTATTTGTACATTGCTAAGCAGCTTCGCTTATTTTTAAGGTGCTATTTTGTTGTAGATATTTGAATATTTTAATTTTTTCTCATAGCAAAATTTTGATAAATCGACAGTTAAAAAATTAAGTTTGTTTAGCAGGTATCAACTACAATAAAGGAGTAATGTTTTCAGTTTTGTGTGTAATTATGATTTTGGTATTCTTAACAGAGAAACCTCTAAGAATCCTTATATTCTACATTCACACATTTTGAATCATAAAAATATGGTGAAAAAGTAAAATCTAGCGATTCGATTGTCAATAAAAGATTACATTTTGATTCTGCGCAAAATGAACAGCAGTAGTATAAAACAGAAAGTTTTATTTCATGTAAATATTATTTGTTATGGTCAGATAGTTTCAATATTTTTCACACGGTGTATTTTATATTATCTAGTTAATTTTTCTATGTTATGCGCCAATAATATTTTCATGTTTAATAGTTTTGCATAATTGCTTTCTTTTATTCTTCATTTTCATAATTTTCTCTTCCATAATTAATTTTCTTTCATTTACTTGATATTTTTTCTTTTATTTAAGTTTTTGATTTATATATATATATATATATATATATATATATATATATATATATATATATATATATATATATATATATATATATATATATATATATATATATATATATATATATTCATTAAAAGTAAAGGAATGGGAGCTATATGCAGGAAAATTTAGGTATGGGAAATGTGATTTACTTTTTAGTCAGTTTCTAATAAATTATTAAAATTAATTTTGCCTAAAGTAACAATCTCTTTAGTAAATATTTAGTTTAATGTATGCATTGAAACTTAGTTACTTGAATTATGTTGAATACTTTCTCATATTTCAAACGAAAAAAAATGTTCAACGCAACGCATTTCAAATAAAAACAAATGATTCAAAAAAAAAAAAAAAAAAACACACATTTAAATTTCATAAATTAATCACATACAAATACTTAGCATTACATAATTGTATAAAATAACTAAATAAATTCTTTAATCACCTCTTTTATAAAATAATTATTTTATTTATATCAAAATGATCTAATTTCGTTATTTTTTCTTCCCTGTATTTAATTTAGATGTAAAGATTACAACAATAATGTGTATTTATCAGGGTAATATATACACATATAAAGTTTTGTGTGTTTAACAAATCTTTAAACTTTATATATATTTATAGAACAAGGCTTAGCTGATGATAAAAGTCCTCAAGCAGCACATTTGAGCTTTTTAAGGCCAAAGCGTCAAGCTCAACTGATATCTAACCAGTCACTTGTTTTAGAATTCGCATCTCAAACATTTGCAAATAATTATTTTCATCGGTAAGTACAGTTTGAAATAAGCATCAACAATTTTTATGTTATTGGTTTTACTGATCTCAAAAAAGAAAAAAAAAAAATGCATGTGATATTTCACATTACTAAACAATTCATTATATTACAATAATGAATAAATAACATGAGAATTTAATTTATAACTGTGAAGTGATCTTTTGTAAAATTTATTAAATATTTAGAGTAAAAAATCATAGAATATTTAAAACTTCTCTATGTTTACTTTATTTCATTGTAATATTTTGATATATTTATTAATTATCGATGTTTCCATTTACTATGGAATAGGGAAAAATGAATTATAAAGATTTGTGAATTTAAAATAAGGGCTCTAACTGTGATTAAAACTAATTCTATTTAAGTCTTACAATATTGTGTACACGCTGATTTTAAAATTTACTAATTAAAAACTCATGAAAAGAAGAAGTTGAAGGAAAATTATTTTATGTTGCAAATAAAATATTTTCTAAGCTTCGAATGTTTCTTTTATAAATTATTTAATTAGTGTTTCTGTTAAGTATACAAATATAGAGATTTACTACACTATCAAGTTTCAAAACATGGTAATAAAAATGTTAAATTCAAATTACATATTTGTAAAGGAACATTTATGTGAGCAACAATGTAAAGTCGAATTTGATTTTTTATTAAAATATTTTTCAATGAAAATTAATTCTTGACCACATTGATTAAAGTTAAAGTAGACTTATTGCTAGCATGGCTTAAATGACCAGCTTTTTTGGTAATTAATATTTTGATTCCTATTATTTATTCATTTCTAATTCATGTGTTGGGTGATGCAAATACTGAATGGAAAATTGTCTCAAATAATTGTAGTTCAAACTTTAAATATGATTACATTTCAGACTTTTCTTTCTGAAACTGTTCAAAAAACGTCAGTTTACTTAAGAAGTATTTAAACCTTTACTTGAAAAAATTATTTCAATTAGTCAAGAACGATTACATGTAAATATTTAGCGATGAAAACAATGAAATCTATATAAAAGGAATGTGTTCTACTAAATGAATGATGACAAACTAAATGGTTTAGGAAAATTTTTAAAAATTAGTTTGATTGTATAATTAGCACATTTATTTTAAAAATATTACATAAAATGAATATGGTAGTATATATACATGAAACGTAGTAAAATAAAAGCTTAATGCTGTAATAAAATTAAAAATTTTATTATAAGAGGATTTTGTTTAACAACTTTTTTTAGAGCTCTCATATTCTTAACAAATGTCTCAGTCAAACAGTTCTGAAATAGATGAATATTAACACAGATCGCTAATAAATAATAATTTATGATTAATGATACCAAGAACGAATTAACAAGAATTAATGCATAACATACTTTAATATTTTTAAATAAATTTAAAATAATATTAAATCACGCATATAAAAATGAATAGACATTAATAACAGGATTAGTATTGCTCAATAGTGTGTGCATGCAAGATACAGCTTTATTTATCTGATTCAGAATATTTGACTAAAGGAAATTTCAACAACTCTGATATAAATCGAGTTATTTTACAATACGGAATATCTTATTATTTAGTTTCAGAAGAAATTAGATCTTTTGAAAATATTGTTATTTTTATGTGAAGTAATTAAAATGAAAATGAGTTTAATCTCTTTTAGTGATCAGAGGGACGAAGAGCATGGATTAAATCCCAATTCTATTGAAGACTTAATGTCAGCTTTACCTAATATTGACGTTACAGATTTATTGGATATCCCTAAAGTATTTGATTGTGATGATCAAACCCTTCCATGTGATCATACAACGAAGTTTAGAACCATAACTGGCTGGTGTAACAATCTTAACAATCCAGAATGGGGAAAGAGCATGAGAATATTTTCAAGGATTCTTCCTCCCATGTATGCTGATGGTAAGTTAATCAACATATCATTTTTTAATGTAACAAATCGTTTATTGAAATAAGTTTATAAATATACTTGCAGGATTTAAGTCATAAAATGAATGCTGGTATTAAATTGTTTTCCTTCTTTTTTATTTTGGTATAATTCTCTTTTCCAAATATTGTTTTACACATGAAAAATAAATGAGCTATTATAAAGAAAGTTTTGATTCTTTTTTTATAATTTCCTTTTTACCTGAAGATCCTTTCTGATTTCATCGTTCATTTGATAATTAAATTACTTTCTTTTTTATTCATAGATATGAGTGCTCCTAAGATGACGGGACGGTTGAACCAGTTGCTTCCAAGCGGTCGTGTAATATCTACACAAGTGCATTATGACGTAGCCGCACCCCACGTCAGATATTCTTTAATGGTTATGCAGTGGGGACAATTTTTGGATCACGATATTACATTTACGCCTATGAATACAGGTAGGAGTAAATGACTTACTTAATTTAAAGTTCTATTTCTAAATTAATGGGAAATATACGTCACTGTGATTTTGTGTAGATTAAAATGTTCTTGAAATCATTAATATTGATACCACCGAATTTCAGGCTGCATTTATACTCTCTCTGAATAGATATAATGATGCAAATCATAAATATCTTTGCAGTATTATCATTTATAAGTGAGTAGAATCAATAAAAATGTTATTCAGTGAATAAAAGCGCGTATAGTTGTTGATGATTTCATTAAATGTAATGTAAAAAGAGACAAAATATAAAACATTTTATCAACTTACAATTTGATTTTTGATTGAAATTTATATACACGTGAACCAGATAACATATAAGAATTTATTGTTTCAGGAATATATTTGAATCTATGAAAGATTTGTATTAAAGAACCAATAAAATTTACGACCTTCATCTTTATTTTATAGCTAGCGGAAAGCCTCTTAACTGTGCCGATTGTGATTCTGCAAAGATTATCCATCCAGAATGCTTGCCTATTACAATTCCTCCAAATGACCCCTTTTATCCCGCAATCAATCGCACCACTGGTCGACCATCATGTATTTCCTTCGTTAGATCGCTTGCGGGTCAGCTTACTCTAGGTAAGACACACCTTACATTCATGTTATCCCGTTAGATTCATGTTCATGTCATCACTTAATTGGTTAAACCAGTTTTGCGCTTATGTCATCATCCTAAGTGTTAGGAAACTGATAGGTTTAAAATTTTAACTAAGGATTAAATTGTAAATTACAAAAGAAACTATAAAACAAGAAATACCATAAGATATCCTTAGAGTTAGTTAATTAATGCATTTTTTGATTAAAAATTTAAATTTTGTATGAGATATTTATCAACTACTTTTAATGATTAATGTATACCTAATTTTATATAACAATAGGTAAAAGTTTTGACTAGTGATTGGTATTAACAGTCAATTTAATATCTTCCTTCAACTGAAATAATTTTATGATATGTCATATCTCAAAGTAAGATCAAAAGTGAAAATTTTTTTACTTGAAGATAATCACATTTTTTGCTCAATGAGTACATTACTCCTTTCAAAATATAAAATTACCTGTGTCATTAAATACTGAAAATATTTTATTGTTTGAATCATTTCTTCAAAAATCCTTTTTCATCAAGCAAAATGTAATTTATATGAATAAAAAAGTGTACAAAGATTTTCAAAACTTTAATTCAAATTTAATTTATATAGTTATTGAAAATACCATATTTAATACCGAAACAAACATTTCACCTAAAAATGTTGGTATTTGTTTTAAATTTTAAAATTTAAAACAAAGTGCGTAAACTTAAAGTCTTATTTGCATTAATTGAATTTCAGAGAATTCAATGACAACTGAAAAATCCTAGTAAATTAAATTACTACTGTTTTTCTCATTTATCAGGGCGGCGTGAGCAGCTGAATCAAGTAACAGCTTTCTTAGATGCTTCAAACGTGTATGGGTCGGATCGTTGCGAGGCTCGAATGTTGAGAACCTTCATCGGTGGAAAACTCAATGTGACGAGACATCCACACGGAGCGAAAGATCTTTTGCCACAAACAAGCAATCATAAAGACTGTGTAGCTCCATCTGGACTTTGTTTTGAAGCTGGTGCGTAAAGTAACGCAATTTTTAAGTATGTCTTAACTAAATGGTTGTTATTTTATTTAATATTTGCTTTTAACGTATCAGGAGACAATCGAGCGAGTGAACAACCAGCACTAGCAGCAATGCATACTATATTTATGAGAGAACACAATCGCATAGTAACTCAACTGCAGAAAATTAATCCCCATTGGAGCGATGAAATGCTTTATCAACATGGTAAGATTTCAAATCTTGTCTATTTTATTTTTTTAGAAATCTTTGTTATTGTACTGCTTTATTAGATGTTTTTATGTCACTTGGAAATGCATTTTTCAAGTCCTTAAGAGAAAATCCAATTCATTTGAAAATCACTATGCTGCATCTATTTCGTAATTGGAGATATTTGAATATTTGAAATATGTTGACACTCTGAAAATAAATGAAGCACTAATGTCTAAAATAGCCTTCCTCTAATTCTGGTTTTATAATGCACTACAATAGTAACATAATGTTTCATGGATTATAAGTGAATCTTAACTCATTTGTGCTGCTTAAACTTCCCGAAAATATACATAAAGCATAGAAAACACTTCACTGCATACTTTCTAATAATATTTAATGCACAAAACAGAACATACATATTTGTGTGAAGAAAATAATAGACTTTTAAATGATGGATTGCAGTTTAAAACAATTGAAATACGAATATTGAAAATATTTTGAGATTAATTATGAGTGAGATGTTAGATTGTGTATTTGAAAAATGTAGTATTTCTATCCAAAAATAGAAAAATTAGCTACATTGAAGAAAATTCTGTTTTTACATTAAAATAGGGAAAAATGTTTGTTAAAAATTTTTTCTTAATATTATTATGTCTATCATGTAAAAAATTGCATATGGTATAGAAAAATACAATAATTTCAGGTTTAAATACCATATAGTATAGTATGACCAAAAGTTTGTTTATTTAGTTCAGTTTTTTTTTTTTTTTTTACTTAACTCCATCTATAATTTTCTAGGTAATAAAAACTGAGTTGAAAATTATTATTATTAAAAACGGTATTATTAACTATATTATTGTTAATGAAATCTTAAAATGCGTATTTGAAGGAGTTTTAACTATTTTCATTTTAATTATGAGAAGTAAATTTGGAAAAATTTCCGGTCTTTGCGCTGCAACTTTTGCGATAATACTTTCTTTTCGTATTTTTTAATGTTAGTCACGTTCGTGAATAAAACATTTTTATATCATCGTTATTGTAATATTAATCTGACTTTTCTAGCGATTAATTATAACATTTTCTTGAGTGTCAAATAGAGTAATACATTTAAAAATTATTAATTTGTTAGCTGTATATTACTTAATTAAATTTTCAAAATACTCTTATAAATTGTTATCAATGATTAGTTTATAATTATACATAATATCAAAATATTTTAGAGTACATTTCACCTGTGTCATATTCATTGGTACATGCCCAGTTATTAAACATTAAATTTTAATCAGCATTTTATTTTTATTATAGCATAGCATGCATATATTTACTTTTTTTTTTATCATTTTAAAGGTCGAAGGATTCTCTCTGCTGTTTCTCAACATATAACTTATAACGATTTTATGGTGAGGATATTAGGAAAAAGTTTTACGAACAAATATAATTTGCTTCCTCAAATCGATGGTTATTATGAAGGTTATGATTCAAAATGTGATCCTACTATTTTCAACGAGTTTGCCGCTGCTGCATTTAGATTTGGCCACAGTTTGCTAAAACCGGTGTTCAGTCGTTTGGATAGAGGATATCGTGTGCTCAGTGAACCACTTCATTTACGAAAAAGTTTCTTCAATTCAGACATGTTGTTTACACGTAAGTATCTTCCTGCTTAAGTTCCTAATAAATATAATACTAAACTCATTTTATATATAAAATCCCATGAATAAATATAATTTTGAATTCAATAATTATTTCATATTACTGTTTTATACAAAGAGTGATTGCTTAAAGGGTCATTATCCATTTATATGTAATTTTTATCAAACAAATTTTTATAATCTGTAATAAGAAAAGATAGTTTAGTATAATTGAAAGAAATTGTTATATATATATACATACATACATATATGCATACATATAATATCTATCTATCTATCTATCTATCTATCTATCTATCTATATATATATATATATATATATATATATATATATATATATATATATATAACAAATAAACAATTTCAGATTGTGAGAAAAATAAATAAATTATAAATTTTCAATCAGAGAGAAACATTGTTAGTTAACGGAGTAATGCTTAAGATTATTATTGTTTTTTAATTTGTCATGGTAAGTTCAACATAATTTTTTGCATAGATATCTGCCCTTTTATATATAATTTATGGATAATTTAAGAATTTCGTGATTTTGAAATAATTAGGAAAAGTGATAAATGGAAATTTTATTCTTTTTAGCCAATGCAATTGACCATATCATGAGAGGACTTGTGACGAGCAGCATGGAGACGCTTGACCATTCAATTACCGAAGAAGTCACAAATCATTTATTTGAAAATAAAAATGTACCCTTCTCGGGAATGGATCTGGCTGCTTTGAACATACAACGCGCGAGAGATCATGGAATACCCGGATACAATGAGTACCGAGAATTCTGCAACCTCACTAAAGCGAAATCTTTTGATGATTTGACCAAAGAAATACCAGTCCATATTGTTGAAAGACTGAAAAACGTTTATAGGTAAGCGTCATAATTTTTAAAAATTTATTTTAATTATTTGTAAATTCCTCTTAAAAACATGAATCATTGATGCAAAATTTAATAATTAAAGATATCACGATCATGGATGGATATCGCATTTTCAGTTTATTAATTGAATATTGTGCAATAAATTTCACACTTTCGCAGAATGTTTTTAATTTATAAAATGTAGAAATGATATCACATAAAAGTGTAAAAGAGAGAAGGGTAAATTCTCATTTAGACAGTTAAAATACTTGTATTTTTTTCATGATTAAGACTAAAATAGTCAAGGTAAAACTGCAAATATATTATGAGAAAGATATTAAATAACATTTAATGCGTATTAAATATATAAAGTAACAAATGAGAGTGCACTTATGGATATAAAGCAGTTATGCATAGATTTAAAACAATTATCTGAATATAATCGAATTTAATTAATGAACAATTTTTACCACACATTAAATAAGTAAAGATCCGCAACATGAAGCAGCATAAGTTCCATTCACAAAATCATAACTATGTAAATAAGCTATGAAAACTTCATTGATTTTTCATCTTTTTATCAGTACATTATGATAAATGAATGAGATCATATTAATAATCTTGCACATATTATCAGGAAACTGAATGAAAAAAGGCATATAAGGTGAATATAAGAAAACATATAAGAATTTAAATAATACAATAATATATTTTTGCAAATCTTGAACAATGAATTATGTGTATTTGTTTTACCTATATATATAACTCTTTAAATCAACAGAAATTGGCTTAAAACAATTCGTAAGATAGTTTTTCCTATAACGATGGAATGTAATCCTTCTGTAAAACTTTGTATTAAATATTTGATTAGCACTCTAATTGCGGTTTATGAAAGTATGATTATTTATATAGAACATACTGCTATTGATTATATTGCCATTATTTAAATTTTAAAATAATCTATCTTTATTTAAGGTTTCTTTAAATTTTATTCTGATTTTTTTCTTCTAATATTCCCTTTTCTTCTATTCTATTTTTCTAATTTCTTTACAAAAAATCACAAATATTTCCTGAAATTACTTGAAATTTCTTATTAACTGATTGTATCGCAATTTTTAACAATTGACGAAATATACAGACTATTGACATTTCATCTAATGTTCAAGTTATGATCATCACACGATAAAGAATTCAGAACTTAGTTCACAAACAGCAGCAAACTATTTCATTATAATTGGGATAGAATTTAGATAGATCACACGTGATGAGATAAAAAAAATAAATTCATGGAAAAGCATTTTACTGTTTGACATTACGAAGCATTTAATAGAAAATACTATTTATTCTGTGTTTATAGGTAATACATTAAGATTGTATCATTTTCTACATGTGAAATTTTGCAAAATAACTCACATTTATGACGTGAAAATATTTTCCTTGCAGCCACATAGACGACATTGATTTATTTTCCGGTGGCTTAGCTGAGAAAGCCTTGCACGGAGGATTAGTTGGACCAACATTTGGCTGTATTATAGCTAAGCAATTCTCTTTGCTAAAAAAATGTGACCGATTTTGGTATGAGACAGCGAATCCTCTTTTGAGGTTTACTGAAGGTATTTATGTTTTGCATAACTAGACATTAATCAACATAATATAATAATGGTTATTGGGCTATGAATTGTACCATAAATGTTTAATAAATGCATTTCTATCACATATATATTGTGAAATTTATTAAATGGTTTTCTTTGTGATTTAGCTGTGTTAACAACTTCAACGTTTATATCCTTCATCCATTACTTTTTATATAAATAACCCTAAATCTGAAAATCAATAGTTTTTTTTTTGCATAAAATTTAAGAATATACAATAAAAATGTCTTATGATTAAAGTGATTAAATTTATTACAATTTTTATAATATTCTGTAATTGAAATGAGAAAAAAAATCATAAAAGTATCTTGGCGGGCTATTTATTAAATGTAATAGTAAACATAGATTTTATCTAAGCACTTATAAATTGCAGTGCTTAAAGTTCACACAGCTTGTAATTGAAATAAACAATTTAGATATTAAAGTTAGCACTATTTTTTAAAAATTCTTTTGATACTACAAATACATTTTTAAATCAAATTTTATCTTAAGATCGATAAGCAGATTTTTTAAATAAATTACTGATATTTCTTGTATAAATTATTTGTATATTATAAAATACAAATAAATATTTTATTAAATATTTTAAACTCTTTTATATTTTGACATGCGTTACTTGAAAATGAGTGATTTAACATGTGTATTGATATAACATTTCAGCACAATTGACTGAAATACGGAAGTCTTCTCTATCAAAAATAATATGTGATAATTCTGATTCAATTGAAAGTATTCAGAGGTCAGCATTTGACCTTCCAGATCCTTTTATGTAAGTATATTTGCATTTTTTTGTAAATAGTTTTGTTCATACTTGCGTATGTATAAAAAGATGCAAAACTCATTTTTAATTATAAATTTACTTATATTGTTTTAGAAATTGCCTGTTTCAATAATATTTTCATATAATCTGGTAATTAATGATAGTGAAAAATAAATGCACAACATTATTTATATCTGTTGTGTAAAAAGTTCAGTTCCTTATACAAAGAGAGAGTCAATTGAATAATATTTATTATGAAATTAGAGAAAAATGTCCCCATATATTGGCAAAAAAATATTAAACGTTACTCATCCTTATTAAACAGACATTCGGAAAAAATTGTATTCAGAGAGAAACATTTGAATTAAGCTACTAATATTAAAGTACTATATTATATTAATAATTGGAATTTACAAATAATAGATAAAATTACTGTTAAGATTAAGATTTTACAACGATAAAGCAGCGATGAAGTAAAAATTATTTTTTTTTCTCCGAAAGCCAAGTTCCTAATATTTTTTCAATTCTTGTTTACATCAGTTTGTCATGTTGTTTAAAAAATCATTGAAGAAACGTAGTGTTAAAGTTCATTTGAAAAAAAAAAGGTAAAATTATTAAATTGTCTGCGAGAAGAAATTTTGAAAAAATAACAATCATGTGGACGGAATTTTGATGAGTACATGAATATTTAATTCTTTGTCAAACTAAAACATATTTGCTAGACTCCTTAGCTTTTGTTTTATTGGAATTGTTTGCTTTTGTTTTATTTTAAGTAACACTTTAAAAAATTAACCTTCTCGCAAATAGATTTGTTATTTTACGTTCGATTGGTTTGAAATTAATAATGGAAAACATTTGAATCTTGTCCCGATCTCGTATTATGAGATCTGAAATTAATAATTACTATTTTCTATTAATTTAACAAATTATACTTTAAAGTTCTTTCGCGTTTTTCCTTTTATTAAAGCAATAGTCATCTTTTATTTCCTTACACAAAAGGCTTTTTTGATTACTTAAAATCGATATGCTGAACAACTCATCTCATTTGATTTTTTGATTGAATTAGAAACCGACACGGGTAAAAAGTTTTGAATTTTAAGCATATGAAAGATCTTCCATTTATCTATAAAATATGAAATAGATAAATGGAAGAAAGAGAGAAATGAAAATACATTTTTGGGGGTCAAAAGCAAATTTAGATAAATTCGTTTTTGTGATGATAGATTCCAGTACTCTTTTTAGTTTCGAAAATACCCACTGTAAATACCAAAAGTGACCAGATTTACAGATTTAATAGGTCATGGTAAGAAGGTAATTATTGATGACTCACGTTTCTCCCTATATGTCGAGTGTACCAAGGGTTCTACAGATAGAGGAAAAGTGATATGTGGTGATTTTCCATCTTGCATAAAATTGAATGTATGCAATTTCATCTAATTTGCAGTTCTGTGATGAATTTTTAGAAAAACTGTATAATCTCACTAGAAGTAAAAGCTATTTTTAAATCTGACTCTCTAAGTTAATTTAAAAACTTTATTGATGCAACGCTATGGGCAGATTCAGGCTAATAAAAATTTAGGGTAGTGCAAAGGTATTTCAATAAATGCATGTAGGCTATATGTTCTAATGATGCCAAATATGTTTCTTATGAATACAGGAGAATGCGCTTCATCCATTAAAAGCATAGAATTAAATCAATTGTTCAGCTCTTAAATGCTATTCTTACTGAATATCAATTTCGAAAAATCATGGCAAATAGTTCTCACTAGATTTCAATTTGTTGAGTTATTACCACTTATATACTCTTAAAAATTGTGTATTTTGCAGTATAAAATGAGTGCCAGGTTTGCCTAGTTGGTTTAAGATCTTAAATAAGTAATATGTAAAAATAGGCATGTATAATTGAGAGAAATTAATTTCGTTCCGATTAAACTGCAAATTCATTCCAATAAGATTTAAAAGTTAATATTTATCCACTGAAATTGGCCATGTTTAAAGATGTAAAAAGTTACAGTTTAGTCTTTTTGATTAGAATTCAATTCGATATTTTTGAAAATATACTGATAACGCTTCTCAATAATTCTGTGTAAGCTCAGCAGGCAATTTCATAAATAATATCTCTTACGTCGAAGCTTATCAAGCATTTCGTGACCCCCGATCAGAAACCACTGACGTAAATTGCTCTTTCTGTTCAAATGTCAGGTCAAAAACAGCGAATGAGAGGAACATCCATTTCTTGTATAAGATTATGAGGATTCTGTAGATTTAAATTCTTCGCACATTTTAATCAATGAGGAACATGCTGGATAACAACAGAACTACTTGATTATGGTTTTTGATTCCATCGCATGAAGTAAGAATCCAGTTTCCTTTCCTTTCATTCTGGTCTTCTTATCCTTTCTTAAATGTATTTATCTTTGAATTATTTATTGTTAAATTCTTTCCTCATTTTGCATCACCTTTTTTAATTTAGAATAATTGCATTCCATCGATTTAGCCACTTGGAAAATATCAACACACTATTCGTTTAAGCTTAAAAGCATTAAAATTTCATTGTACTTTTATTTTATGATTTGATCGAAAACTCCAACATAAAATTTACATGTTTATGCCTTCAAATTTCAGGAATCCTCGTGTTACATGTGACAGCTTACCTTCAATAGATTTAGAGCAGTGGAAGGAACGTGTTTCCTGTACTGTTGGAAAAGTGACTATTGATGTCGGATCTGCTGACAGAATATCACCATGTGTTATGTGTACTTGTACAAAAGAGGGTGTAAGTACAATGATTTGTCTATGTACTAGTTGACAAATAAGTTCTTACCATTTTACTTTGCTATTGAATGAAGTAAAATTGGTATGCAAATTAGTAAATCTTAAGGTTTAAAAACTTGTCGGTCGAGAGTAGTAATACCAGTCGTGATGAAAGTTGGTCAAGTGGTAGATTCAGTCCAATGAAGTAGATTTGTGGTAAGCAAACATGGACTTCTTTGGTACTAAATGTCAATTCAGATTATTTCGAGAACTAACAATAGAAAAAACTTTCTGTAAATCCTTTTATTTTATCGATTAAAAACATTAAGAACTTTATTTTACCTCATAATTAAGGTAGTAAACATTATCAAGCTCTTTTTAAAAGCAAACAGGAAGATACTTATAATTATTATTATAAGTATCTGCTGTTATCAATTTTTTAAAATAATAATAATGCACAGAATACTATAGTGTCTGCTATTTTTATAAATTCATTACATTTCTGAAATGTTATTGAAAGCAAGTAATTTAAATGCACTTCAATAGAAAATATATATAATTTAATGAAAATATTTATTTCACATAACACCCTAAAATACCATTGTGGGAAAAATTAGAAGTTAAAGCGTATATATATATATATATATATAATATAAATGCATATACGTAACAAATTATTGGCATAATGTAATTTATCTTATTGTTATGAATTGTGACTCATATTATGCAGTACTTGATTATGAATTCAAGTTACGTAGTCCTCTATTCAGTTGATCAATCTGATTTACATCTCCCTTATGCTATTGATTGATCCGTATGTTTGTAGACAGCACTTGTGATGTTTGTGATTTAACGATCGCATAGAATGTCATCCCTCATCCAATAAGATGTATCTATTTTAGGGAAATGTATTTTTTGTTGAATTTTAAAAATTATTTTATACCAGATCGCAATGTTTGAAATTTTGAAATTTATTTTTACATAAACAACTAATAAGTATATAATTACAGGAGTTATGTGTTTGTAGTATGTATTTATTATCATTTTTCATTGACATTTTTTTAAATGGAGCTATGAAATTTTGATAACTGCATTGTTAAAGACCAAGAGTATTTATTTACAAATCCGAAGTTATAACTGTGTACAGTAATCTTACAATATTGAAGGGGGTTCTTTCCCAGTTAACGGTTAAAGATTTGATTTTCTGTTACATTTAATAATGGAATCTGAATGAGGTAATTCTGAATATTTTCAACACATTTTGATCGGGTAAATATTTGGTAGTTTCCAAAATATCTTCTCATGGAAGACATGGAAGGTAGGTATAATGATAGCCATGTAACTAAGAATATAAGCTTGGAACAATTAAACCAATTGAAATGATTATTCTTCATTTTATTTACTAGAGTTAATTTATTTAAGTTAATCTACAGCTCTTTTGAACTAGACAATTTATTAAAACTTTACAGTAACGAAAAAACTTTTTAAAAGGAGCGAAGATTTTTTCTTAATCGAAGGATTGATAAAATTTCGCATAATATCCATAAAACGATATTTATTTGAAACTATATGAATGCAATTAAAGTAGTTAAAGAGTTATAAATTAACTAAAATAATTTTAAAAATATAATAAAAAATTATTAATTGTTTATATCGAAAATAATTATCAACAAAAATAATGAATTTAAGAAGAATGCGTTTGTTAAAAGATCCTGTATTTCCCCAAATATAAGTTTATTTATGACAGTAAAATAAATAATCTAGTACAAGAATACAAGCACAACTTCATAGAAATTAAATTCATTATTTTATTTAAAATTAATACAGCAATTAATAATCCATGCACCTGATATGACATGCATCTGTCAATATTAAAGTACATAGCTCAAAGCTGACGGTAAATCGGTGAAACATAATTAATTTTTCAATCTAATTTTTCTTATAATAGATTTTTAAAAATATTATATTTATAAAATTTTTATGATAATGGTTAAAATTCATTTTATGCCTTTAACTTATGTAGTAAAATTTAACTCTAAATGTTGGTTATATTTTAATATAGTTTTGATATTCAATGCTCTTTCTTTTCTAATTCTTATACTTAATGAAAAACGTATAACGAATAAATATCGTATTACACTGCATATTGTCCATTCTAGTCCAATAATTTTACCATCTTTCTGGTAGTAGCATGATTTCACGCTCATAAAGTGTTTGGTTTTTACTAGCAAAAAGCTGATCCAGGTGGGAAAACCGAAATTACTTTCCGAACAACCTACTATTACAGTATTATTTTACTTGATAATAATTTGAAGTTATACAAATGAAATATTTTATACTTGAATTTTGCTCAAATATAACTGTCACCTTACTTTTTTATAACTATCGATTACTATGGAACGTCATATTATATTATTATTATTTTTTATTCATTTATATTGTTACTATATTGCTTATTAATATCTGTCTACTACTTTTTACTAATTCAGCTACTTTTCTCTACACAGCCTTTATGTCAATCCTTAAGGATAAACAACTGCTTCCATTTAGCAAGTGCTTATTCCAAGGAGTCTGTTCTGAATGACCACGTGTGCAAAGTGCAGTGCGCATATGCTTTCCGTGCTCTCCCCCGAGTCGATGCAGCGAGAAATGCACGCATTTTAAGTGCAAACGGGAGAAACGTTTTAGGATTTAGCACTTGAGAAATTTTCCAAAGAACGCAAATTCTTGACTCTGTGGATGCGGAAGATATTCTGCTAAAGTGATAAAGTCCTGGCAATTGGAACCTTCAGAGTGGTGCTAGCAAGTTGGTTCCTTGTATTGTGATAATTGCGAATAGAAGATACGGAATCTGTGTTTATGGACTAATATAATTCGCCAAATATTCATTGCTTAGTATTTATTAGAACCAGTTTGTATGTTTGTGTTCCTATTATAATTTCATTAAAATATTTTTACGTACTTTATTTATATTTTATAAAGCTAAAATTACGGGAGTAAACTTTTCATCGAACTGAATTTACTTTAATGTGAAGTCACATACAAAATATAAAAAAATAAAATGTAATGGAAGCGAAAAACTTCTTTGCAAAAAGTTAATCGAAAGAAATCATGTCAGATAACTAGTACGAAAAGCTAAAAATGTCAGTGAAGGGAGAGAGAGAAAGGGTAAATTTTTTATTAAAATGAATTTATTTCATCAGTTTGGATGATTCACAATTTAATTAAAACAAATCAATAAAAATTAAGAGAATGATTTTAAATTCACTTCATAACCTAAAGTTTTAAAGAAGGTATCTTAGTGAATAATGTAATAGAAAATAATTGAAAGGGCAAATGCTCTTGTATTACATTATTCACTAAGATAAGTATCAATGAAAGTTATTGTTTACTGTGTTTGAATAATTTATTATTTTAAACTGTGCTGAATTTGTTTTTAATTATTCCTGAATCTGTAATTATTTCAAACTGTGCTGAATTTGTTTTGCAAAATATACTTTAGAAAATCTTTTTCGGAGGAAATATTAAAAAGTTAATTTATTTAATTTATCCTTCAGGGAAATTATAATGTGTGTATGAATTATTTAGATTAAAAATATACATTAAAATTACTTATTTCAAATATTAACTAAATCTCTCAATAAATGATATATTTAAATTCTATCATTGAATGATGCTTATAATGATTTTAAACATATTCAGTTAAGTTTACAAATGTTTTAGTAAAGCATACTTTTTAAAAATTCTTATGCATTTTGAAGCATTTTCAATAAAAACCATATTTTTAATAAACATTTTTTTCATAAACGCAATTTCTTAAAGTTCTTTTTGGAAATATGAATATGAAGAGTTTTATACAGCGATATACCACAAATCAAACCAAACATTAATGTGAGAATAAAATAGATTGTACATAAATGAAATGAGTAAATAATGTGTGGAATAAATAATATTTTTAAAAATTAATTATCAAATTGAATAATTCTTATTTAAAATTTCGAACACATCAAATACTTATAAATTCTTCACCAAAAATCATAGAGTAATATAATAAAAGTTTTAGGTCAATTAGCTTCTACAAATAATAAGGTTTATTGTACTTAAAACGAATTGTTTTGTGTGGTTTTCTCTACTCATGATTTGTCAATTATCATTCTTCCACTTATAAAAACTTTATTGTTTTATATTATTTGTTTTGTTGATATATTTGTGTAATACATTACGTTTGACCTGTTAAAAATATCATATTAGATATTTTAATTATGAAACATTTTCATAAATGTTTAATTACTTTATTTTGTATTTAAATTTCTTTGTGTAAAAAACTTATAGTTTAAAAAATAAAAATGTTTTTGTTACCATGCGATATTAATTAAAAATTAACATCAGATAAAATATAATAATGAATTCTTAATCAAAAGAAGAGATCATACATTTTACACTTTTATAATACATTCTGTAAGCAATTTTTATCGATATATAACTCATCATATACTCTCTAGGCAAATTACAATATAAATATCACTGTAATGTTTTGTTGTTACTGGTTAATTCATAATAAACTTTTTCTTTGTTTTAAACTAATTTTAAAATACACTATAGAGCTTAAATACACTTATTGTTTTATTAATTATATTAGGCACACCTACTAAATCAATTTAAATTATGTAATTTTTAGTACTAACGATAATTTTAATCAAAAATATTTTAAATACCTTATAAGTTATAAGGATTATATATTAATAAAATGTCATGTATAGTAATATCCATAATAAAAATGATGAACATATCCTTAAGAGAATATAAACTATAAAACATTACAGCTTTTTGAGGAAAAAGTTCATTTTAAATGCATAGTTACTGCTTTAAATGCATACGTTATATATAATTTTAAATATTTAAATCTCTCACCCATGATATAATCTGAAAATTTAAGAAATTTATTAATCAATGCAGAACAACTACACCAGTCACCTACAGGATTTAAAAGTCACTACAATAATTTATACATGAAGCAGAGAAAATAGATATAAAATACAATAATTTAATTATATCACACACACACACATTTTACGTATATATCTTAATTATCTTGAGATATATTATTCAATTACGTATTGTAAGCATGTGTATGCATTCAAAAATATTTGAGAACATCTTTCTATTATTAGAATATCTCGAAAACTAAATTTTTACTTTAACAAATTTTGTTTCTGTTATCAGGAAAGTTTTTACAATCTTTTTAATTTCTAAATTCATTGACCAGCAAAAAATCTCTAAAAATCTTTATTTCTCTTTCTCTATTTTCATGCATTCATATTATATTTAACTTATCAATATCATTATATCTATATACATTAACAATCTTTAAAAGTCTTGATTTTCATATTGTTTGCATTGAAGAGATGTTAAATCCAAATCCTTAAGAAGTGTCTTCTTAAATTGGCCATGGTTGATACAAGTTATTCTGCTTATATCGTTAACCGAAGGAAGAGTTCCAGCTGTTTCTTTCTCTTTCAAAAACTGAAGGCTACAATCACATTGAAAAGGGTTTTCTGCAAAAAATATACAAATTAATATATATATATATATATGACAATTTATATAAGCATGTAATTATTAATATTATATATATATATATATATATATATATATATATATATATAATATTAATAATTACATTATTAATATTATATAATTACATAATTACATGTTTATATAAATTGTCATATATATATATATATATATATATATATATATATATATATATATATATATATATATATATATATATATATATATATATATATATATATATATATGACAATTTATATAAACATGTAATTATTAATATTATATATTATTTTATATTTAATAATTTGTTATAAGAATGAGTACACATCAAAGCAAGGTCTTCACAACAAATTTAATAAATTAAGATTTTTTGCAATTATTTCAATTATTTATGTTGTACATTTTCATGAAAAATCAAAATACTGATTTTTAATTCTGTATGTATTGAGTTGTAGGGAAATATATTGAATTTTATTTTCCTGATATGTGATACGAAATCTATAAATTTTTTATTAGATAACCAATAGCCAAAAATTTGGAAATGGAGTATTCCAGTATAGAAATTTAAAAAGTTTACTGAAGAACATCATATTTTTTAAAACTTGAAAAGCAGAATAATTTTTATTTGAACTTGTTTTTCGGCAGGTAAAATTAAATAGAACTTTTTTTTCAAAATAAAAATTCTATGTCTCAATATCCTGAGGCAATTACGATAATCAATAAAAAGATAAGCTAATCAAAATTTTGTACTACATCAGTTGTATAGAAAATGTATGTTCCATCATGGTTTGAATTCTTAATTGTCTGGTTACTTTAATATTCAACTAAATTGCTTAAAATAACCAGTTGAGTATAAGGTTTTTATAAAATGACACACTTA
This sequence comes from Latrodectus elegans, assembly GCA_030067965.1. Lineage (NCBI taxonomy): Eukaryota > Metazoa > Arthropoda > Arachnida > Araneae > Theridiidae > Latrodectus > Latrodectus elegans. The sequence goes on from CM057809.1 coordinate 19,301,242, forward strand.
TCTTGATTATTTATGTCAAGTACATATAACATTAAAATTTTAAAGAGTAGCAGAAAATAACAGTAGAAACGTTTCTGTACTTATCTTTTTTATGAATTTGTTCAAGGCGTCAAAACTAGAAATCATAATTTTTCAGAAACTAAACTTTTTAAATCTTAAATTCAACTGTACAGTCCTTATTTTATGAAAGATGACATGAAAATGTCTCACGACAAAGTAATTTATCGGAATATATTTTTGTCATAGTTTTGGAAGAGTTGAATTTAGGCACATAAAAGCTATAGCGTTTGTTATTAGTGCTACCATGAATATTATTTGATTTATGGCGATGATTTAAAAGTAGGTGCAGCTTGCTCTTCTTAGATTTTTTGCCATAAGTCTCAACCAGCCATCAACTATTTAAAAGTAACTATACACAGGGAACCTGATACACCAAACAGATCATGATCTTCTACATATGACTGCAGCAAAGAAGGAACAATGTATTTTCATAACAGTTCTTTGAAACAGAATCGGTAACTGCTTAACTGGAAAGGAAATTTTTTGGTAACAAAATGAAGAGTCTAAATCTAAGGCAAATAATCTAAGACATTTCATAGATCTCAAGACACCATGAGGACCAAAGAAAATAAGTTGTTGAACATCAAGATTAGAAACTAAGTGAAATGCCTTCGTTTACTCTTTGAATTTAGAAATCTACTTTCTCAAGAAGTGGAAGAGTATTCCCAAAGACTTATTGATAACCTCATTGTAGCCATGCAAATCAAGTATGCTTTCTTTTCGAAGGGACCATATGCCCCATTAATCAACTTAGTCTTTTCAATTAATACTTTTCTATTATTCAAATTATTACTCTGAATCATTTTTCATATTACATTTATTTTTTTCAAAAGATTGGTTGCCATGCAATTTTTTTTCAAATTTGTTTCTTCATTAAGTTTCATTGCATGGATGTTTTGTATGATTTGTATGGCCGTCGTGTTTTTGACTTCTTTTCTTGCACCGATAGTCTTTTTGAGTACTGTTGTTATACCTTGTGTTATGTGTGGTTATCTTGTGGTTATATCTATCCAAATTAAAAGAAGTTAATAAAAAAATTCAAATTAACATTCAGAATAAAAATAATCATCATGAATAGAAAATAGCGAAGTTTAAATTATCCTTTTATGAAAGATAACGCTACAAAACACTCTTCATTCAGATACAAATATGACTGGACCTCGAACATCCGAGCATATATCATCTTAATATATATGTATGTATGGGAAATTATTCTATTTCATTGTCACTCATACTATTTGTCTATTTTAGTTTAGATAAAATGGTCTGCGCAAGATTGCAACTTTCAAGTGTTTCAAAGAAATACTACTCATGGCCTTCATTAATAATGTAATGGTAAGTTGCTGGATAAACAGGCGTTGTGAAATGACGCAGCAGTTGTATATGGGATGCATTTAATGATACTTCAACGATTTATCCTTGTGGTATAATTAAAGAATTTTGTAGTGCTTATTAGTATTTACCCACTATTTATTATGACCATCTATTAGTACTACCCATTATTCACCAATATCTACCAATTTCCATTAATTCCATTAATTATGGCTTTAAGGACTATTTCATAATAATCACTGAGAAAAACGAGCAGAAAATCCATTTACTGTTTTTAATTTGCATTAATAACATAGCAAACAGGATACATTAGCTATTCATTAGACAGATAAAACACACTGATAAAAATATATGTATATACATATGACCTGTGCTTCTCAAAATCAAAAGAATTTAAATTCCCAATTTTTTTCTTGCTTACCATATTACTATTGTTTAAAAGAATTATTGGTGAAAATCCTTGCCTAGATGGGACGATTACACTTCGTAAAAGGATCACACTCATCAATGGATGAAAGTTTTACCGTCAAAATTTGATAATTTGAAATTGCACTCGGATCATAGTAAATAATCATTATTTACTAAAAGAATTAAGCAAAATATATTAATAATGTGATTGTTTCTTTTTTAGCAAAAATTTGAGTGCTACTTTGTATTCGTATGAAATGAAAATCCATTTATTGCTTTTAAATTACCTATTAATTAATATGGAAAATTATATGATCACATAACATGTGTATTTGCGTAACATAGGAAAATTTTTAAAAAATTAAATTCTAATTTATGAGAGAAATACAAGGAAAAATACGAAGTAAACTTTACTACCATTGAAAGAAACAATACGATTACGCAAATAAAAAGCAATAACGTTATGAATCTCATTTTTAAACAAATATTATTTTTATTAAATATCTTTCATTCCTAAATCACTGATATTTTAAACTTTCTGGCAGAACGAACTATGTCTGTACAGCGTTCAAACTGCTATTATCAATAATAATTTTAGATTATTTATATTAAAATTTCAATATCTCTAGAAATTTGCGATAGGAGAGAAGATGAAATTACATTTAGTTAATACAGCGAATATCTGAAATTGAACTTGTGGACTAACAGTGGACATGAATATATAGATTACACTAATTTACATATGCATACATGATAAAAGGTTACATACAGGGGACACCAAATCTTGCATGATTCATTTATATGATAATTAACTACAAGTTATTGCTTGAAGCCAATGAAATCATTTTTGTGGGATTATTTTTAATGATATATTCTTATGTATTTGATATAAGTGTTCTTCAGTTGGAATTTATTTTGACTAATTTTTTTATGAGTAACTTGTCAATATCTTAAAAACACCTGGTTTGAAATACTAGAATCTAAAAATAATTGATCCTCTGCCTTTTTTGCGGTAGGTTAAAGAGTTCTCACATTAATATAATTTTTCTGCTTTTTTTTTTAAATTTAAAATCTATTTTGTTAATGAATCTAACATGAGGCCATCTTATAAGTTATGAAATTTCAATACCTTTTTCATCATTGCATGTAGATCTTTGCTTTGATTTAAGAATATATGTGTTTTCTTATTATAAGAATTGATTATTTCCTATTATTTCCTATATTATTATAGAATTGCAGATATATGAAATGCCATAGCTCTAATGACATAAATTTCTGGTATAAAATAAATTTTCATTACCACTCATAAAGAAGAATGTCAATTGGCTCCAAATTGGTGAGAAAACTTTACTTTCAAATGTCTTAAATTCATTCTCAGAAAAATCTACATCTCTTAAAGCTGGCATATTCTCAAACATATTTTCATTCAGAGTAAAAAGTTTGTTTCGTCTGCAAAAGAATAATATATTTATGAGACATAAAAAATAATATAAATTAATGACATTTAATTATTGCTTTACCTGAAACTGCTTAATGGGCAAAAATAGATATTACATGATACCCTTATTTCAGTCAGATTATTAAATTGTGAAATAAAATGATCGCGAATGTTCATGATAAAAAGTCGAAATTTGTCTACTTTAAAGATAGTACTCAATTAATTATATAACTTTTTCCTATGAAAATTGCATTAAAAATTAAAAGAATATATTCGACTTACTCGTGATTATACTACTATAGAACAAATATAATGCTTGAAATTGTTTTAGTCTCCACAATTATCAGCACAATTCAGAATTCTTCATTTTTAAAAACATCGCTTTAGCAGTTATTATCTTAAACTCCTTAAATTGACAGTAAACATTTTCCAGATTAGATTTGAACTCTCCACTCAAAAATGTATTTTTGTCTCTCTTTATATTTTGCACAGTTATACTATACACGATTTAATTTCCTCTAATTCCCTAAAAATATTATTTTTTAATTATATAACTTTACGTATTCTATATGTTATGATTTAAGGTGCTGAAAGACACGTAGAAAAGTGTTAAGCATCACAAGATCACAAGTCGGAGAATAAAACTCACGAGAAAAAGAATGATTGTTGCTTGCAAACAAAATTCCAGATTAACATAATATAAGCTAACACTTCATATACACACACTCTATATGCAAAATCCAGGCTATATTACTCATGCTTACTTTTAAATTATAGAAACTATTTTCAAGTAAAGAATAACCCATTAAATTTTAATATATAAAACTAATCATAACGATCAACTTAATCATGTACAAAGATTTTATAAAAAAAAATACTGCTAACTTAAATAATGTAATATTGATAATTTAAATTTTCATAAAAAAACATAAAACTATCTTATAGCTTAAATTTAAGATTTTACAAGTATAAAAGAGTGAAAATATTCAGTTGGAATTTTTATGCAAATACCTCGCATTAATTAACAGCTACCGAATATTGCAGACTGACTGTATTCGAGATAAATTCTAAAATTATTTTCTCACTACACAACGAAATTTTCTGCTAACTTTGAGGAATTAAATTTTATTAGCATTAGCAAAATGTATCTTTCGAATTTTTCCAGAATGCTTTAAAGAACTGATTGCTAGTTGGAATGTAATGAAAGCATATTGAACAAAGGTATGAATTTTATGCAATTTGAACTTAATTTCAAAAAATATAGCCATAAAAGTGATTTTTCTGATTAATGTATTTGTTGATTCAGGAGAAACAAATTCTAAACATGCTAATATGAACGTTTGTTCTAAAGAGTTATTAAAAATAATTTTCATATTAATCAGAAGCAATTTACCTGAAATTCAATAACTTTAGTTTTGGAGCAGGGTTCGGGAACATAGTTCTCACCAAATAAGGCAAAAGGTTGCCTTCAAAGTCTGCATTTCTGAGATTGACAACTTCTGGAAAAGCCTGCGGATGTATTCTGCTGACTTTGCTTTTCACGACATAAATATTTTCCAGAGAACCTTCTCCAATTTCTGCAAAAACATGTCCCACAAAATCAATAGGCGAGTTCATGATGTAGACTTCTTTTAAGTTTGTTAATTCTTTCATGTTTGGCCAGTACCACTTGGAAGGGTCTGTCGTATCCTTAATCATAATCTCTGTTAGCCTGAGTTCTAAGCCAGCAAATGGGGATGGAGATGTGGAAGCTTTTTCGACTGAGTACAGATTGTCCAAGTGACTGTTTAGGATATGAAGTCTTGAGATGAATGTTCCATAGAAAGCTCCTCCTGGTAAGTACGGGAGTTTTACATTAATCAGTTTAAAGTAATCAATTTCATACGCACGGAATCTCTGAATCTCCTCATGCAAAGTGTCAACATCATCTATATTTCTGCATTCTACTATTGTGCCTTTTTCCTCTTGGAAGTATCCATGCTTGCATTTACATGGGGCAGCAGCTCTTTGAGGTGGACAATGCTCTGATGAATCAAGTCCCCAAGACAAAACTATAATCCCAAAAAGCAGTACAACCTTGAGAGTAAACTCCATGATTCCTTTCTGAAATGATATATTTTCTATATAGAAAATGTTTTACACTGAATATAGAGATTTATTATTTAGAAATAATAGATTTATTGCATAGGATATTGATTTATTTTTTTCTTACGAAGGAAACTACAACGAAACATCAAATCTCACTAAAGATATTTGAATATATAATTAAATGATAATTTCATATGGTAAAATTTTATTAAATTGGTATTATAAAAATGCATATTATAGATATAACATTACAGATAATGTATGAAATCTTTACCTACCGGTTAACAGCAAGTGAAACGATTAAGAGATAAGAATGTCATTTTATAACACTTTCTTCCTATTAGGATAAAACATATGCTTTATTCTCATCGTTTAAAAATTGATAGCACAACTTATGAGAGTTTGGACAGTCTTACATGTGTTGAGATTTGATAAAGCAATAGCATATAAAAACAAAGAAATAATTTTTTCTTACTGAAATTGTAAATAAAAATATAAATGAAAAAAATTATCAGCATTTTTCTGCGCTTGAAACAAGTACTATATTTTTAACAAACATTTTACTGTAATTTTGTGCAAAAATTTAAATTATAACGTTTTCTTAGTATTTGTGTGAAATTTTTAAAATATAAATTTTTGTGAATGGTGTTTCTGGAGGGAAAAACATTACAACTTAAATATTTTCATTTATTTTGATGTTGGTGGTAACTATAGTAAAGAATAAAAGAATTATAACTGTTTTTATATAAATGATATATAAACAGTAGAATTTACATCAAATCAAAATTTTAGTGGATTTTATTGGTCAATAAATATAAAGTAACATTTCTAAGAAATATTTTAAATTTTATCAAAAAGTTACATTTTTATCAAAATAGTCTAAATCTCAACTTATAGCACACACACACACAAAATAAGTAACTTATTCTAACATTTACTTGTATCCAAATAGAGTGGTAAAAATTTTAAAGTCCATATTTTTTAAGATAAAACTGAGCCATAACAAATGCGTAATTTAATAAATAGAAAAACATTAATTATATATAATATACTTGTCGTTTTTCTAATTATTACATTAACTGTGTTACAAAACTTATTGAAACATAAATTAACTAACTAAAATTAAAAAAAATATTTCATATTTTATTAAAAAACTGTGAAATTAAAATGTAATAATTAGATGTCCTTGATTAAGTCTCAATTGACATCAAATCTTAAGGATTCAAAACATATTTACTTAGTTGCATTAAATTATGGTTTAACAAATTCTTCACCATATAAGAATTATATGCCTCTTCAACTCTAGGTTGTATTTAATAATTTTATGCTAATGCACAGGAATAATAAAGATAATTAAAATGTGTTGTTATAATAACATTTAAAGGTACCTTTTGAATATATTTTTTTGATTTCATATGAATTATGTAATGCATGTTTGTTTAGGAAATATTTGATAGGATTTCATTACTATGCTAACTTGAAATCAATTATACATAAATTTATAATATTTTAACAATAATGTATTTATATTGTAATGATTGAATTCAAGTTCATAAGAGGGTTCATAAGAGTAATTAGAATAAATATAGGAAGTCTTACTCTTGCTAATTTTTTAGAAGAGAGGGGAAAAATTTTTTTTTTATCCAATTTCCCATTCTCTTTGCTCGACCCCTTTATTTAAATTTTTCTAATTTATAACTCTTGAAAAGTGTATTTCATGAACTCTACTTAAGTTATGAATCGTGCAGAATTAAAATTACTACCGCGTTAGTGAATAAAAAAAACAGGCTTCTCAAAACATTTTTCAGGGGTTGAAGCAAAGTAATCGGATAATACGTATGTGTGTGTGCGTGTATGTGTGTGTGCGTGTGTGTGTGAATGAAAACATGTTCTTTCCTTCTTATTAAGGCAAGAGACAAGTTTTTGCGCAGAGGGTTCATTTCAAATTCCTGAGTGCAGCTCTGTCAAAAAGAGATGATGCATATGCAGTGGTTGTATCGCTATAAATTACTTACGTAATACATATAGACTATATATCTATATACATTCCTTTTTATATAGAAGCCTTGAATTCGTACCATGATAGGAGAAAAAATGAAACTCATATTTATTACCAAACTCGCGCTCTAGGGTTCGAAATTAAATCGAACCCAAGGGAGGCATGCATCAGATGCATGTCATCTCCCTTCGCCACATTCCTCCCGTTCAACCTGATTGGATCCCCAAAACTGAAACAATTTTTCCCCTCGCACCTTCAGCTTTTTCCCTAAGATATAACGTTTCCTCCCTCTTTTTTCGATATTATTTGTGTTTTTAAGAAAAATTCGCCCTACCCGGGAAAAGGAACTTAAAACTAAAGACAGTTGGTAATTGGTGCAAAGTTTTGGAAAAAGTAGCAATTTTTAGGATATTTTTCTATTCTTTTCTTTTCTTTTTTTCTTTTTGAAAACCCTTATTCTCTTTCATTTTACTTCATGTTAGTCTTCTTTTTTTCATTTCTGAAACTTTATTAAAAAGATTTAGAAATTGGTTTTTTTTAACTTAAAGATATTTTCGAACTTGGTGGGAAGTTTGAAAAAGTTTGGAATTTGATTTTTCTATATTATTTAATAACGACGCGATCAGTTTATAAATGGGACTGTTACATTCACCCAATTTATTATAAAGTTTGTCTATTGCTTACGCTGTCAGAATGAGCAAATAATCCCAAGCAATTATAATCGAGACTTTATAATTAAAAAATGATTTTTCATAACTTTTAAACATAAATTATTAATATAAATAGAGTTGCTTCAATATAAATAAAATATTTAAAGTTTTCAGAATATTGAATCAATTTATTAAATTTAGAAAATTTAATCATTTTTTCTTATGATTGTGTTATTTTTTTTTTACTTCAATATTATTAAACTATATAATTTTTTTAGTACGAAGTAATAATATGTATTATCATTTTGAGTCAGAACCGCGCTTACATCAGCCAAAAGTCTTAACTCACTCCAAGTATAGTTTAGCTGAGCTGGCAGCCGAATAGTTAGCGCTCTTGCCTTTGGTTCAACAGTTCATGGGATCGAATCCCACCTTGGGCATGGATGTTTGTAGTGGTTCGGAATCCACTTTAAACCGTAGGTAATGGTCTAATTAGCCCTCGTGTGCAAGAAATGACCGTTGAGCGATAAACAAACCAAGTATAGTTTAAGTGTATCTGCAACCGTTGTCATAGTTGCATTACTGTATTTCCTTGTACGTGCCTCAGAGTTAGTCTTTACTAGTTAGGTGGAAGCAGCCAAGTATTAGTCATCGTAACTTAGAAGAGGAAACCAAGCAGAATACTCCCCAAATATTTAATCTGCCATTCCCAGAGATATCATTTTCTTTAAAGATTTAAGTGAACACAGCGGAGTTTCGGTTAAGTCCAGATTCGAACTCACTACCTTCCGATAATGAGAACGACACTTTAATCACCCAAGCCACCACAACTTCAATCTACAACTGTACAAAATCTTTGCGAATAATGTGAAAGATTTCAAGGAAACAAAAAATGTAAAAGAATTTTATTTTATTTTCTTAATTTCATTATTGCACTTCTGAGAATACGGAGATGAAAGCTGAATAAAAATATTTTTGCCATATTTAACTTTATATTCATAAGTTATATATTAGTAATTTACATGAGGAAGTGGATAGCATAGTTTTCATCTACTTCTTCGCATCTTTCCTTTTTTATAGGATTTACATGTTTAGAATTGAGGGAAAATTTTCTTTTTTACTCAAGCTTTAAAAATAAGATCGAAGTATCATCACTGACTTTGCTTAAAGAAAAGACGTATCCTGAAATTGCAGAATTAAAAGAGGTAGTTAAAAAGTGATTAGAAATTCCCATTTGTGTTGGTACCATTAACATAATAAATATGGATTGAAGCACCAATTTCTGAAAAATTTTCAAATAAAACGATCGTTCTACTATATTTTAACTCCGTCTCTCAATCAATGTATTTCCAATTTTTCAAATATATTTCCTGATACGTGCATCATACATGTTGTTATAGATGCTTATATTTTCCCAAAAAAGGTATTTCTGATTACAATATCTTAACACAAAATTATGATGTTCATACTATTATATCAGGTTACTTTATGAATATTCGATGAAGACTAAGCCTAGAGATCATGGAAGGATCTTAAACTGGCTCGAACATTAATGTCACATCCTTACAGAAAGGTGATTTAGTAATGCCTTGTTAACTAAGCTTTTGAAATCTGTGAAATGAAAGGCATTAGTATCCACAGGATATTGTGGTTCCGGAAATAACAGCAAGGCTTTGTCAAAATTGGAGGCTTAAGATCAAATTCTCAACATATGAAGGTATGCATTGCAGGATTTCAGCGCATGTTAATTAATTGAAGCAATAGTTTCAGACACAAAAGAGATTTTCGTAGAAGGTTTGACATCAGTTTCCCTGCAATACAGTTATCTTTAAAGATGAATGCAGATTCACTTTAAATTTTGACGCTGATTATGCTCTTCCTTGATGAAATATGAAATTATAATACTGGTATATTTTATATTTATGTTAGATATACAGTGAAAAATATGCAGAATAACAATTTGACTTATGAATTTATCAGCAATAAATTACTCATTTGATGTTACATTTTAATCATTTATATAATGATTACAGCACTGGTAAACATTTTCGGTCAGTTCTTGCAAATTTTTGGTATCAGAATCAAAATATTGGTGCGTGTATAATAAATTCTAAGTGTGATTTTTTTTTATGATTATTTATGCTACGCAGTCAATTTTTAATACATAAGAATTTCTTTACAAACAAGATTCTAAGATCAATCTATTAGAATAAGTTCACAATTATGGAAATGTTTTCAACACTTTCACACGCACACAAAATTTAGAAGTATAGTTTTAAATTACATAGAAAAGAGAGATGAAAAACACCAAAATATTGTATGAGCAAAGTGTTTTTTACAGAGTTCTTATGAATCTTACTTCCTACGAAGTTATTTGGAAAATTATATTGATAGTATTAAATTAGATAGAGAAGAGATTTGAAAAACACCAAAATACTGTGTGAGGAAAGTGTTTTTTACAGAGTTCTTACGAATCTTACTTCCTCCGAAGTTATTAAGAAAATTATATTGATAGTATTAAATTACATACAGAAGATATTTGAAAAACACCAAAATACTGTATGAACAAAATGTTTTTTACAGAGTTCTTATGAATCATACTTTCTACGAAGTTATATGGAAAACTTCAAGCTGTTAAAAATTTCAATGCTTTAGAATTTTTAAAGTATGTTCATGAAAAAAATTGTTTTGAGGGAATGTATTTTTTAACTTATATACTTTCTACTTAAAATAAATAATGATAATAACAAAAAATATTTTTAATTAACTTATATTCTTTGGCGCTGAAAGACAAGTCGCTTGATTTTCTACATATTAAAATAAAAAAAAAAAATGTAATAAAAAGAGAAAGTAATTTTTTTCTCTTTGTGAAAACATTGTCAAATTTAATTAGAAAAATGATAAAAAAATTTCCCAAAGTTAAATTTCCCTTTTATTAGGAAATAAAACAACAAAATAATCGATTGCTTTATTAATATTATTTTTTTTTGTTAACGCATGATGAGTGTAATTAAGTAAAATTTAAAATTCTCCCTATATGGTCTCACTATATGCTAAATTTTAATTTTAATTAAAATATTAAAAAAGGAGAACGCAGTATTTACCTTTATTTAAATTAAATTATAATTGATTTTATTATTAAAATTAAATTTGTAATTAAAAAGATTAGAATTACAACACTATATAATAAATGATACCTAATACATTGTATTCCCTTTTAAAATTTGAATACTAAATCTAGAAATTTTCATAAAGTAAATAAATATTGTTGAATTAAGTTATAAATTATTTGCCCTAAAATGAGTTATATTTATTGTACTATCATCTCGAAATGATGTTAGCTCTGGTAATATATCCATGGATTTACGGTTATCTTGGTAAAGGTATTTCCTATTATTATATTTCTTGGTTTAAATAAGTAATATCGTATTTTCAGAAACATTATGTAAGGGGAAGTATATAGTTCTATGAATTTTTTTTTTTTTTTTTTTTGCTTTGAGTATTCATTTTTCCAACATTTCAAATGGCGTTTAGTGTATTCGGTATAATGTAGATGTCGCCACTAAAGTATTTATTGTTTGTGTGTGTGTTCTCTTGAGCCTTTTCTATGAATTACATGCTCTTAAGACTTTTGTTCTGTAACTTTTCTATAAAGCCAAAACACACAATCGTTATAAAACTAATCAGATATTAAAAGCGAATATTTAGAAAATAAATTTATTACCTAAATATTAGAAAATAACAACAAGAAGTAAAGGTTAATATATATATATATATATACTTTTGTTTTTCTTCTCATTATAAAATCCCTATCTACGTCACTAAATTAAAAATATCTTCAGCCGCAAATTGATCAAATGTCACGTAATTTAGTGCTTTATATATCGTAATTGGAAACATCATTTATTAAAATTGTGTCATGATTATAAAGTATTTTAAGATTCATGCTATTTGTGATAAATGTTATTTAATACATTCAGTAATTTATAAAAAATATAAATTTTGACTCTTTAAAATGTATTTAGAATAATTCTTTTATATAGAAATTTTAAATTATAATTTTATATTTATTCTTTATTTTATTTATTTCCATCTGATCGCTATTTTGAAACTTTGTGAACCGAGAAGATAAAGAAAGTAGGATGGCTAAGAAAAAGATTATGAAAACTATATTGGGAGATTGAAAATAATTTAGTAGATTTTTTAAAGTTTGAAATTTTATTTTGTTGCTTCGTCTCTAATTTTAATATTAACTCTTCTTAAATTATGCGTTAATCAACTTGAAAGACTGAATAAATTCAGTATTCAAACAGCACGAACATCGTGTTTTATTTACATAAAATTTATCTTATGTTTAGAAAGTAAAAAAAGTGTTAATATTCTTGTTGATCAGAAAATTAAAGAATTTTTTATGAAGTTAGACACTTTTTAATTATACTTTACGTATTATTTATTTTAATATATTTTTGTGCTTTTATTAAACTTGTTGAAATACGAAGTAGTTATAGCGGTGTACACTCCATTCAATTTATGGAAGCTAAAATATATAAATTTTTTCGTTACGAATCACCTGATTATTTTTTATAAATTCACAAATTATCATTTTCAGCTTTTCCAATTTCAATCTTGATAAGCAATCAGTATACTGAAATAACTAACAGTACTGCTTTCAGAAAGTTATGACGACGCAAAATAATATTTCTGTACATTTCCAGTAAATGTAACAATAACAAGTTTCGATCTAAATGTCATGTTTTCTGAACAGAAAGCCTCATATTTATTTGCATTTCAGAGTTAATTTTAATTTTGAGTGACTGAGGTTTTAGATGTGAATGTGATATAAAATGGAGAAGCACACGCGTGTTAATTTTTACTCACTATCGGAGACAATATTAGGTCAAATTTTTAGGATGAAAAATATAATGAGTCACGTGTTGAAGCACATTTTTTTAATTACATACAATTTTTGTTACCATCTATTCAAAAATGGTATTAATTTCACAATTAAAGTAAATTTCGTTGGTTATTTTTTAGATATCATCCCATATTTCAAGTTCTAGAATATGTTAGGAGGATATTTTATCTGGTGAAATAATAATATCCTTTCTGGATATCTAGTTTATTTTCCCTCTATTTTCTGTTTTTAAAAGGGAGGTGAAGATATTACAAATTAACGTATACATGTTCAGCATAACATTCGCTTGTATGAACAAAAAAAAAATCTATACATATGTGTAAATGTATGCATTATTGAATTTCCAGTATATTTTAATTATCAAAAATTAGGTCGTTCTTCAAAATCTATAAAATTTGGGAAGATTTGAATAGATATTTAAGTATTAAATTCTTTATCATGTTTGTTAAATTCATGTTATAAATTTAATTATGACATGAATTTAATAAACTTTTATAAATTTTTATAATTTTAATATTACTAGAAATAATTGAATTATAAAAAAGTTTACAAAAATAAAAAAAAAACTCACTAATAATGTATAGAAAAGGAATTATGCGAGATACATGCAGATCATTTTATCATAAAGTCTCCAAATAAAGAACTAACTTGCTTTACGAGCTGAAATCCGTTTCGTCTCTGCTTAGTGAATTATCATCAACAGCTTTCAGAGTACAATGTGCAAACATTTTGTTCCAGACCATTTTTATATCGATTTCGAAAAAGGAAGTAGTATCTGTTGTTGTTGTCGTGTGCCAGCTAGGCTGGCAATATGGGGTGCGCTGCTCCTCTTTTCAAACTGAACCATATTTAGGTGTGGAGTCCGTCTTCCACAGTACACACATGCCATAGGTATCCATTTATAGGGTAGGCAACCTTTCACAACAATTCATACAAGGAAAGGACAAAGACACGATAGATAGAGAAAAAAAGTACATCCATGCATGAACCGGGATTCAAACCCAGGATCTCCCTATCCGCAGTCAGACACGCTGACGGAAGTAATATTTGAGAACCAAATTTTAGCTGCATTAAGAATAGTTTCGCACATTTTCCTTGAATCTTTACATTAATTTTTAAACTAAGTGATCATCATAGGACCTTGTCATTGCGAAGGTCCGAGGAAAATACTGTCACCCAATTTGTCAGACTATGTTTGTGAATTTTTGATGCACATTTTTTCCTACCTATGAAGAAATACAGAAGAAACTACGTTATTGAATAAACCTAAATGGATCTCTAATGATTTTAGTAAATGTTAAAATAGAATAAAAACACATGCCAGATTTCATTTGCAGGGATTTTAGATTGCATCTATTCAAAAGTGTTACCATTACTTCTTGTACTACTTGCACTTGCTGTTGGATAGTAAAATTTAAAATTCAAGTTTTCATAAAAAGGATACATTTGTATTTTTTGTCGCCCAACTTGTCTAGCGGGCAGCGTGCCTGATTGCAGATAGGGAGGTCCTGGGTTCGTATCCCGGTTTGGGCGTAGATGTTCTTTCTCTCTATATATTTATATCCTGTCTTTGTCCTTTCCTTGTATGAATGGTTGCCTACCCTATTCTACACTGCTGGACAATTGCTAAGGACGGATCACAAATTGCAATGTAGCATAATATTAAGCGAGATATGAGGCCTAGTAGGATAAAATATAGTTGCTACACTGTTCAAACATTAGAATAAAGAATATTTATTGTTCTGGAAAGTACAAAAGCTGGGAAACATCTGAAAGAAAAAAATATGTTCATTTGATGCTGCATACGGAAAAATGGAACAATGCATCTAAAAGTCAGAAGGCACCTTGAAGAAAGGTATCAGTACGAGATATGTCCACCTTGGGGTGTGATGCAACATTCCACACATCGTATCATACTTTGCACAACATTATCCAGCAGTTATTGAAGAAATTTATCCCATTACTCTGTAAGTGCACGGATGAGGTTGTTCTTGTTTGTCGAAGGGTAATTTCGATCAGCAACTTGCCTCCCCAAAGCATCCCACACATTTTCAATGGGGTTTAGATCTGGAGAACGTGATGGCCATACGAGGCGTTGAATAACCTCACTGTCTAGACAATCCTGAACAGCGAGTGTTCGATGACATGTTGCGTTGTCGTCCATAAAAACAAATTTATCACCGACAGCACCCCGGAAAAGACGAACATGAAGAAGTAGAACTTCATTAATGTATCTACCACATGTAGATGCGTGCGGCCATTGATCATGATGCCGTCCCATACCATGACAGTGCATGTCAGATATCGGTCCCTTTCCTGGATATTTTCTGGACGATAAGCAGTACCACTCTCGTGCCAGATCAATTGGAGTCTACAATCCAGTGACAAATTGAACCTACTCCCATAGTATGCATGCCCAATCCTTTTCAGTCCAGTTGCGATACTCACGACACCATTGCAAACGGATGGTGTTGTCTGGTCAATGGGACACACAACAGGTCTGCGGGTCCATAGTCCTCCTCCCCTTAAAGGTCTGGCAACAGTTTTTCGGGAGATCGGCTTTTCTGAGGCAGCAAGAAACTGATTTGCCACCTGCTGAGCTGTGGTGTGCCTGTTCCTTTTTGCTGATAGGACGATATACGTCTTCTGCAGGCGTCGTACTTCTAACACGACCTCCCCTGTGCCGCCTACTACACATTCCAGTAGTTTTAAATGACTTCCACAGCCATGAAACAACGCTGTGAGCGATGTCGAACTCCCTGGCAACATCTGTTATTTTTCGCCCTTCTTCGATCTTTCCAATAATTCGGCCACGCATAAAATCATCTAAGTGATGTTGGGAAGACATGCTAAAAATTTCCTGTTCACCTATTAAATCTTTCCTGTAAAACTTTGACCTGAAACAACAACTGTCCACACGCGTCAAAACCTTTAAATCTCTTATGAACGCTATCATGTGATGAACAGACGCGGAAAAAAAATTTGCATACGCATACTTCTTACTATATCCCGCACTAATTCTAATTTTCCACATTTTGCTTCCTTTCATTTTGTGGTTGCTATGGATGATAGTGTTATCCATCCTTAGCAATTGTCCAGCATTGTATAAATGGGTACCAATGTCATATGTGTACTGAGGAAGTCGGACTCGACACTTAAAAATGGTTCAGTTGGAGCAGCGCATCCATAATACCAGTCTTGCTGGTACATGACAACAACAACCTTTGTGTTTTCTTTAATTCACTTAATAAAGTGTATAGATTTCTTGTTGTTTATATAAAGAACAAGTTACCTTAATTTATATGAATTCCTTCAAATATGATAGGAAATTTTGGAAATTTCAAGGAAAATTTGTTTCTGCCAATGAACTTGAAAAAATTGCCTAATATTTTTGCTTACATAATTTAAAACTAATATTTATGATAAACTACTATATTATTTTGTCTGATGTTTATTTTAAAAAAAACATCAACAGATCGAGAAATGAGAAATTACACTAGTTTCTAAATTGTGAATATTGAAATTTTTAAGAGTATAAGTGACTCTAAATAGCCTTATTAATATATTTACAAAACTAATATAAATGCCAGTTTAAAACTTGCTTCTCAGAATAAAATTCCTCCGTAATCGTGGTATATGCCGCAGGTACGTAACGTGTGTATACAACATACTTCCCATTTTTTCGAAAATTTCAATTAATTGCAGTCAATCTAATACAATTTAAAAGAACACGCATTATTCTACATATTTCTTGTTCGGAAGAATGTTGAAGGTAACAAATAAGACATTCACTTTATTTAAGTTTTTATTTTCAGATGTGTGTGTGTGTATTCATGCATACATTACAGTTGCATTTCTATTCATAGGAAACAGTAAGATATCAGTTTTTATGTATAATTACTGAATGTAAACGCCTAATTAATAAACATAATTTTTAAAGTCACACATGATTTGTGTGCAATTGTTCGTAAAACAGTAAAACAAAATCTTTCTCTGATTTTTAGATGCTGCAATAATACATAAGAATTGGGATTATTATTATTTTTTTAATTCATTGCATCCCACATTATTTTCAGATTATAGTGATTCTTTGAGAAATAAAACTTGAGCATGAGCCATATGTATAAGAATCACAAAAATAAGAATGTAAAATTGTTTGAATATGCAATAAACTATTAAAATAATATTTTTTTATTTAATTTTATCTAATTTAGATTTCATTGATAGGATGAATATAGACAAAGTTCTGTTAGTTTCATTACGTAAAGAAAATCACTTGAAATATTTTGAGCAAGAAAAACATTTTTCAAAACTAATGACATATTTAAAATAAATTATAACTAATGACGTTTGATTAAGTAATATCAATGCTGAATAGATATTATATTCTGCTCTTGTGTGTAATTTAGAGTCTAATGCAATAAAGTGCTTTATTGATAATATTACATCTCAGAATGTTTACCGTTATTGTTTGTTAACTTGAAAGGAATTTCAGACTCTTGATAGTAGAGAATTACGTAATCCTACTAATGATTTATTAACGATTTTTTTCGAAAAAAAGGACAGGTTTGTTATAAGTGAAGAGTAAGTTCACGCTAATTTGGACAAATATCTCGATTACAAGCAGATGTAATTCTGATAAGGATGTTTTAAACTGGCCTTGAAATCATTTTTGTCAATATTTTTATGAAGTGAAAAGTCAATGATTTAAAAGTATGGTGTCTTGAAAAGCATGGTGTTAACATTTCAAAAACTAATTTCAAATATTATTTCTCAGCCTGTAAACATTGTTTAAAAATGAATATCAGACAAAAAAAAATGATTAAATTTTATGTTGATACTTAAAATGCAATGCTTTTTTGGTACAATGCTAATCTACACATTGATCACTCAAAATGTAACAGGAAGAAAAATCAGAGATATCACAGCAAAATTTACTTGGAAGATAATATATTATCCAAAGATAAAATGATTGAAATCAATGTTTTTGTGAAGTGTGGATTATGACAAAATCAGAAGTTAGTGTAGCTGCCAGTGTTGAGTATAACTGCTGCCACATGTATTGACATACAATAAAAAAGGCTCTGGATATATCTTTCTGATTTAGTAGCCCATGTGGCTTCCACATATTACCAAAATTGATTTGGTGTAGCAGGGAATGGTGTATCCTCGGTCAGTTATTGTGCAAGCATGTTCCACACATTTTTGATTAGCGATAAATTAGGAGAAAAAGCAGTCCATGGAAGTAATTCAATTTGATGAGTATAGAGGTTCTCTTGAAGATTGCTTGACATGTGGGGCAGGGAACTATCCTAGTGAAATGGTGGAACTATCCTAGTGGATGATGAAGCATTTATTTATGGAAGGACTTTGTGCTCCTAGAGATATATCACTGGTAATACTGTACTGTTAATGTTTACTAGAAGGAGGCGATAGTTAAATACATGATTCTATCCAACATCACAATACCCCCTTAAACCACGATTCCATGTGTAAGACCAGTGGGAGATGGAAAACGAACAGCGTCTCTAGATTTATATCCGTCTATCATGGTGTTGCAAGTAGAAGTAGAATTCATCAGGAAAGAAAAGTTCCATCCATTCCATTGCCGATTGCGTAGTTCATCGCCTTAATGGTATAGCAAACGCCCGTGGTTTTGAGTCAAGGGCAAACGGAACAATAAATAACTTATGGACATTTCCTTCAACTACAAACGATATTGATGGTGCGAGCAGACATTTCATGAAGCGTAAGACTGAAACAGTTGTGGTATGGTTTGAGATGTGGCTGAGCAATCCATCACAACCATCTTCACTATATGCCTTCCACCATGTGAGGTGGTGCAACGAGTTGGATGCGATCCATCTCATCGGTACGTCGTTTCCTCCTGCATCCAGCAACAGATCTACATCATTGTTGCTTCTTTTCTTTCAACACGACCAGCGACTTCTCTGAAGGAAAATCAGCAATCCTTATAGACTGCTATTCTTTCTCTGACGAATTTAAAAATTTACTTGAAAGATGCTCGTTGTTTTCTATTAAGCATAATTAAAAGGTTAATGAAAAAAATGTCTTGAAAAATTTAAATAAGGCATTCTCTTTTAACGTAATATAGCACTTGCAGGTCATGCATTTTACTTCTTTTACTCATCCTCTATTCGCGTTTTTAATTTCTTTTTTTAAAGTAAAAAGCAGAACTATTTTTTATACAAGCTTTAATTGCACCTACATATAAAAATTTTAGTTGGATGTGATTCCACGGATACGACCCTTTACGTTTAATATAAACTAGTTATTCTAGAAAATTATCTGAGTTCTTTATTAGAATTTTCATATCATACAAATTTCCTCGTTTTTCTGCAACTTTATTCTTTTTACAATGAACAGTATTCGTTACAGAAAATAAAATATTAATCTAAGTGATTATAAGAGTTTTAAAAAGTGTTTAATGTTCTTGAAAATAATATAAAAAGTATATAGAAAGATTTTTCATAAATTGTATTTTTGAAGAAAATGTAATAAGAAATTTTTTTTAAATACATTTTTTGATGAAGATATAGTAAGTAGAATATTTTTGCATAAGTTATATTATTTGAAAATTTATTAAAGGGAAGGATTTTCTATGAAATAATTTTTTGAGGGAGAATATAATAAATGGAAATTGCATCACATTTGAAAGATTTGAACTTTCGACAAAATTTTACTTTCGGCGATTTCAAATTAAGTTAAAAATTATAAAGCTTATTTAAATGTACCATAGTGAGATCATTGTTTAATGCATTTACACAAAGAAATACCTGAATAAAATATAATTTAAGTAACAGAAATTATGTTGCTTCTTAAGATACCTTCAAACATTTCTCTTTTTCATATTTAAGTATTTCATCTGGTTTTTTTCATTAAAAAATCATTTGGTACATAATGTCTATTCATTCTATGTGTTTATCTTCTCCCGAATTTGAATGCATAAGGGTTTTTAGAATTCTGTTAAATTGATCGCCTTTAAACTTAGTTTTCCATATCTAATATAGATATCAAAACTTTGATGATTAAAATTTAAAAAAAAATTAATTTCAATCATTCTTAATTTTCACAACTAAGACATTTTAAAGACCAAACCTTTTATTGCTTTTGCTTAAGTATTAATTTTTATTAGTTGTTTCTTTTATAAATGTTTTAGACATAAAAATTACAATAGTCATTGTTTAGATTGGATATTAGTAGATAAATTTAATATTATAATCACACACACACACGGTAGTATTATAATTCTGCATGTAACCATAATATTTAAAAAAAATCCACACATTGCTTCGTGTAAACCATGTAATTGTGATACAAGAAATTTCATTTTATAACCAATAATTACTTCAATGTAATTATTATCTCTATTTTTCTCAATTATAATGCAACTCATCAATTTTTTGGGAAATTTATGAGAGTTACTCAATGTTTTATACATTGATTCCTAAATATTTTTTTGATGTTTTTTATATTAAATTATTATTATCTCTTATTATGTAAATTATTAGAGTGTTTTGAAAAAGATAAGCAAGGAAAAACTTTCTTATTGATTTAATTGATTTTAATTATTTATTAACCAACATTTTCTACAACCCATTGATTTTTAGATAAAAAAGACATTTTTGTTGCAGATTAAGCTAAAAAATGTAATACTCAACCATCATTTATAGACTTGAACTTTGTTTGAATGTTAAAATTATTCTAAGAAAGTATGTAAACTTTATTGAAGTTAATAATATATTAAGAAAACAAGCATTCTCTGACTTTCTTCCACTGTTTTCATGAAGTACTATGATATATATTTTTGAAGAACTATGATATATATTTTTGCTTTAAAGAACATTCATTATACTTTTCTATAACATTAGTTCAATTTAAATGTACAAAATAAGTCAATGCAATGCTATAAAATAATTAAAAAGAGAAATGAACTTTTCCTCCAAATTATTTATCAATATTTATTACAATTTATTTTAGATAACGAATCTTTATTTGCTCAACTATGTTTGTTTGTACCTTCAATTTTGTCAATTATTCAAATTTAAGTTGTTCGTCTGGTAGAGGAGCCATTCTTGCATATTTAACAGTGAAATAATCCAGTATTAGACCTCTCATACATAACACAAAGAAGCTATTTTCACAATTTTGGCACCTTTATTTTGCTGTGCATACGTGTAATTTTTTTGGAAAATGTTATTTTTGAAGGAGTTTAATTTTTTAAAGCGTAAGGAGGTTTAATTTTAATATAAAATAATTTCATTAGGATTCTATGACATAATTAATAATTATAGTAATGAAAAATATAGTTCTACTTTTCCTTATTTACTGAAATCAGCGAAATATTCTTGGTTTTTCAATAAACCATTATGGTTGATATTTTCACTAAGAAAGTTGGAAAACAACAAGGCCTGGATATAAAAAAATTGTTTCAAATATTTATCAAAAGATGACACCATATCCTTGAATAAAATCAAAGGTTGCTTCGGGCAAATTTTCTATTTTTAAGGAAAATATCAAAGCCAAAAGAAGGTTCCATAATAAAACAATAACTAAAATTCGTTACTTTAAAACACCATGATTAGCATCGATTAGAATTTTAAGACCAAAATTTTCTATTCCAAAATTTGTGTTCATTTTTTGTTCAATAGCACATTGCCAAATGAAGAACTCAAAACAGAATTCTAAGTGAGAATCATTTATAGTAATTAAGGATGAAAAAAATTAAGGAATAAATGAAGTGTAGGTGTATTTAAATGATTGCCTTTAAGGTACCCGTACACGTTGAAAACGTCAATTTCAACCAAAAAATGATAATTTTATTTTATTCTTTCGTTAAATAAGGAATTTAAATAGCTTTCTAAAACAGGTTTGCTTTTGTCTCTATGTTAATTATATAGATTTCGAGATATAAAGGATTTCGTAAATATTAAAAAACCAAAAGTGGACATATTTAAAGAACCGGAAGTGGGCGTTTAAAGGGCCAGAATGATATTAAAAATTAGTTTAAACAATGTTTAATTTTGAAATGTAAATTTAGTAATCTTTTAAAAGATACATAAAATAATTATTATTCCGGAAATCAATCAGAAAATCAAATAAAAAAATTAATCTGCAAATATGAGAATTTCTTATAAAGACACAACACTTTAATCTGTAAATGCGATTTTCTCAGAACTGGCTTTTTTTACCTATAAATTGCACGCTTCAAAAACGATAACTCAAAATATTTTTATAATATCACTATGGAATTTCCTGAAAGTGATCTGTATATTATTTTCTAGGAAATGTACTAAAATAATTTTAATCTCTAAAATATTTCCCTATGGCATGTTATTCGAATAATATATTGCATGTTATTCGAATAATGTATGGCATGTTATTCGTAATGTATGGCATGAATTATATGGCATGTTATTCGAATAATGGAATAGAAATTTTGGCTAAAATTTCAGTATAAATATTCAACTTGCCGCAATTTTTTTATTTTTTTAAAAAAACTTAAAATTTTAATACATGCTCTAGATAACAACATACAGATTATTTGGTATTAATTTTTTTCAAATATGTTTAAAAGTTTTTGATGTAGCATTTCTTAAATTTTTTTAAAAAATGCTTAAAATTGTATACATATTTAACATTTCTGAAGAATAATATTGGAATATATCAGATTTTAGTAGCTCAATATTAATGTTTTCTAAAGTGAAATAAGAAAACATTTTTACAATGTATATATATGCAGTGCATTTAAAAGAAGTGCTCTGAACGTGTTCGGGTACCTTAAAAAAATTAATGCATTTGATACCAATTTAGAGATGGAAATAATTTTGAAATGTGGTTTTTAAAAAGTTAAAGAATCTTTTTCAATGAATTTGTAATTTCTTAGTGATTTCACATATGATAAAAAATTTAAAATAAAAAAATAGGTAAAATTTTTTTGATCTACTAGAAATTCCAGTTAGCAGTTTCCAAATTTCAAATACTATATTTCTCTAACCATAGGGTCATCAATTAGTTAAACTAGATCGAAATAATAATGTAAGCAGCTACATACCTCGATATATAGCTAATTTGTTGGAAAAAGAGAGAAAAAATTGATATTAAGGTTATTTTGCTTATACCCGATAAATCTCTTGATATATCCTATGACTATTTTTTGCACATTTGAACTTATGAAATGTGCACAATCTAAATGTCGAATGCAATATTTTAAAGTGTTTGAAAAGTTATTACAAAGGAAAGTATTTGCTTTTAGAAGTGTTGTTAAAAGCATTAATGCTATAAATATTATAATGTAGAAAAACTCAAATGAACAAGAATTTTTCAGATGAATATTAAAAATTAGTAATTTTTAAGTCAACTTTATTCCAAACAAATGATACTGAAATAAAAGTATTTGAAATATGTTTATTCATGATAAAATATGAATTTACATAGTATAAGTCATGATATAAAATAACGTATTTTTTAAAAGAAAAAAGTTCTACAAAGTGTAACAACGGTATCAATATTATAAAAAAAACTTTGTCTTAATTTTATGATCTTAAAATTTGCGGTTGTTTCGTAGACGAGAGAGAGAATTTGAACTCAATAATTGCAATATTACATATTTTTGCTGTTTTTTAGTATCCTTAAAATTGGGAAAGAAATTTAGATAAATCAAAACGGCACTTGTATCGCAGTAAACTTTTAAATCAATATACAAATTTTTATTTTAAATCAGTATTCAAATCATATGTAAGCAACAGTGATTTCTTAAAAATGTTATACTCTCTTCATGTATTGGTATATTAAATTTGTAAACAATATCGATTTGAATTTAGGAATTACTTTTCAAATTAAAACGATAAACTTAGAAGCATTTATGATTAATGAAAATAAATATAATTTGTTGATATATATTCAAATAAAAAATGTTTCGATATACGAATACGTAAATAAATTTCCTGATAAATTGATATGAATCACGCATTAATGGTATTAATTCTCAAAAATATAATTTTATGTTAGTTTATATAAAGAAGTCCATCAATAAGAACACTTTTCAAAAGGAAACATTCAAATAGAAATTTTACATAATTTATGAACGGAATGTATTGATGTGTATATACATAATTATATTTTAATGTTTTATGGGAGCACAGGTTTGAAAAAAAATTGATTATCCAATTTATTGTGTGGTTATAATATATTCATGAATGGAAAACAAAGTGATTTTTTTCATATTAAGATGATAAAAGTAAAAAGAAAATATTAATTTATAAACATACATAGTTTTAGAATATTCCATGAAATTAATGAAAATTATTCATTTTGATGTAAATTTTTAATGTAATTAAGTTAATATTTCAAATTCCTAAAATCATTTCATTGAAACGTATCCAAGATAGTTTATGTAAGTGCAAAAACTGAAATATTTTAAACTAAAAGTATAAAAAAATCAATTTGAGATTTTAAAATATATTAAATATTTTAAAAAAATAGCATCAATAATATCATGAAGAGTAAAAAATGTATTTTTATATTTTTGAATAATTTGATTCATCCAATTTCTCTCCAAAATGTGAAAATAAATTATAATATTTGTTATTAAAATGAAAATTATGACTTAGAACTTTAAATAACTTGAATAATAAATAAAAATTTAAAAAACGCTTACAAGGGGGCATTTTCATGACAAGTTTGTTTCATTAAAAATCGTTGTAAAAAGTATTTCAGTTTACGTATTAGATATCAAGAAACTTAAAATTGAAATATAATTTAAATGGTAATGAAACTTCAGTTTAATGTGGAATAATTAAGTTTGGATTAGGAAATAAATGATAATTTAATAAATGCTTACAATGGAGTATTTCCATATCAAGGTTATTTCATTACGAATCTATCTGTTTAAAATATATATAAAGTATATAGTTCATATATAAAGAAATTTAATATTGTGAAATATAACTTAAGAATATATATATATATATATATAATTGACAATAGCTAGATTCTATTTAAATTTATATATTTAGTTCTAACTTTTCATTTTATTATCAAATAAAATACTTTACATTTCTTCAAAGTGTATTCTACATACAGTTTTTTTATTTTTAAAATTAAATTAACTTATTGAAAACATTGGGCAGAGTTTATATTTAATTTTTTTAAAATTTCAACTCTTATAGTTTTATTTTATGTTGAAAAAATATTTTGCCTAGTTTACCGTTAATGATAAGGAAATTTCAGATTAATTCGTGAAAATCGATTAAATTTTAACTTAAGTGTTTTTTCAGTTGATAAAAATAGTAATATAATTTAAATAATTAAGTTTTTGCCATATCAGAAGTCATTTTATTCAAATTTTCTTTTTCAAGTGAAATTATATCAAATTGGTATTTGTTTTAAAATATATATCATAAATATTTGAAAAAATAAATTAAATTTCATAAGTATATGACGTATGTGTTTGCAATTCTTTTTGCATTGTACATTTCTATAATCCTTTTTGTGAGTAACTTACTAATAAATATTAATATTTTATTTACATAAAACAAAGCATCCATTCCATAGCTTAAAATTGTGTGTAAAATCAACTTTTCAGTTCCATGATTTTAAATTTTGATAATTGAAGAGCGCGCGCGCACACACACACGCTAGTTATGATATATTAAGATTAAATTGTCTTAGTTATTAAACCAAAGGATATTTCTAGTAATTTACAATTCAATTGAGATTTGATAATTTTAAACAAATGAATATATTTATAATGAATTATCAGTCAGTTAGATAATGAATTGGAAAGAAAAATGTAAAGGAAAATATCGTGGTTCTCAAAATGTTGCATTTATTTTTATCAAAATGAAAAAGGGAAGATATTTTACTTTCCATATCTGCATGTGCTTAGATACTTATAGAAAACAAGCAATCTCTTTTTAGAAGTTTATTGGAATATTTTTTTTTTATTTTTGATATATTATATGAAAAAGTATAGCAAAGATTTGCTTATGCAATATGAAACATTCTCCTTTGAATTGAAATAATGATGAACCATTTTATAATATTATGGAAACAATTACATTTCCTTAAAGTAATATTCAGTTATAAACAAAAATAAATTAGTAGCACGTGAGAGATATTTTTATCACTACAACATAAAATTAACATGAAAATTAATCATACGAAATGTTTATCATTTAGTTATCTAAACATATTTTGATTATTTTTTATTTTAATTTTACTTGAATTATTATTTATATTATTATCTTTAATTAAAAATAGATATTCAAATTTACATAAAATTTTCATTATTTAATTTGATAATTTGTTAATGAAATTAATTTGTACGAGTAAATGTAAAAAAAAATAAGGTAGTTCATTGAATTTTTTAAGTTTGTTTTCAAGCAAATCAATTTTATTAATCAAATATATGAGAACAAAATCTCAGAGAAATGTTCTAAGTAAAAATCATTTCTCGAAATTGAATACATCTTTTTGAAAGTATTTTATTAAAAGAGAAATCTGTTGATAATCTCTTTTTACTTTTTTCATCTTTCAAATATAAAAAAATATAGCGATGTTTTATTGATCTATTTATTTAAACGTGGAATTGCATCTGAGTACAAATGAATAAATACAGTACATTCCATTTGATGAAATACAATTTACTAAATAATTGAAAAGTTTGAAATAATTTGCTTGTTCATATGCAGACAATTTAGCTTAATCCGATTGTTTCTATTGAATTTGAGCAATTAGTACCTTTAAATTCATGATTATATCTTACATTCTTAAATACATTTTGAATAACTTATTTTCTTACAATTCTAATTAGTCTGATATTATTTACAACTGTTAATAACTTAAACACTTTTGAAAACAAGTCATTACAATTTAGTTTCATTTAATACAAGCTAAAATTATGGAGTAATAATCTGAAACTGAAATATAGTAATCTATATAAAATAAAATATAATAGCTAATTTAAATATTATTTCTTTTCTGATTCTTTATGTTATCGATAGTAATTAAAGAAATGAAACAAAAAGTGCATTAATTTCTAATTTAAAACATGACTTGATACGTGAATGTGGAGTGCATTATTTTTAAATTTAAGAATGTATGTAAAAATAAATAAATAAATAAAATTTGATGCGTCAATTAAATTAAAGAATTTCATCTAAACGGCATATCTATAAAAATCAATACCCACCCAAGATAAGTTAATAACACTTGCTTTAAAGTTCTATATTATAATTCTTTAAAAACATAATTCCTTATCACTATAAGAAATTTCTTTTTTTCTTAGAAAAATTATTTTTTCATTTTTTTACCTGTCTCGTCTATTTCAGATGACATATTCCCAAAAGGATTCACAAAAATTTTCTCGAGAAATCACACACACATTTAACTTTCTATCTTGTCTCTCTTGTAAGACATTATTTGAAAATTTGGAGAACTGCAACGACTTCATGAATGGTCAAGGATCCGGCTTCCGATGTGTCCCAGGAGAAATCTCCAGGGATGGGTAGGCAGTGAAAGGCAGCGTGAGGCCTCCTTCTGAGAAGGAGGGCCACTTCTTGGTCCATTCGTCAAGAAGGGCAGGCTGGCGTTGATCGACGATCTGCCTCTGGATCGCTTCGACCGGCTTCTTCATTTGTCACTGAGAGATGGATTGTGGGCCGGATAATCAAACAGTAACCTTGCTTCCACCAGAAATCGGAAACAAAAAAGAGGAAGAAAGGAAAAAGAAGATAGACTATCCCAGAATGGATCGCTTGTGGTTTGGGGTCTACAATGGAAAGATGTAAGCTTTGATGGATTGGAAGGCAAATATTAGGGACTTGGGATGCCTGAAATCTTGGTACCCCAATCTCACGCCCCCACACGCCCCCGATCTCCATTTTAGAGGGCATCATTTGTCTTCCCTTTCCTTCGTCTATAGATTCCTTTGCTCACTCAATGATTTGTGGCAATAGAAGAGAATTGACAATCTCACTTCACGATTGTCGAAAACAAATCACGTTCTTACTTTCACCCTCATCTCTTATCCAAGCTCTGGGTGATGAGAGTGAAATCCCTATTCCAGCCAACCTAATCGATATTCAACAATTGCTGAAAAAAAATAATTTTCTTTGTTTGAAGTTTATAAACACAAGAGCTTCTGTATATATATATATA
This sequence comes from Latrodectus elegans, assembly GCA_030067965.1. Lineage (NCBI taxonomy): Eukaryota > Metazoa > Arthropoda > Arachnida > Araneae > Theridiidae > Latrodectus > Latrodectus elegans. Next base: position 19,329,315 of record CM057809.1, read on the forward strand.
TATATATATATATATATATATATATATATATATATATATTCTCTTTTTATCAGTTAACAGCTATTAAAGAATGAAATTACATAAATACATAAATGTTATATAAAGAAATGGAAGAAAATTTAAAATGAAAAAATAAATACGTGTAGCAATGAAAATAAAATCTGTATTCTGAAAAACATAATGGATATTTGAAAATTATTTCATTTAATATCATTGGTTTATAAATTTTTTGCTCATTCATCTTAATATTAAAAATTTTGAAATTCAGTTTGGCAACTTTCAATTTATAAATTAAATGATAGTTTTTACGTATGCCAGGAAAAATAACTGATCAAATTTTTAATAAAAGTATATTTATTTATGAATAACTTTAAATCACATACACACATACATTGGAGTTGCGTAACCCCATAGGACAGCTATTTCTTTATAAAATATTAATCGTTTTCAAATAGCTGTAGATTTTTTTACATTATCAATGGATTAGCGTATAAATAAATTTATGCGCTAAATATTAATGTATAATCAACCTTTACATTCTCATTACTTACCCTGTAGAGTTTATTTTATTCATACTTAATTAAATACTTTAATACAACATTTCAAAACTCATTACAAATTTAACACTGGTTATTTCCTCTTTTCAACTTAACTATAGTTACTATCCAAATCATCCTAAATCAAGTAGAAAATACAATTTTGATTTTTGCGAAAAAGATGTTTCGCAACTTAAATATTTTCAACCGTGGTAAAATATAAAATTTGAAAATTATTACTTTAATAAGATAATTTTTTGGTTTTAATATTTTATGAGCAAAGTATCATCCGGTAATAATTAATTAGAATGTTTTTTTTATTAATTCCAATTAATTTTTTCGTTCTGGTTCTCCCATGGCTATAACCATTTAGGACTAACTTGAGTCTTAGATGCATGAGTTTTGAAACTATGAAACAAGTGTATAGATGTGGAAATAAGGCAATTCTTTTCTTAGAACTTATTACAAATATTGTCTACAAATTATTTAAGTTTAAGGATAACAAGATATATAAGAGATTTTGAAATAATATTTATTAATAACAGACACAAAATCAATGTTTTCAATTGGAACTCAAAACTTATTGTATTTTTTTAAGTTAAAAATAATCGTCAGAAATCAAACATGATTCTGTTTACTTTCTCAAAATGTAAGTAAAATTTATTATTTTCTTAGGGAATGGGATTATTCGTTTACTGTCAATAAAAATATTTCTAAATGATAGATAACAAAATGTATTTAGATAACAAATTTTCGTAAGTTGTTAATATTAAGGCAAATATTTGTTAATTCTAATTTTACTATATCATTTAACGATTTATGCGTTCATACAACTGACTGTAATAATGAGATTTTATGAATGCCAAGAATTTTAGTAAAGTTTTATTAAAAACATGAAAATAAGCTTTACAATAAGCAAACGTAATAGCCAGTATTCATTTGTGTTACACGATCTCATAACGAATCCCTGTAATCATTACTGGCAATCATTTATTGGATAATAATAGTAAAAATATGTTACTGATTTTTAAGAAAATATAATTTTTATGAAATTTAATATTAAGTGAAATTTTTTTGAGTTCAAAACTAGTAAATGTTTTAAATTGATTTTGCATTATGCCATTGTTTTACTGTATTTTTCTTCTTTTTTATTTTCCTATTGAGACAAAAAACTAGCATATGTGTGGCTTGTATTAAAGTAATTCATCATATATCAGAAGTTAGTTTAATAATAAAAATGATATTTCTGATATTCTGTGTCTGCTTGAATCAATTTCAAAATATTTATCTCTGTCTCACTTAATGATTTCGAATTTTATTTAATAAAATTTGGATTTTTATTATGATTTATGAATCAGATTTAATTGTGATTTGGAAAAGGTAAATATTTTGCTATTCATATGCAATCAGAAAGATAATTTTTATGAATCATCTCTGATTCTTACTAATGACATCAAATTTGTCTCAATTTTAAACAAATCTACAGCTGAATTGTAAATTTATTGAATTTAAGGTCAATTGCAACACAAATTTATTATTTCGTTTCATATATACACTATCAAATTGTTTTTAAAAAATGGAAATCAAAAGAGATACACTAGAAATTCTCGACGTAAATTAAAATTAAATAAAATTCTTCAAAACAGTACGTAAAGGTGTATTTCAAGTAATCATTTAAAATAAAATATCCAGTAATTGCAGTTTCATCATTGTTTTCTAAATTTTCAACCAAAAGTCATTAAGCAGCACGCAATATTATTTAGCCAACTAAATTCATCTATTTCCGCTAATTGAGTGCTAATTTAAAAACGCACATCTGTTTGCAATTACTTCAAAATGAATTCCCCTTAGTTAGTCGATGCATCGTCAAACATTTCAAAATAGAAACTTGTCAGGAGTGAGAAAATTAGGGAATTCTTATGGTTATTATGCTGCTCAGGTGATAAAGACTCTTAACAAAGTGATTTATGTAATATTCCCAAACGACAACATAAGCGCAAAGAACGCCTCAACTCAATAGATCCCATCTGGGAGATTTATTCCTATCTTTCCCTCTAGATGGACATCAATATTTAACAATTGTCCTCAATTCAATTTCATTTAAGGCCCTTACCCATACACCTCCTATTTCTCTTCTCCTTCGCCCGTCGCATATATTCACATTTTTACAAATCTTAACTTGAAAGAGGCAGCCAAAGTAATTAAGTGAAAGAAGACTGTTTCCTGGAAGATCCATCATTTATTTACTCTTTTATTTCCTCTCATTTTCCGGAAGTTTGTAAATGTTTGATGCCATTTATTAAATGTGGAGTCGAGAAGCTCGGTCAAGAGCCGACACAAGATGGATTAAGTTGAAAAGAGAGTCAAAACGGGGAATGAAGGGCTGTTTATACTATTGGAAATAAAATCAGAGCCCTTCTCTTTTCCCCAGTATCTTTAATACGGAGAAAACATGCAATTAATCTCTATTTTCTACTTTTTCCGCCTTCGCCACTTGAATCGTAACTCACTACGGGGAAGGAGACGTCAACACTGGTAGGCCGTCACACTATAAGACATACATACGAAATTAAAGCCATTCAAAATTGCATAGTTTGAAGTTTTCTCCATTCAAAGATTGCTTTCCGGAGCCTACGGAGACTTGATTTCGATTCCCAGTACCTCCCCACTTCTGTGTTGGGAATGAATAGAGATTAATAATGGTCGTGTCACAGACCTAACTTTTACGTTTGAAAAGGAAGAGATTAGCTTCTTTCGAAATTTCTCTTAATATTAAATGATTTCTCTTGGCAATTTCTAAATCTAACGGTGCCCTCGAACAAGTGCGCTTGTTTCTCGAAGATGAAATATAAATTTGATTTTTTCGCTATTTCTTCAGGTCCAACCAGGTGAAATGAGTTAGTGTGCTTTTATTAAAGTGGGGTTCCTCAGGGAGGAAATCCTTCAAAATACTGTTTTGTCGCTCGTGATTAAACATGCACAATCGTCTGCTATTGTAAAACGAGATTTCGAGATGGAACTGATCATTGAACTAAAATCTCAAGAGTTCGTATTAAAAAGGGCTTTCTCTTGCATTGCGAATTAACTCAAGAGGATGATTTTTGTAAGAAAAAAAGAGTTTCACTCGCAATTGTTTTCAATTTAACTGTAGTTTTTTTTCAATTTATTATTTTCAGTTTTAAATACCTTCCTAAAATTGTTTTTGTCATTGAGTTTGAAAATTATTTTAGCATAAGCAGAAAAGATTATTCCTGTTTTACCAAGAGATCAAGTAACTGAAGAGAAAATTTATTGGATGGTTTTTCTATTGTGTAATGAGAAATTTTTATTTCTTTGTATCTAGATTTATCCTTTTTCTGAATTTATATACTAAATTAGCATTAAATAAGTCAAAGATGAAATGAAATTAAATAGTTTAATTAATACAACTAAATAATATAATTAAATAATAAAGTTTTGTACACTAGCATAATCAGATGTAGGAATTAATTATATTCATTAGTTTGAAGGGTTTTTCTTACTTGCGTTTTATGATAATAATAATTGTGAAATATAAATCTAATACAATCTGCGAGAAAATATAATCAGTAATTAAAAATTAATATTATTCTATATAACTATTCTGTGTAAAATAAGTTGTTACAAATATTTCCTATGAAGTCATTATTATGTCAAATAATTTAATTCACGTTTATGAAAACTTAGCTAGGAAAAATAAAATAAAATTCTGTAAATTTCGAATAAAATATTAAAATTTACAGCTCTGGTTGAAATATCTATCTCAAAGTTTGGTAACATTATTAAAATTGAAATATTATTTGTCTCCATTTTTAAAAACATTTACATACATACATTTCAAAGATATTCGAAAATATATGTTAAAGAACAACTCCTAAGAAATAAAAACTGTATTTTAAAGATGAATATTTTAAGGTATTTTTTATTATTTAAAATTGACTTCTTCTATCGAAAAGCGTTTTGCTATATAAGTTTTTTACAGTGCTTCATTATGAGAAAAATGCATGAATATTTCCCCCTTCATCTTTTTTCTTTCCCTTTTTTCTTTTCTATGCCTGGCACCGATGTTAATATTGAAAAAGCAACTCTACATGAATTATTTATGATTTAAGTTCAATGAATTTAAATGTTTTTCAATTCAATGAATTTAATTGAGGATAAATGCAATATCTGCTATACTGTATACATATTTAAATGATGAGCTGATGATGATTTGATATAACTACTTTGCAATATAAGGATGGGAATAACTATGCTCTTTATTTTGAATATATTTAAATCTATATGTATTATTGTGTGTATATATTACTCTATCCACAGATCAAGAATATCATTTCTGCAATAGCATTTAAAAATCTATATTTTTTCATACTATAAAAAGATACTGAAACTATTAAGAATTATTTTCTTGAAAATTTCAAGTGTATTTAATGCAAATGCATGAAAATTATTCAGCCACAACATGCACTTATACTATTCATAGTACTTTACGTTAGTGTTTTATTCTTATTGAACACAGATGCACCAAAAAAGCCTCTCATCCCACATAGAACATTCCTTTACTCGAATCCAATAAACAAACTGAAAAGAATTGAGTTCAATGGAGCGGAAATAGTTAACTAGAAACACTCAACCTCCAGTTACAATAGCAGACAGAGAGTTAAATTTCTCCATTCCGAATAAAAGGAAAATAAATGATAGGTTATCCAGCGGACCAAGCTGGTTTCTTCGCCTGATTACGGAGGATCAAGCAAGACTGGGCATCAGCAATCCTCGCTAATCCCAGTTCTCTGGGCACCAAAAGAGGGAACACTTGCTAGTTTCATCCCTGTCTGAGACCTTAAGGAATGAAGAAAGAAAAGAGGCAGGGCTGTCATTCCGTTAGCTATTTAAGAGCATTGAAGGAAGCCTCTAACTTCTCTGTCATCCATTATCAATGACTTTCATCAAACACCGAGAACCGTAAAGGGGTTGTCTTCGATCTGTTTGCGAAAGGGGAGAAAAGAATGGCGTGGTATAAATTTTAATTGAGACCCATAGAATGGCTCCAGCTTAACCTGAAAGAAAGGAAAGAAGATTCTTTACAGCTATGTGTAAGACGGATTACAGTATAAATTATCGGTGACCGTCACCGTGGGATAGTATGAATGTTTACATTTTGAAATAAATTTGACTAAATGCTGGGTGTTAAAGGGAATTGGAACTTTATGGTTCTCAAGTAATGAGAATGTCTTACTTCCAATTTTTTGATATACCATAACAGATAAATGTTAATGAAAAACTGTAAACAAGAGTTTTTGAATCTTCAAAAATTTATGAAATTTTCAAATAAATGTTACTTTTAAAATGTCAATGAATTATAAATCTATTTATAGATTTAAATCATTTTATAGATTCATCTGAGAATAAAAGTTTGCTATTTTTAAAATTATATTTCAGTTTTAAAGGCTAATTATAGTAATTTAGATAATAACTTAATTACTCAGGGTAAGTATACGAAGCTAACAGAAGTTATCTTATTCCCAAAGATATAAAAACAATTGGTTTCACAATATTAAAAATTGATTATTAGAATGAAGTTCACCTGTACTTATATTGATGGTTAAAATTGAGGGAGTATAAGTTGAATTTTTTTATTAAAAAGGCTATGATGTTAAAATTAATAACAAGGAAAAATGAGTTGTGCATAAAAGGAAAAAAAAGTTGTACATAATATTTAACAAAAATACGAAAATTAAACATATTTCTGAAAGAATAGAAATTAATATTCAAAAATGACAATTAAATAATATCTTTCAACAATTCTAGATAAAGGAATTTTTAATGCATATTAAAAACATCATTTTTCATTGTAATCATGGGTAAGTGAATGTTTTTACAAAGAAGCGTGAGAATCAAGTTACTTTTGTAATAAGAATTATTCTTTAAATGATATCTGAATTTTTGATAGAAAACAAAATTTTTTTCTGAAACTGATGCAGATTTGTGCGATTGTCTGATGTGTAAATCAAATTTAACAATGAATCCTTTGTATTCTCAATGTATGAGAGGAGAATTTATTTGTATAAAAAATAGAAATTTGTTTTAAACAGATTCTATATTAATGAAAGTAGATTGTATTTCAGTTTCGAATTGGAAAATCTAAAATTGTGTCATGCAAGAGCTAAACGAGGAATTTTAAACTAACACATATCAAACATTTCAGTGATGACAATTTATTGGCTATTTTAAAAAAAAAAATTCCTGATAAATGTAAAATGTTAATTATGATTTGTTAGATGATCTGTTCTAAGAGGAAAGGAGAGAGAGAGAAAGATGTATCTTAAGCTAAAAAGATTAAATTACAATAGAAGAATTACAGTAGTTTTAATATGTGTTTCACATTATTAAGTATATTTTATTTAGTTTTGCATGCTTAAAACTAAAGCCTTAAGGTTTTATGGAAATCTCTTATAATGTTTAATTAGTTGGTTTGTTTGTCGCTCAACGGTCATTTCTTGCACACGAGGGTTAATTAAACCGGGACCTACGCATTAAAGTGGATTTCAAACCACTACAAACATGTGGTGGTTCTATCACAGAAAACTATTATCAAAAAATATATTCCAGGAATTTTAAAATGATCAATTATTTTCTCAGCCATATTATTATTATTATTGTAATTAAATCATATAGATTTCTTATTATCGAGAAAAAGCTCGGTATCTTGAGAAAAAGAAAGCAATAAAAGTTTTATATTTTTATAATAATTAAAATGCCATTAAAAGCTTAACTTTTGCATTAAATTAGTTATAATTTAATTTTTTTTTAAAAAAAGTAGATACATAAATCATTAGAATGAAAAAAAATTTATATCTTAAAATTAATAGCGCAAAACTGCACACGACGTTTCTAATACATTCCAAAATTTCAAGTTTTAATTCAGAATTAAGTATCTTAGTTTTATTTCGAATCCTTATTTGGGCACAATTCGCAAGTTGCAGCTTCTATAAATTTCTTAATCATGTACACATCAGCTTTAAGATCTTGTGATATACTTGCAACAAATCTTTAAATATATACTAAAATATATTGAAATACATTTATTTTAAAACTTAAAATAATATTGTCTTCTATAAAACGTTTTACTATTATTATTATTTAAACTTGAGTTTTTAATACGAGTATAACATCCAAAACTAATGAAATTAATTAAAAAAAATAACTAAAATGATTAATCATCAAGAATTGCAGTTCGGGATAAAAGAAAACAATTTTACATTATTTACACATACCATTCTTGGCAAATATCTCGCATTTAAGAGAAAAAACTTTTTCTGTTTCTGAAATGTTTCATTGTCACATATTATGCGTTTGTTACAAGTATATACATAAAATACTATCAATTTCAATATTAATCAGTATTTCTAATTTCTAGAAGCTGACATAACTTGATATCATTAGTGTTATGAGTACGCTTTCGATAATTGACACGTCTTGAAGTAACGAAATAGAAATAACGCTAAATCAAGCTATAAGGAATTAGAAACTCAAGAAGAAAATATTATCTTACACCAAGTACGCGTTAAATTCTTTACGCCTTGATCACCGAGTCATCTTGAGAACGGATTGCAAATTCAATTACAACACAGTTTCGTTTCCAAAACCTATTTTATCACAACATTTTCATCCTCTCAAACGTGTTCGACGGGGAAGAGAGAAACGGATAAAATACAAAACAAAAATAAAATAATAACAAAAAAAAGAGATAGAGAGAGCGAAATGGTTTAAATGCCAAGGAGAGGCAAAAAATAACGAAATAAAAATCGAAACGGCAAGTGCAGATGAGGGAAATAACAAGTAACAGATTGTAGCGCTAAATTAATCTCGGGGAAGATGCCAGTCGTTACTCGGGATTTCCACAAAAGTGTTTCACCTTGGTGATTTCCATGAAATCCAGAAGCAGTCTTTCTTTCATTGAGGAGGAAAGATAAAAGAGAGGGTCCGAATACTTAAGGATGCACTTCACGGATCCTTCGTTATTTCAACCGTAAAGTAATTAAAAGTTTCTATTTAAGGGTTGAATGAGAATGCAAAATCACAATGCAGGTTCCATTCGGAAGGAAAAGAACTCTTGCATTCCTCAAAAATGAATTAGATGGAGGGCCATGTTAGGAATCAGTCGGTGGCATGTCACGTTCAAACGCGTGTAATTAAAGGAGGATTCAAAAGGAACTTTTCTTGGAGGAACTTTGCTGGAGGTGGACGTGGGTGGGTGGTCGGTTCGCCTCTCTTTCTACCAAAGATCATTCGCAAGGCGTGATGCGCTAATTTCGTTAAAAATAACGAGATGTTAATATGAAAAGGAATATGAAATATTTTGCCCTCGCACTTGGAAAAGAGATTTAAAACTTTTCCCAGAGTTTTCGCTCAGCGAAGAAAACGCAGTTAGGTCTTTTCGGAATCTTTAGATGTTCTCCTTCAACTCAGCCATCCTACCAAACAGGAAGAACCGTTTTGTTGGACTGTCACAGGAAAGAATGGGATTGCAACATAATCCTAAACAGGATTCTCCTTCGCTTTATTGCGTTAACCAATTTCCTTCATTCAGTACATCTGCTTTGTGCGGCTCTTCTCTGTTCAACTGTATTCTTCCTTGCTAGAATTTAAAATATTTTTGTTGAGTTCTTTCATTCAACATCTGAAGAGCACAAGGAAAGATCTCGTTCATCCTAAAAAGTACTAAAGGGTCAAGATAAAGTATAAATTGAAGTAAAAGTGCAATTTGTGATTGTAAAAGAACCGAGAATGTGCAACTTTTTTAAATTGCTTGAAAACATACACAAGGTAAACTGAAAAGCTTTGTATATTAAAAAGAATTCTTTTTCCATTTGGATTATTTTTAAGGGAATGGAATGTTTCTGCTATCAAATGAAATAGAATTTTATCCAAAGAAATAAGTGAACAGTATTTTAAGTTATTTGTTAAGCCACATTTAACGAATTTTTCAATTAACTTTGATATTGACTTCATAATTGCCTCACCAATAAGAATATTTATTAATAGAAGATCTGAAGTAATTTTAGAGATAAATATATGCATGATGAAGTAGTTACAATTCATAAATTAAAAAGATATATAAGTAGTTGAAGTAAAACTTGTGTCTTTTAATTTATATTATATCACATCAAAAATACAAAATATGCATAAAATAATCAATTATTTGCATTTTCACACAGTTATGAAACATGTCAAAAAGCAATGAACGTAAAGGGGATTTTTCTTCCATTTATCACCGATTTTTCTAAAAGTTTTTAAAATTCATGCCAATGTCATAAATTTAATGTATAAAAAAACTATTAAGAATTTATTAAACAAATTACGGACGTTTAAATACAGTTAATATCACATAAGTTCGAAGAAATAACTTTCAACAATGTAAAAATTTAAACGATAAATTAATAATAAACCAATAAAATTTTAAGTAACTTACATGCATATGACTGTGAATTTAACTAAGAATTTATTAAAAGCACTTAATGCTTTTTAACAAAAAAATTTTGTTGTTTGTCTAACGACAGTCCACAAAAATTTTAATTTATTTAGAATCATATAAGTTAAATAATTTCTAAACTAATCAGAATTATATTTCTTTAAAGAAACATATGCTGTAAGTACTGTATGTATTTTTAATTGTACATGATTATTTGAATACAAATATAATTATTTGAATACACTTTATGAGTTTTGTTGCCCCAAAATAATTAAAATCATTTATTAAGAGATTTACTACTCTGGTTCCTTAAATTAAGATAGCACATAAAAGAATCCTTGTCGATTGTATTTCTAAGTAGTAATATATTCAGAACAATATCTTTTCTTATGATTTATAAAACAAATTTACTTTTCTCTTAACTAGAAATGAAGTAATGTGAACAGAAATTTATTTATATAACCAGTTTCACTTACCAAATTTTGATTAAAATATTCTTAGCTACAAATATATTTCCATTTTAGTTTTGAACATTTTTAAGTTGAGGAAATTTGCTAAGAAAATTATTATCGTTAATTTTAAAAGTGTATAAAATTACAGATTATAATTTTTTAACTAAATTAAATATTGAAAGCATTTGATGAAGTGTTTGCAAATGTGTAATATAAGAACAGTGCTTAGTTCATTACTACTTTTAAAGTTTCCCTGTAACAACTATTAGAAGAGGTCTATTATTAGAATAGGGAATTTATATATATATATATATATATATATATATATATATATATATATATATATATATATATATATGTATGTTTCAGTGAAACATATGCTTTACCTAACATAATTATGAAGTATAAACACAGTTGTGAACTACAACTACATGTAAATTAAGAATTTTTTACAAGTAGAAAGATTTTTATATAAAACATATATAAAAATAAAAATCTAAAAAATCAATAAAAAATGAATTAATTTTCGATATACTACATAATTATCTTCTGTCAATTTTTATAAATATCAAAGAGCAAAAAATGTATATTTAATCAGAATAAGAGTAATTTAATATTGTGTATCTTATTTAATTTTTTTCTCAGAATCCAATTAAAATCAATTAAATATTTCAGTGTAAATAAAATAATTTCTTATTTATACTGAAAGATGAATATTTTAAATATTCTGAAGATGTATATTTAAAAAACTTCTTGGAGAAAATCTTTCAAAATATCTATTTAAATGTATGAAATGTATTATATGAATCGACATTAATTATAGGTTAAATCATCATAGATTCATTTAAGTTATCAAATTAACTAATAAACTTATGGAAAAGAATGTTAAATCTAAGGAAGACAGAATGTTATACATCAGTCTACTTATAATGATACAAAATAAATACCATTAAATATTTATATCTTGTAAACATTGAAGCAACATCAAACAATTTTCTAGGAGAGCACAATTTACAAAATTTCAATTCTAAAATCAAAAAAGCACTGAAAAAAGACGAAAGTTGTACGCTTAACAAAAAAGATATGTTAGCAATGTCAAGAAGAGAATTCCCATGTCGCCGTAAATGGACTTATGGTGTTATCATCACTAGAAATTAAAAGTCTTAATTTAGTTCTAATGGCAGGATTTTTTAATTGTCTGAATATTTTTAGGTGGTAATATATAGAAAGCATTCTTGTAGAGATAACTTTTAGTAAAAAAAGGAAAAATAAAGTAGCCTTGAGTGAAGAAGTTGAGCTGAAGATGACAGATATTTGAATAAAAGTTAATAACTGTTGAAAACTAAAAAAAACACATTTCTGTTGTTAGTAAAAAAAATTTTTAATTTTTCAGAAATATATTGATTTCTTGTTACATTTTGATAGAAATGTGTAAGAAATGACACTGAAACAAAAATTCTATTTGTTTTTATTTATTTAATTAGGTTTGTTTAAAAATAAAATTTAAAAATAATACTCCATTTCAAAAATTGGAAATGTAGTTATGATAGTACCAATAACGTTGATAAATGAATGTTAGTATTGAAGACATTTCTATGTTTATTTGCTTATATCATAGCAAATAATTTTTTTGAATCGACAGATTTCAGGTTTCCATTCATTATCTTAATGTATTTGAAAACACAAAATAATTCATTAGATAAGTATCTTCCTTTTCTAATAACATGATATCTTTACATTTAAAAAAAACTGAATTTTCTTTTTTGAATTGAGTTATGAATGTGAACTTATTTGAAATGATAGATATTGAAGTTTTTAAGTAAAAGAATGTTGAATGTGCTATCGTAAATTTGGATGTAACTTAGAAACATACTAGTTAAAAACTCAGTGAACTAATATATATTATTATATAAATAGGTAAGTTAGTTAGTTATAAAAAACACGATTTGAGAACAAAAAGAATCCAAATTTAAAACGTTTTTGATTTTGAAATTTTTAAATAACCCACTAATTTTTGTACTAGTAATTGTACCATAACCAGTATATTTTACTTTATAGTGTTTAACGTTAGATTATTAACAATATATACTCTTTCTATAAACACTTTTGTATTCATTCGTTAAGATTTTTATATTTGCAACAAATGATTCACATTGCCCTTAAAGTTTTAAAGTTTTCCGACAATAGTAAATATAAATTCTCTACTGTTCATTTGAATTTCATAAAATCAATTTACGAACACTTTTTTATTGTTTTATTTTTTATTTTATCAATTTACGGTTACTTTTTGTTTTATAAATTAAATTACTGGAAGTACTATAATTAATAAAACAAAATACTTTTCAGAGGATAAGAGAAAAATTATATAAGGATCGAAAGAATAATTTCATTAGCTAAAAAAGGAATTCTGAGAACTATTTAATGTAGAGAAATCTAAAATACATTTAAATTTTATTTTTGCTTTATGCAGGAAAAGGTTATATAATTGCGAGTATCTTTTATTTTTTATAAAAAAATATAGTTCTTTAATAATAAGTTCATATAATTTTTCAGTTACAAATATATTTCTTAAAGTTTTTTATTTTACAAATCCTAATAAATGCATTTAACTAAATTTTAAATATTTTTTATTTAAATTAATGAAATGAATTCTAAACATTGTGCTTCACTAAAATTATTAAAATAAACCTTAAGTGCTGAGTGGACTTTTTCAAATTTCTATTTCTAGAATTTTATTTCTTTCTTTATTTTTTTCTAGAGATTTATAATATTCTAGAAGTTCATTTTTTGGGAATGTTTTTCATAATATCTCTGTTAAATCTTGTATTAAGTAATTTTGAGTTACCGATGAAATTTTTGCAGTATCTAAAAAGATTGATGTGAGCTTTTTTACCGATAGAGTATGCCTATCTGTAAAAAAGCTCACATAATTAATTGCACCATAACCAGTAAAATATACTGGTTATGGTGCAATTAATAGTACAAAAATTTGTGGGTTATTTAAAAATTTCAAAATCAAAAATGTTTTAAATTTGGATTCTTTTTGTTCTCAAATCGTGTTTTTTAAGTAATCAACTAATTAGTAAACTAAATTAGTTATATTTTGATATATTTTCTATTCATAATGTGTAAGAATAGTTAATAGACTTTTGTGCAAAATTACTAAAATAATGCTTAATAATTTAACAACTTTCGTCATTAAGCAATAAATTAGCTTAGAGATAAAGTTACAAATATACATCTGTAGAATCATGCAAATAGTACTGAAATTGAAAATACAAGTATCGAACAAAATTTGGTTCTTATAATGTACTCTTATTTGCTTATAGTACATTAGCATATACTACCAAAAAATCAAATATTGCTTTAGTTCCTCTAATCACTTCCTTGATTTTTTGCTTTGGAATAGTACTTTGGTTTACTTCATGTTATAATCATTGTGTTATAAATATAAATGTGTGCAATATTTTATTAAACTAAAAAGAATATCTAATGAATTTTTATCTTAATTTAAGGAAATTATGTAATAAATATGGATTCATTTGAAAAATGCATTGAATTTGGAATTTTCACAACATTATGTAGTTTTATAATTAAATTAATAGTAAGTATAAAGAGTTTTTTAATACAGTTTTTAAAACCAAATCATTACCAACTGATAATCAATCTGGAATAAATGCTAATTTGTTTCTCGCATTTATGTGTACACTTAAAATGGTGAATTATTTTTATTTACTTCATTTTTTATTTTAAAAAAATTTAGAAAGTTCTTAATTTTCTTTTCTGTTTTAAGAACCTATTCTTTCTCTTGGTAATTTTATCATGCAATTCGATATTTTTGCACTACAATTTTTTGTTATAAAATTATCATATACATTTTATGTTGATTTAAGAAAAAACATATTTATTTAAACAAAATATTGACCAATGAAAGGTTTTCCTACCAAAAGATAATTATATGGTTAAAAATAATTCCTATATTTCCTATATTGCTTGTTTTTTCTTCCCTGTTTATATTTTTGACATTTATTTGATATTACAATGAATTTTTCAAAGAAGTATAAATTCAAAACCAAAGTAACCTATAAAGAAATTTTTTTCAAAAATGACTAATACTAGGTTTGATATTTTTCTTGATGAATGTTTCATTTCATAACATTGTTATTTAAAATCTGAAACTTGCGACATTTTTTCGATTATTTCCTAACAATCATAATAATTAATTCTCTGTTGAATTTTTAATTCTATTTTAAGTTTGAATATGATTAGACATCAATATTTTAATCACATACAGTTTAAGTATAGTGTATTTTATCACGGAGAATTCTACAGTTTGAAACGTATACTAAATAAATGTAAATGACTATCTTTTTTAATACGGAATTTTAAAAGATTATTCTAGAGCAACATTATCTTGCATATTTGCTATATTTGAGAATTTTTGGTATAGACGTATTGTTTGGTACTAGCGTGTGTTTGATTTTCAACATTTTCATTCTAAGAAAACAATTGTTATTTAGAAGCTAATTAATCTGTATTATATAATGAAGTTTCACAACTTAGATTCTTTAAGAAAATATAAGGATCGTTTTACAATTAAATATTTTAAAACTTATTTTGTGAAAAATAAATTTTTCACAAAATGTTGTCACAAAAATTTTAATGAACATAATTTGCATGCAAGGAAACTATGTATCAGCATAATTTTTTCCAATTTATGAAAGAACTTAATTTTCTCTTGAAGAAATCTTAATAATAATATAAATTCTTTTTGAGCACATAATAAAAAACAATTTTGCGTATTAAAAATTCATAAAAAGGTTTTCTTATTATTAAATATTCCTCTAGTAAATATCTTTAAATTCTGTTAAGGTATTTACAATTAGTCTCATACTGTTTTTAGCTTTCTTAAATGCCATTCAAAAATTTATTAAACTTTAAATTGAAAAACTGTATTGTGAACATTTTATGTAATAAAAGTTATATTTCAAATTTTAAGAAGGATTTCAATAATATATGCATAGTAATGTATAAAATTATTACTAAATTTGAAAAGAATGTATTAGGCTTTCTATAAACTACGTGCTTAAAAATATGGGTTTATGGTTTTTAGATTTTGAAGCTATTTACTCTAAGAATTTATATAAAGGATATTTTTCTCAAGTATTTATCAGATATAATTACAAAATTCTCAGCTGCTGAAAATTAAAATTTTTTTTTATTTTATAGTAATTGAATTAGAACCTTTATGGTAAAATAAAATAATAACTATTAAAATGAGCTTAAGATACGAATGAGGAAAAGGTACTATTAAAAAATTTCTCCTTAGATGAGGCAATGTAAACAATCTTGTGATTGATGTTTTTCTTCCTTACATTTATATTTTTCAAATTTATACAAACTTCTATAGAGAGTGTAGCAATAACAACTTAATTTATATAGTTCCATAATATATTATAAGCACTTACTTTTTTATATAAAATATTTATATAATTTTATAATGTTAAAGAAGCATTTTTTCCCTTTAACTTGAAGTGAAAACCAATTCTGAGAGTTTCTCAAATTACTAGTTTTCAGTTTCCAGAGATTACAAATAAGATATGTAAATATAATTACGTAGAAAATGACTTTTTTAGTTATTCTGTTTTTTTCTATAGTTTGAAATATGCTTAAATATTCTGTTAAGTGATACCTTAAGATTTTACATTTCAAAATAAAGGCGGGTATATTGAGTCACTTTACATGCACGCTCAAGGTTTCCTATTCGTAGTTAGATTGTGAGTGGTTTAAAATTTAATACTATATTTGATTATCAAAATAAGGGAAATGATACTTAAAAAACCTATTTATTCAGACCTATAATGTATTCCTGGTTAATAGTTTTTTAAATATAAAAGAATGGATGTTATGGTAGTATGAAGTAGCCCTAACAAAATTTTAAACGTTTATATTTTTCTTTTCTGTTTTGTTAACTGAGTAAAATATTAGGTCTTTTTTCAAAGAAAAAATATTGAAATAGATCAACTATCGGAAACAATTGTGACTAGAGCATTCTAGCTATTAGGTTTCACTAGAAGTGGAGAATCTGAAGTAAGGACAGTGAATATAGTGTGGCAAGACCAGCTCGGCATAGTAAAATAGTAAGCGGAAAAAGATATTGACGAAAAGAAGTCGACGAGAATCAAAACTTTTTTCAATTCTACAAGAATAATAATGTAGCCAAGATGATCATAGAATTCATCAGTATTTGATTTCTCTATTGTCAATAAATACAATTAGGTGGTAACTTCATTAGCAGAATATTAACGACAAATCAGTAATAACCACACGTGGTCAAGGTTACAATCCCAAAACATGGTTGATTAAAAAGTGTGAGACAATTATGTAAACAGGAGAATCATGTACTACACTTTTCCACTTTGAAGAACATTTGCATAAGTGTACGATTGTCAACTTCCAATTATCAAGCAAGGGGGTGGATCTGCCACTGTATTGGAAACCATGTTATGGTTTTCTGCAGGCTCAATTGTAATCTTTTAAGGAAGAATCATTGAGCAGAAGTATAGAGAAATTTTACGTGACCCAAGTTCTAGCTTTAATGCACATTTTTTGTTTTATATAAAAGAAGGAATATTCCAGGATGATATTTCTCTTATCCGTTCAACTGGATTTTTCCAATCATGTTTGATGAACGAGAAAAAAGAATGAAGTGAAACATCTACTTTGGACCACACAATCATCCATCTGAATATAATAAAATTGTTGGGGTCTATTTTAGAGCTTTAAAAACAAACTGGACATTCTTCACCGGCATTTATATCCTTGAATTTTCACAATATCTTCATGGTGATGCAATGATATAATATTCTTCTAAACATTATTGATCACTTATATGATGCTATTCTCATATGTATACAATCCAAAATATATCACATGTCAAAAGCGATCATACTACATGTTAATAAGGACTTTTTGTATATCTTGAAAATTTCAATTGCTTTGATAACTACGTGTATATCAGTATAAATTTTTTGTAACTTTCATTGATAAATATTGAAGAAAAATTAAAACAATTTTGTATGTGTGTGTGTATTAAAAGAATAAGTCTACTTTTTCTACAAGATAAATTCTCGAAAAATATTTTGAAATAATTTCAGCATAGATAAATTTTACCTTTAAAATTTAGAAATGCATCAAAATTATTTATCAAAGTAAATAAACGCTGAGCTAAGGATTAAAATGCAAGAAATAAATGAATCAAAACTATTTTTAAAATGTAAAATTCTAAAAATAAGTGGAGGTTCTTGCTTATGCTTGGTCAAGACATAATTTATAATATATCTTAAAGAATTTTTTTTAAAAAAATCTAACATTTTCATACTGTATACGTTTATTTGTAAGCAATTGTTTCTTAACAAGTAACCTCTATTTCCAATAATCATAATCTCTTGTAAATTTTTAAAATAATATTTTAAAAATATTTTGCTAAAATGGAAACAATCTAATAAATAAATCTTCCTATCTTAACACAAAAATGTGAATTTGTATCCCTGTCAAATTGGGCATGTTTATGTTTAATTGTATCATAATTTAGAAAACGTGGTATGCGTGGTACTGATTAAATTTAGTCAGTAAGATATATTAAAAGCTATTAGAGTTTTTCTTAAAACATTTATCAGTAAGTTTCAGAATTATATTTTTAATATTTATTTGTTTATTTTTTTTAGAGACTAAATATTAAAGCAACTCTTAAAATATCTATATAGTGTAGCTGTTTTTCTAAATGAAAATAGTTCAATTGATTTAAATAACATGAGGTTTAATTGATAAGTATATTATCATCCATAAATGAGAAATATGATGTTCTTTTATGACACTTAGTGTGTTGTTCAAAAACAAGCTTTTAAATTTAAAATAGGGCTGAAATATTTTAGTAATTAGAATTATTTATTTCATTTTAAAATTAAAATCATTTTATGAAATCCAAAAGCGTTTTCTATAAGCTTTCTAATTCAGAAAATATATGTGCCGTAAATATAGTGCTAAAAGTAGAGTAAAATAATTACATTTCCTAATTCCAACCATATTTGCTACAATTAGTACACTGTGGACATGTCCAAGTGTCTGTGAGCTGGGATTTGCCGTAAGGACCAACCTGCCCTTCTCAATTCAATCACCATGCCCTTCATAAACTCGTCTGTCTGCTTAAACTGACTGTAGACTATAGTCTAGCATTCTCTTAAATTTCAGGCATCCTTTGCCACAAGAATAAACTTTCAACGATTATTTTCCAAGCTGAAATAACGGCACAAATATTGCTCATTCTGAAGGTTTCTCACCTTACATCTTATCCTACGTGCGCTGGAGAACTGCGCATTTCATATCATCTGAATAACACGGAAAGGTGCGTTTACACTGAAATTTGCATAATTTTCTAACCACTCCTTCTTGGTGTTGCATTTTCAATGTCAGGCAGTGTATAAATCATAAAGCGTACAAAATTAGTAAGCTTTGAAAGAAGTTCTTAAGAAATCATTGTTAAAAAGTAGTAATTGTATAATTTTGAGGATTTAATCAAAATTATTATATTTTATGTTAAAAATTCTAATAACTAAAGAAATTTCTTGCAATTATACATCACATTTCTCAAAGCTGTATACACAAGAGGAAATGGCAATAAATTTAAGATAGATTATGACTTGATTAAATACTTAATGATGTAATATTTTCAGAAATTTTTACTAAGAAATTTCCTCTTTAATGCAAACAATGTTATTGTAAATTTCATAAATCCTCATACAAATACTAAAAAAATGGGAAAAACTCGTTATTCCTTTTTAAAATTTGTTATTTTACCTTTTTTATTTAAATTAGATATTAAAGATGTTTTCTGACATACTTTTTAGGGAAAATAAGTTGATTCAACAGAATGTTCAAACACAATTAAATTATCAGGTTTAAATTTTTTAATTAAATATTAAAACACAAATTTGAATGTGCTGTTACTAAAATTCATTATTTTTGAGTCTCGTTGCACATAACAATATTTTCTATAAAATTATCATTTCACAGAATCCCAAAAAAGAACATTTGTCAAATCATTCTAGCAATTGTATGTAATAATACATTCCACACATTTGGTACACATATTATCTTAAACTATACTGGACACAAGTGGGATTCCTGACAAAATCCTTTTATAAAGACAATAATGCAACTTTCACAATTTTAAGCCCAACCATCACGCAATTAATGGGTTTAAATAATTAAGTCTGAATTGTTAAAATAGGATTGCGATGGCTTCCAATCCGAATGTGTACATATAAGATTTTGAGTAATACTAAACCTGTTTAAAATGCATCATTTGAAAAGTGGCGTAAAAAATTGGCCTATTCTCTTGCAGTGGAGAGAAGGCAGAAATGACAGCTTTTCGATGATCTGGCGCGATAGTGAATATTCAAATGAATGTGTACATATATCTGTATTGGAAGTTCATGGAGTGAGGCATAAAGACGCCGCATAAGTAAACATGATTATTGAATGCAGAACCCTTTAAAATATGCGACCATCTTCGCTTTATTTGTCTGTCGACTTACCCGTCTCACCCTTGGAGAGGAGAGTGTGCAAATGCAACCAGCCACCCCCTCCCTAATAAAATAATCAATACCTATTGCAAGCAATTCGGTAGAAAAAATAACGCTTGACCATAAATAGAACGAGGAATTTTTCCACTACCAAAGAACAACCTGTCAATAAAGGGCAATTTTATCATTAGGGGAGGGTGAGGAGAGGTAAAAAAGGAAGAAAAAGTGAACTCAGTGGCGGATGGGGGTGGAACAAAGGCAGAAAAAGAATGGGGGGACAAAAATAAAGGTTAACCTTACTAAACAGCAGTCACTTTTATTTCTCCCCGTTCCTTTCATTCGACAGCACAATTACGAATTCCGTTCGGGACCAACTTTTCCTCACTTTTCGCAATGTCTTTCCTTTCCGGTGAAGTGTATTTATGCAGAGCGGGCCTTCCTCTTTGCTTGACACTTGGATAATTGGGTTGTCCCGGCGAATTCGCAGGCCCATTCCCCCAGGCAACTTGGAAAGGCACCAGGGACCAGGGCTAGAAATAATAACTTTTGGTATCGTAACTCGTTTCCCCACCGTTGCTGCTGCTGCTTCTGCTGGTCGGAACTCCGCGCGCGCAATTTGCCTGGCAAAGTGTGGACCCAATTTTCGATGCGGGACTGTGACAGTAATTTGCTCTGTGTTTTAATCTCGTTTAGAGCAAGCTCATAAATAATTATTAGCTCTCTCTCTCTCTCTCTCTTCCAACGGCGGAAAACTTAGTTTGGTCGCTACATGTCACCCCAGCGAAAGAATCCTCCCTGCCTCCCAATTATGCAACGGAGCTGGCCTAGTTAAAACCATTTTCTTACTTTCCTCCTTCCAAGATTTTCTCTCCTATCCCAGGGAAAAATATTATATTTTACCCCGCGCTTTCAACTCTCCAAATTCACGACTGGATTAAAGCTCTCCGAAAATACTGTCCGCAAATATTACGCAAATGAAATATCGTTACCTATGAATAAAA
This sequence comes from Latrodectus elegans, assembly GCA_030067965.1. Classification (NCBI taxonomy): domain Eukaryota; kingdom Metazoa; phylum Arthropoda; class Arachnida; order Araneae; family Theridiidae; genus Latrodectus; species Latrodectus elegans. The sequence goes on from CM057809.1 coordinate 19,350,378, forward strand.
GCAAGACCATTTTGTGTTTCTTTACATTTCTATTCCGCGGGAGACGAAACGGCTAGATTGAGCAAGTTAACTCGGCCAAAGTTAAGCTTTCTTATACTTTGTTTTTAGTGCACCAAACTACGAACTTAATGAAGAAAGAATTATCCGTTGATCAGGAATTACTTAACTTAGTTACGAAGTTATATTTAAGAGTGTAACGCTATCGTTTTACTAAATAAAAGATTCTTTCTTGTATTTAAATATTTATTTATTTTCATACAAAAAGATAAATACAACACAAAATATTTATTAGAAAGTATTCTTTTAGTCAGAATTACTTTTTTGTGTAATTTCGAGAGAATATTAACATGTTAAAAAACAATTAAAATTACGTAATAATTCTTGTGGACGAAGTTATTGGAAAGAATGTCAAATAATTTATACAAATAGCAATATGTAATTTATGAAATTAATCAATTAGTAAAGAATATAATGTAACACAATCTTAAATAAAATGATTTGATAAACAAGCCTGATTCAATAAATGCAATTATGCTAATACATACATACATACATGCATACATACACATACATATATATATATATATATATATATATATATATATATATATATATACATACATACATACATGCATAGATATTGCTGAGGAAAATAGACGCCATCTTACTTAAAATACAACAAGCTGATTTCTATTCATATAATGTTTTATAATGAGTTTTACTAAAATTATGGGACTCAGTAACTAATTGCTGTTTGTAAATATCATAATTGCTCTCAGTATTAGCATATCATATTAATTAAAATGAATGAATAATTGAGCATTATGTTTTCATCTTTTGTACTTCCTTTTACGTTTAACAATGAGAAAATATTCGTTTAAATATCTACTTCAAATAAATTTCATTTACATATTTGATTTATCAAATATTATCTTGAGTCAACATTATGACATATTATAGATGTATTTCAAAAGAATAGCACTTTGGATTAATACTTAAACTGAAATACAGAGATAAATCAAATGCCTCACTTCATACATTTTTATGAAGAAACCATGTTAATTTCTTATATTTAGAAAGAAATCAGTAACAGATGTTTTTACAAATGCATTTTTAAATTATAATTTGTTTTCAGCAAAATAAAAAGAAATATGTTAATATATAGGTAGGTGTGCCATCTTTACATCGCCATGAGGGTTCTTGTCACTTCGAAGCTGTGACCAACTAGGAGAAACCCATCTATGATCTTCCAAATACAGAGATGTTAGTTCACTTATAGACATTTTGAACACTTTCTAACTTTACGAACTCTTGTTATTGTTAGTAAACATGGTGGTCTTCAGCTTGCCTAGGTTTCAAACTCTTTACTTTCCAGCTATGAATTCAACACCTTAGCTCAATCAATTTTTGCAGGCTTAAGCAGAATGAAAGTAATGACTGTTTAGTCAACGAATTGCGTTTATTTATCTAATAATTTTTTAATGAGAATGGTTATCTCATACAGGCGTGCTATTTTATCATTAATAGTGTAAAAAATATAAACAAATTGTAAAGTACATTTTTGTGCATCTTTAATTTATGCACATGTAATTTAATTATACACATATCATGAGAAAATTAAAAATTAGAATTTAACCTAGTACAAGTTTAATTGCTCAATCGCATAGGAGTACTCAGTTTGTTTTAAAATAATAATCAGTCACCTTCGATGGGCATCTTATAAATTTTTAAAAACATACATTTGAAATTGTGTTAAGATTATCACCTCTTCAATTAGTACTCACATAAATATAGAAAAAAAATATTTCTCAAGCATGTTTCTGCAATGCACAGAGGAATAAATTTCTTTCCTGAAATTTATACTTTAAAAAATAACTGATCCACATTACGTCTATCTAGCCTAAAGATTTGAAAAGATGGGAGCCAAAATTTTTAAGTCCTTAAATCTCTTTCCTTCTCTTCTGCTTGTAGTGAAGAGTGGAACGAGACTATCCTCTGCCTCTGAGAAAGAGTAAAGCTGCAGATTTAGGGGGGAAATGGCTTTCGGGCACATTCACATTTCTCAGCTTTTCTCTGAGTCACGGTGATAGCAGAGAAAGAGAGAGAAAGTGGTCATCTTCAACTTCCCCAGATCCAATTACGTCTCTGGCTATTGCCCGGTCCGATGATTGGTCTAAGGCCACAGGGCAGGGTTTTCTGCGTGAGTTACATTCAACACCTGAGAAGCCGATTTAACATCTCTTCCACCCTTAACTGCTTTCTTTTCTTTCAGCCCTCGAAAACATTTCCTTTATCTTCTTGTCGCTATCTTTTAAACACCAAACAATAGAAAGAGGATTGCACATTTTGCATACTTTATTTTTAAAGTAAAAATCATCTTTAGAAAAGAATGGGGAAATAAATCACATTTTTGGGAGTTTTCTTTGTTCTAACTTTGAGTATGTCAAATACTTAGAATAAACCCTGTGTTTTAACATACATGCAACATTTAATATTTTTTATTGATTGAGAAAATTAACCAGATTTTATTTTAACAGTTGCTTATCAGGGTAATGTAGAATCTATTTTTAATAATCTGTCAGCCTAAGCAAATAAAATATAAGATTACGTAAAGAATAGTTTGCTTATATGGTATTTTTATTATTAAAATCTTTTTAGAAACACATAGCGCGCGCGCGCGCTTTTAAATAATGTAGTACAAAAAAAAGCAATATATATACATCTCTCTCTGTATATATATATATATATATATATATATATATATATATATATATAATTCATGAATACTTGATAAATATACAATAGCATTCCTGAATTATCCAGAACTTCATTCAATGAGATTGCAATATAAATATTTTGAGTCTTCTTAATTTAAATTAAGACTTTCAGAAAGCATATCAGGAAATTTGTTTTCGTTTTACAATTATACTAGAAGTTTATACGTTTAAACAATAGTTTAGACGATATATAGATGGTAATCAATATATCCAGAATGCAAATTTTTTTTTAATTCGATATGAAAATTGCGTTATTTAAGAATATACTTAATTTATTATTGTTACTAAATTATACGATCTGTCATAAAAAATTGTATCCTGAAGGAAGAGTCATCCATTGATCCATGTATTGGTAGCCTTAATATAAATTAATGAGTGAAATTTAAATAAAAAGTACTATTTGCTGAGATGGAGTCACCAATTAAAAATTTGACTATAGAACTTTTCTTATGACTCTTCTAGTTCAAAAATGGTGTACTGAGTCTATTTTACTGATTGTATATAGCAGCTGCACATCTATTTTTCTCAAGCTTTCTTCCATTAAATGAGGTGAATAAGCCCTTAGATTGACCAAAAGGTTTAGTTTAGTGTTCCAAGTCCAGTTTAATGTACTACATAATGTCTTATATTCTCGAATATGCCTGAGTGTAGAGACATTATTAGTCATGAAGAGTTTTAACTTTTCGCGGGTTAAAAACTGAAAATTCCGAAACTTATCCTGAGAAAGATGATCATTGCATTATTCAGAAACAGTTCCTGAGGATTGTAAGATGAAAAACTAAATAGATTACCACTGTATGCTCTTCTCTTATCCTAGATATGTTGTTTCCTTCCAGTTACTACTGAAACTCTAACTATTGAATTCTAAATGAAAAGATTCTTCTGAGGAAGCACGAAAGTCTACACTTGTCTAGTTGATCATAAGAAAATTATTAACTAAAAGAAAACTGTCGTCTGTGGGAAGCTGGAGTAAACATTCAGTTGAAATTCTGAAAATCTGAAGATTTTTTTAATCTATGTATTTCAATTCTGGCTTTAATATAAAGTGATAAATTTTACCTCACATTTAGGAGGTATTTATATCTGGAATATCATTTCCGACCACACTGGTCCTTGTTCATCAATGTTATTGATACAAGGGAAACAAATTGTCAGGATATTCAATTCCAACATTTGGTCGTCACTTATGTGTTTGTTGTAGTAATATAGTTCTCATTCATGATTTTTCAAGAAGATATTGTTTGACCTTTTTGAATAAAAGTGTAACAAAGAAATGACTGTGACAACCAAGAACTCGTCTAAGGCCAACGTGAACTTATGAGAAGTCATAATGTTATTATGAGTGTTTTATGTGAGAAGCTAAATAAGATGCGTTTTTAAACTTATTTAGAGGGACATTTGAATATTTTATAGGAAAAAGTTAATTGGAGTATATAGATCACTTTAGACTTCCTTCAGAAAAAAATGTTGCTGCTTTACTTTTATTTTAGAAGCAGTTTATTCAAGTTCTTAATGATATCATTTAGTTGTAGATATTGTAGCAAAATGTTTCAATTTTCCTCTAAATGTTACTTCAATAAACTGAAATTAATCTGAAAATTGATAAATTTTAAAAATTTATTTATTATTATTGTTATACATTTATATGCGAATTTTTGATCAATTGCGAATACTTGTTCTACATATAGTTTTTTGTAGGATTGATTATACAAGCAATTAATAATCTGAAAATGAAACTAAATAATTATAAAATAAATATTAATTTCAAGAGATAAATTTTAAACAACAGTGAATTAATAATTTACATAGAAAAGAGACTTACATTTTTTATTCTAGAAGCTTTAACGAGTTGGGAGCATTTCCCGACCACGCATATTTCAACGATTTCCTGTCTGATCTGCAATTGGAGCTGTGCTGCTTAGAGCAGCACATAGTTCCCTGAAAAGTCTTGATTACTTACAAAAATAAATAAATGAAAAATGGTAATTTATGAGTTTTCATAACTAAATTTTTTAGAAAATTATAATATTCATCTATATTTTTTTTAAATTGGATGAACGTTTAAATACAAATTACTTTATACTGAAAACTGCATTTTAAAGTTGCGAATTTTTATAAAATTTAAACTTTCAAATTAAATTTTTCCCATTTTTTTATTTCATATGGTATGCTAATATTTCTTTAAATGCTTTCATTAAAAAAGAATCATAAAAATGTTGAGATTTCTTTAAACTTTTCCCAGTATTTCGAAGATCCCATGAATTATTCTTTCTGATTTTACATCTTTCGGGGTCATTGCTTCAATGATTTTCAGATTTTCTTCATTGCAATACCGTATGTGGTCAGTTACTTATGAAAAGTTCTTACGAAAGATTAGAAATAAGGAATGTTTAAACATCTTGCTAAAGCCTCCTCCTTCGGTGCCAAAAGTAATAAATCTTGAATTTAATGAAAATTAGAACTAAATTTTATGTTTAATTGATCATAGTGTTGTATTAGCAATTTAGTATTCTTATGTGGATAATGTTATTTTCATTTTTATACAGCTTAATTTTAAATAAATATGTTAAGGTCATTTTTGTTACTTACTTAATATTATCCAAAAACTATTTGCTATCTAATTTCTAAGCAATGTAAAAAATATCTTCACGACGAACTTGAGGATTTGCTCTATATTAGTAGATATAAATAAATATAGATGTGTTCACTAACCTGACAATAAATTTACCAAACTATGTATAACCAGAATGTTATAGTTAAACATTTGTTAAAAATTAATTATTTTCGTATAAATCAGAAATAATGGCTTAAGCATATAATTACAGAGTAATAGTCATCAATGTTCAAAATAAAACACCTCGATATTTGAAAACTAAGTTACAAATGTTAAAAAAAAATTATGTATTCCATATATTATATTATTTGTTTCTTTGTACTACTGACATACTTTATAATGTAATTAATCCTTAAAAATATTTTTTCTTAAACTTTAAGCGTATTTTTAAAAATATACATTAATCTATCATCTTTTAAGCTCAGAAAATTAAATTATGTATAAAAAAACTATAAAAAAGCAATAAAAAAATAAGATTTCTTGAAAACTCTTTCTGAAAGAATTTCAATTGCTACTAAAACTAATTGAGTTAATATTTAAATAGCCATTAAAATACTTAAAGTAATATTTTGAAAAAAATTCAGAAGTGAAAGCATTTGTAAACAATTTATATTTTTTTTGTTTGTTTTGAATTAAATATACTACACAAATGGAAATTTTCTGCACATAAAGGCTAAGAATAGCATAGGAAAATGTCTATTCATTTTATTGCAATATTCAAAACGAGGACATTATGAAAAGTAAAAAAATATCTTTTCGGATATACAATCAAATCTGGAATATTTCGAATCGTGTCTCAGTGATAAATCATGAGATTTTATTTCGCAAAAATGTCATGTCAAAGTAAAGACAGTTAATGGCTCTTAGAACTTCTTCCCTTATTTCATGTATTACGCTTTTGGATATTAAAGGATAACTGCTAAGCGGTCGCTCATTGGATATGCATTCGCAACAATAGCTTATGAGTTTAGAAGCAGATCGAACTTTTTTTGCCATTTGTACTAGTAAAGTTTGAATATTGTGATTAAACAACATAGTCTGTTCTTAGCAATATTATGCGTAAAATGATTTCGCTTTAATGATGGTGATGCTCTGCAATTTTGTGATTAACTTTTCTCCCCTTTACAATAAAAAGTTTGAGACAAGCATGACACTAAGTTTTCTCTCAAAAGTGCTACTTCTGGATATATTGAATAATACGTAAAGATACTTTATTGTTTTCAGATATTTCTTTCATAACTAGAGAAATTAGTGTTCAAATGTTAAATCTAGCGATGGAATTTTATAGGCAACATTTGTTTTAAGGAAATGCATTTTTCGTTCAATGAGTTATAAGAGTTCTTCAATATAAAATAATAATCCACCTGTGCTCAAATTTATTTTGTAAAAAATTCTAACTGATAGAACAAAGCAATGCAATACGTAAATATCAGCCATCATTTCCTATTTTAATATAAAGTGTCTCTTCCGACCACATTTTGGCTTGTTTGGGGCTTTCTCGGGAAGATATGTATCTAAGACCGTTACTCGTTTCAGATTTTTTAAGAATTAGTGGTGGTATCATGAATCTGGTCTAGCTTTGCGGACCAGTTGTAGGTTTGAAACAACAACAATATAAAGCGATCTTTGAAGAATAATTGAATATGACATATAAATACTTATAAAACTCCTCAAAAAATGAAAAAGATTTTAACTTAGAAAAAGTTTAATACAAAGAAATTCAAAGTCAATAAATGAATGAAGGTGAAACTCATAAGGTCATTCACATATAAAATTTGGAAGTAAAAATACTTTTAATTTCTTACCATTAAAATCGCCTTCCAAAAAGTCAAACGTAATATTTGGGTATCAATACTGCATTCTGTCATTTTGTAAAAGCTTTATACATTCACTTGTAAACAATTAATTTAAAGCGTCCCTCTTATTTAGTAGTGTCTTGCATTGAACGAATGAAACTGCTCGTAACTCAATATTTAACTTTGTTCAAAATCAAATTTCGTTCAATTCTTAATTCCAATGCTAGATGTTGACACTCAAAGAAAAATTAATTTTACGGCTATATTTGTTATCTTCAGATATTGTCAGTATTTGTTTCCTCTCCATTATCCCTCCACTTAGATAAGTTATGATTCATAACTCTTATTTTATCAGGTATTAATAACCTGTAAAATGATGAAATACCTACTGTACAATCACATTGAAGCAACGAGAAAAAAATTTCAATTTACCATTTACACTATTTAACTATTTTAATAATGTTGTGCATTAGAAAATAAACCATGTGAAAAGAACTTGATTTGCTAAAAAAATTAATAACTGAAACTTTTGGTTAAAGATAACATAAAATAAATTTATGTAAATTACTGAATTGTCCTTTTTCTTCCAATCATTTAATTATTTCCTTCATCTGAAATTTACATTTTGTCCATAAATTATAATTTAAGAATAATAATTATGAAAACCTTGTTCATAATTTATAATTTAAAAATAATAAATAGAAAATCCCAATCTCTGTCATGTAAATGCTTATCTAAATTGTTCACTTGATAAATCAAATATCTAGAAAAAATCTTAGAAGTTGTTTTGATAAAAATATCACTTGGTACTATAATGGTTTCCATTAATTAGCCTAAGTTAAATGGAATATTAATATTCTCAGAATGTTACCATTGTTACTGTTTTTTGATGGAGAATGGATATTTTTTTCAGCAAACATTTGTCACAATAAACGACACTTAGTGAAGTCGTAAGCATTTGCTTTTGTAAAATGTGTTATCGTCTCAATAAAATGTTACTTATGAATCTAGTTTAAGATAAATTATTGATGGAAAATAAGATTTCAGTCAAAAGCAAAATTAATCAAAACTATTTACAGATGTATACCCCAATAAAAATGATATTGTGTCATAGATTTGCCTATTTTAAACCAAAATGTTTTTCTTACAAATGATTAAATTTCTCGGCATTCTTGTGAGCTTTTTCACTTAATTATGTTACAAGAAGTAAATAAAATGTTGATATTGTTCCAAAACATTCGTAGTGAAAAAGCTTAGGATGAAAAAATAGTTTTTATAAAGAGAGATATTTCTGATAGAAACTTTCGAGCAAATTTTCCAGCTCATAGAATTTTCTACACTTTCTTTTGAAGAAGAAACTTGGTTTAAATAATAGAAATAACAAACAAATTGTGAAATTTTTGCTAATATCAATTCAGTTGTAAGAATATAAAAGCTTTGTGTGTGATAAAGTAACGTTTTGTTTCTTTGCGCAGAACGCAATAGAAAATTATTATTGAGATGTGTTTTGATTTATATGGGTTTGAAGCTGATTTTTTAAACTCTGAATGCTCAGATTTGAAGTGATTCTAAAGTATTTGGAATTCCACTGAGAATATAATAAGCAATATTATACCCTTTAGATTAGAGTAAGTACATTTTCAATTATTTTATTGTCATCCAGCTTAAGTAATAATTTAAATGGATTAACTTTCCATAATCTTCATATTTTACCAAGATAGTTTATAAGGATTTGTTACATTTTTCTTATTAAATAAATATCTTATACAGATAGAAATATATCGAATTTAGAATTTTAAATATAAATAAGACATCTTATATTACATTAAAACTCATTTGCTAATTTTATTCAAAAGTTTGTAGCAGGAAGACAGAATACATGTTTTATTTTTAATTTTAGAAATTTTGCTAATTGCATTCCAAAATATATGAGGAAATTTCTGTATTAAAGTGAGCCAAATTATCATAATAACTTTAATGTCATTTACCCGATTTATTGAGATAACTTTAAAAATAAAAAAAAACAACAATCGAAATGAAAAATGGCTAACTTATTACATATGGGTTTTTGGGATATAAATTTTTGTTTTCTTTTGTTCTGATGGATAAAACCGAAGGTGGTAAGCCAAAAATATCTAAATATGATAAAAAAAAATGCTGGTTTGCTTATGTCCTACATTTGGAATTTCTTGAGAACTTTTACGGAAATATGTTGAATGTTTTTAGATTTCTTCCAAATAGGCTAAAAAATATAGGTATGTTAATTTCAATGCAAACTGATAAAGATAACTTTCGTTAAAGATGAGTAGAGGTTTGTTTATCAAACTGATTGAAAAATTGATATTGGAATCTTCCTTTGGCTTTAATTATTTGAGAGGTAAATTCATTGAAGAAATATTAATTTACCAGAAACATATTTAAGTAGAGATGTACATACTTTTTTCGACGTGGTACTGGATTAGAACAACTATACAGGAATATTTTTCTAATGTTCAGCAACTGGGAATATTTCACATTTTGCCACCTCAAGTTGCTGAATTGATGCAACATTATGCAGAAGGGAAATCAATGAGTGTATCGTTGTAACGCCAAAGATCATTGGGTCTTGGTAATTTGAAACAGGAATCAAGCAAAATACAGCTAAACCTAGCATACCACAACATTTCTCTTCGAGGATATTGCGACTTCGGCCAATTTTATGTGGCCAAGTCACCATTAGAATACCTTATCCATGCACATCTATTTAAGAGTATCAAGCATCGTTAAATTTTGTATTGCTGTTTGAAGAAATCAAACTATCGTGAAGAAATATTTCATATTTATCAAGTTATAATAGGAAATACTTTGTTCTTCTATGAATATATAACTTCCATAGAAAGAATTTTATAAAGATTTACTTTGAATTTATTTTTCGTTTTGAATTATCTTTTTAGTTTATGGGAATACCAGTGTTTTGTATAGTAATATAATAAAAGAAAATCTTTTATCAACATACTAAAACATTTTCATTTAAAAATTATTAACAAGAAATATTTATTATAATTGCTGTGGTATTATAACTGGATTATAAATTATTATGAGTTAACAGTTTTCTTTTGAGTGTAATAAAAATTATATAGGAAATCAAATCTGTACACAAAATAAAATTTAAAGACATAAATAAGAATATTTCTTGATATGATTCAAAAAGAAAACTTGTCTTTATCTCATAATTTGTATTAAATTTTCAGCAACAATTTAAAAAAATACTGAGATCACATTTGAAAGAGAGATTTTTTTGTGTTGTGTGTGCACTGTGGACTTTAAAAATGGTGTGAAATACATGAAAAGCAGCAATGACTGCCTTGAAATTTTAAACTATGATGAAAAAGATAAGATCAGCAATCCTTCGCCACGATATCCTCAAACTTAAATTTGGATGTTGTAGGCAGAATCGGAATTCGTCATTAAAGACAAAGTCATTCCATTCTGTTGTGCATGACCATCGCGTGCATTGTCCCTTGGTTGCTTGTAATTTTGGGTCAAAGATAAACAAAACAATGGATACATTTTAGACACTCCATTCAGCTACAAATGACATCAAATAGTACGAGTAGATTTTGAGTGATTTGCAACAGAATAAACTGTTGTGCTACACTTTGTGATGTGGTTGAATGTTCCTTAATATGCTTAACAAAATATGTTTGCCTTCATGTGCGTTGTAGAATGAGATGGGTGGGATCGTTCCCGTCAGTTATTCATTCTTTCCTGCATCCAGCGATTATAGATGCCCATCATGGTCACGGGGTTTCATCCAACACGATCACCGATTTGTTTGAAGGATCATTTACAGTCCCTATAAGCTAATATTCTTTATTTGAACTCAGAAATTTCGAAAGACGCTTAATCTACGAGGGATAATCAAACAACGTACGCAAAAAATAAATAATTGAAATTGATAAACAAATATCGTACTTAAAGTCACAGCAAACTTATACACTTTACATAGTGTTTGAAAAGGGCACTACTGTCAATCTTGCATATGCACTATACTGCTGATAATGTATGTGTGCCACAATGTTAATGCAACTTTAATAGATGGTGGAGCTCTTATGAGGTAATTACAGGGACAATCCTCTGGTGCACACTCAGCACTAGCTTCAGAACGTTATTGATTAAAATGCATTCCGGTTTGGAAATGCATATTAATTCACCTACTATAACTTAATGGTAAGGACACACCTTAAGACAATGCTCCAAATCATCTCATAGATGTTCAATATAGATAAGTTCTGGGCATTGAGCCGATCAATGCATCAAATAAACTCCATCCGTTCCGTATCTAGCCACAATGCATTTCACAAAGTGGCAGCTTGTGTTGTCATCCTGGAAGTAACACCTGTTGTTTCCGTAAATTGTTATAAAATACGATACACATGGTCATTCAGAATAATGGTGTAGATCTCAGTATTAAACCTACCACGTATTGCGACTAATATATATATATCTATATATATATCTATATCTATATCTATATATATATATATATATATATATATTTCCGAAGCATTTTACAAAAAAATCTGAATTAATGTAATTATTCATTATTGAACCATTCTTCATCGAAAAATCATGTTTTAAAAACATGCAAAGTCACCGGTGAGGATTATCTCGCTCTTTTGCGCTGTAATGTCTTCAATATATCAAATCAAAGAGGGTTATAGTCTGTAATAAGTTTTTTACACAGGATATTGCGCTGCCAGACTATGCCAATCTAGCTAAAGGATTCTTGTTGAAAGCCTTAGGTCAAGACAGGGTGATGAGTCGACGATGCAGGGTAGTATGGTCTCTACGATAATTTAACTTCAAACCAGCAGATTTCTGATGTAGGGGTTTGTAAAGCACTTTTGTTTCATTCATCCACTTAATACTGGTAGAGCTCCTACATTCAATTTCTTGTGAGGTTCCTGCAGTTCATCTCGATGTGTTCCATAATGGTGCAAAGTGGTGCTGTGAGTTGTCTTAGTAATGTCATAAAGTATGCTGATGTTCATGGTAAACATATGTTATTGCAAGAATAATTAAAAGAACGTAGTGTGTTTTCCTATTTATTGAGTTTCAGGTCATCTCATGGTAACTTTTAAATATTTTTTTGCTTATTAATTAAATCTAACTTCTTTACGACCCTTTTTAGAAGAGACAGTTGCTCGACCTTCTTCATGCTAGTTTTTAGATGATTGCTCGATGTTTTTTGGGTTTTCTTTCCTTACTACATATAAATACGTCATCTATAAAAAGTCCTTATAAAAGGTAATTTCCGCAATGGTTCCTAAAAAGCCTTTCAATGCCCTTCAGTAGTTAGGCTGACCACTACACGGTGTCAAAAAGCACACTTCTCTATCATTTTTTACACATTTTTTAATTTAATGAACTTTTGGATTACTCGGTATACTAATATTTCGAAATAAATTACGAAGTTTATTGTTTGAAGAAATACAGCGATGTTTACATAATCCTAAAAACTCCCAAGAGAGTGAATTTTTGTCAATGCATCACAGTGTGGCTAGTTTTTTTCCAATAGATGGTTTAGGTTTCATTTCTAAGCGGAATGCGTGGGAATTGATCGGTATAGTAATTCTGTTTCCATTCAAGTTACCTGAATTTTTCTTAAAAATAGTTTGAGCTTGTTACCTTCATTGATTAATAATTATGCAATTGACATTTAATATTCTATTTTTACAAATGACAATTTTATTTTTGTTTTTTCTGTAACTCATAATTTTCTCAAAACAGGAACTTTCAAATAGTATCAAGTTAAAGTAAGAAGGCTACTAGAGATAATTTAATTATTACACAAAAATATAATTTTTAAATATTTTTAACTAGGATTTAATTTTTTTATTTCCTACAGAGGGAATATAAATTTAATTTCTTTCAAGCTGTTCTTGATTCTAGAAGTTTTTAGCCATTTGTTTTAAGCAATATATTTCATGAATATCATAAATGTACTTCATATTTTTCCTAATTTTGCTTAAAATAATTCCATTAATTATGCTTGAATTAGTACCAATTCACAGTTGAACTTTTCTAATTAAATAAAAAAAAACATAAAGTTTTTGTGCAGTTGGTATATTTATATTTTTTTATCTCCAATTTGGAGTTTAAAGGTGACCCTTAATGTTTTCCTTGGACTCCATTAATGTCATTCTGATTCAATTTGGAACTGTTGAGGTCAATTGAATTGCCATGGAATAGAAATAGGAACTAACGGAGAAACTTCTCTTATTTTACAAATCTAATGTTTTAATCTTTGTGCAGAAAGTTGAGCAATGCTTAGAAATTCGAAAAGATTAAATATTTTCGCTCTATGAGTAGTCCCATGGGAACCAGATCTAAGGGAAACCACTTTCAAACTTTAGTTCTACTCGGGGGAGATGATAACCCCATGAGACTTGGGAAACGACGAATGCTATTGATCGAGATCCATCTTAGGATAGAATCTTTGCATAATATTTGAGACCCGTGAGTTATTAAGGTTGGGGCAACTAGAAACCCCCCTGTGCGCTCAAGATTAAAAATTTCCAAACTTTGTCAGCTTGACGTACACTTAGTGGGGCTTTAAAGAAGGACGCTAATAAGACGGCTGAGATACTCCTGATGTTGGCGAAAACTTGACTAGATGAATCCTCGGTTGGCCGCTTTAATGCTAAAGCAAATACTTGCGCCATAGAGCCAGCAATCCTACGGAGACTTGAAAGCAATTTTAATGATGGCGGGATACAAAATTGCTGAAGGAAAAGTGTGCCCTTCCCTCCCCTAATGTCTTAAAAACATTGTCTTCGCTTATTACTCACTTATTTAAATGATTTGAAAAGTCTTGAAGTGAGCTTTGACTGGATGCGCTGTTGCGAGGAACACGTCAATTGGAATTATAGTAATTAAGGAGCATTTTGAGGAAGTACAATAAATCAAGAATTTCTTCAATGCTTTGTTTTAACAACATGATTCAAAAGATTCATTTCCCTTACTTTAACTAATATAGAAGTTAAATTTTCTCCATAAGAAGGAATTAATGACTGTACGTAGAAGTTTCCAATCCACAGAATACCACGTTTCAAACAACCATTTTAACAATCGAATATATTTTTGCTCATATAAGAGAATTTCAGATACAATTTTGATTATTGGTAGTGATAGTTTTAAGTCTAAGATAGATTTTCTTTTATTTTTAAAGTAAAATATTTTATGTTTTGACTTTATTATGCGATTGTTTTAATTTAAAACTTTCTACTGTTAATTATCATTAAAATTGTGAAAAATTAGTTTTTGAATGAAAATAATAGATGCAATTTTTGTACTGTACTCATAGTTTGTATCAAAAACATCAAATTTGCATACAATTTAAAAAAAAACATACAATTTTATCAAAAATATTTTAATTAATTATAAAAATAAGAGTTTTTGGCTAAATTTTGGTTAAATGTTAAATCAAATTTTACCGAAATTTACATAAATCATTTTTTTAAATTTGGAACTATATTTTAAACTCATCATTTTTTCTTTTTTACAATAACTTCAGGAATTATAAACTTGTGATTATTCAAATAGTGCAATAATTTGAAAATTGCATTTTCGTCCTAATTTATGAGATTGAAATCTTTTAAAGATAATTCCTTCATTTTTATATGCTTCATTTTAAAAAATGAAGAAAGGAAAAAATTTAAATTTCTTTAATGCTTGTAAAGTTGAAATTTAATATGTGTAAAAGTAACATAAGAGTGTTCTCAATGCTTGATTTAAATTCTAACCCATAAAATTTAAGAACCTTGCTTAGAAAAATATCATCGTTAAATTGACACGTTTTTAAATAAAAAATATTGATATTGAGCAGAAATATAACTTAAATGAATGTTGATGCAGTTTGATGTATTTGAAATATATCCATTTTGTCTTAGAATTCTTTTTCTTAAAGTTTCAGTTTTAATTTTCATAAATTACTTCTCCAAATAATTTATATTCTGAAATTAAATCATAAGAAAATAGCTTTTGATTTTGCATTATATTTCAATCATCATGTATCAAATGAGAGGTAAAAAAATATAAACTTAGTTTCAATAGTAAATGAGTTCTAAGTTAAGCAGTTAAGATAAACAATTGAAGTAATCGATTCAATTCTAAACTTTCTTTTTTGAAGACTGAATGTGTTTATGAAATACGCTTTTCTAAAGGAGATGATAAATATCTATTTATTATGTTTTAGGCCATACCTTTCTTGCTATTATAATTTAAAATGCCAATAATTTAATTATATTATTAATTCATATATTAATAAAAATATAATATTCAAATTAAGTATTCAAATAAAAGATTTACAACATTAATTCTGTTTATAACTGAAATCGAGACATGACTCAATTTCTTTTTCACCAGAAATAGGCAGTTCAGGCATCTGGAGCTTAAACTATTAACATAAAAATTTAAAATGCAATATTATTTTTATTTTCTTATAATACTAGACTATGTATCCTTTGCGAGTTGTTCTTTTCAAAATTTAGAAATATAACCAAAGATTTTGAAAATTTACTTCGAATAAATCAACTCACTTTATGGTGTGTTAACAAAATTTCACAATGTTTCAAAGTTTATTTTTTGGAAATATCCTTTTATTATAACGATAAAAAATATTTTATTTAAAATTTTTTATGTGCTAATATAGAAAATAAATCTCTCGTTACCGAAAAAAGTGACAAGGAAAAAGTAAACTAAATCAAATATTAATTATACAGCGTTTCTATTCTAAAAGTTGTATTGTTTTAAAATTATACACTATTGGTTGAAAAGACCTACTTTTAATTCCTATTTTGTGTTACAATATGAGAGAGATTTTTAATGAATTTATATTAAATATAAAAAAACATCGATGTTTTAAATAAGCATCCAAATTTTTTTTATCTTATCTTTTGATGAAAAATAAAGTATGATATTAATAAACTGATTGGGTTTTTTACTACATCTGTTTTAGTATTATTTCTTTGAAGTAAACAAGTTTATACTTTCAGTACAGATTTGTGTGATAAATTTTAACTGAATTTCTAAAGTTTATAGCATTTATTTTATTACATTTTCGCCTTTACAGGTTCTTTCCAGATACACATTCATTTTACTGGTTCCTACACATGAAGTAATCATTAAAAGGAAAAAATGAAATAAAATGCTAAAGAGTATTTAAAAATATAAGTCGTAAATGGTTTAAAAAATAATATTGTCAAATGATACAGATAAGGCAACATTGCTTTAAATTGTTTTTAATGGCAAAAAATTGCTTATATATATATATATATATATATATATATATATATATATATAAAGGAAAAAAGTTGAAATTTGTAAATAGAATATAGAAGGAGCAATGGGTTTTTGTGCAATTTTATTAAACATTAAATCTTTTAAATATTGTTTCCAAATGATCTTTTTTTTTATAAAATATATCGTACTTGGCCACCATAATCCTAAATTATTTCAATTCTTCCAAATTCAAACTTGAACATGTTTTCAAATTCATTTTATATTGTGATATTTTGTTGAAACAGACTTAAAAATCTTTATAAATCCATGTATCATTAGCCTCTCCCTTGATAATCGTATAGCTACTATTGATAATAAAATTATGTAATTTAATTCAGCTTCAGAAAATAACATAAATTGCATTCCAAATGTATTTGCATACATCCTAGAATATATTAGAAACAATATAATACCTATTCTATTTTAAAATATTTTTGGCGGCGTCATTTATTAATGTTATGGAAAACAAACTCACTATCCTCTTTTAATTCATTATCAAGTTTAATTACTTATAGTCTCGTAATTTTCCTTTTAGAAAATTGGAAATAATAAAAATATCGTACAATTCTGGAAATTACAATTTCTGTACCATGAAGAGAGAAATACATATACTTTTAATTGGCCAAATATAATACCCTGGAAATAAGTGATTGAGAATTTACAAGAAACTTAGAAATATAATCTCGAGAAAACAGTATCCAGAAAAACAACATCTGACAACAATAACAGCACTTATATGCCGGACATTAATTCCAAGGTAGATTGGATGGTATATGGAAGTACTGCTGAATACGCAGCTTCCTCCTATCTATCATAAATCATCAATGCATCAATCATAAAGAATGGCAATTGATGAGGAGCCAATCATTGGACAACTATAGACCAAACATTTTCTTATTTTCGAGAGAACTAAGGAAATTCCTGCCTAGGGTATCAGTCGAACATTTTTATTATCAAGAATATTCCATGTTCTTTTTAGTCTCTTAACAGTTTACGACTTTTTGGGTGAACACTTATGTCGCTTACTGATCCATGACCATTCTGATTGTCGACTTTGTGGTTCTAAAGAACCTATGAATCGTAACCTACAATTCACACCATAGATTTAACTCCTGGGCTAATATATATATATATATATATATATATATATATATATATATATATATATATATATATATATATATATATATATATATATATATATATATATATATATATATATATATATATATATATATATATATATATATATACATACATATATAAAACGCATTGGCCTATCACATTCATAATATAGAAGTTTTGATGACCAGCAGTATCCTGACAATTTTTACTTACTTAACACATGTTTCTTGTCGAATGTGTTTAGAATTATATTTGAAGTGCATGTGAGAACATTGATTTTGCAAGGACAAAATTTAATCTTTATCAGATCAATTTTATAATACTAAATCAATTTCTAGCATCAATGAATGAAATATATGAAATTGAATCAACCATTCCTTTTATTTTACAAAATTTAGAGTATATATTTATAACAAACTCTGTCAATCAAAGTAAAAGTTATTTTTTGTTAATAATTAATTATGTGTATAAATGTAATATTTCTTTATATATCATCTTAAGAACATAATTCGTATTACTCACATATCACTTCTTTAATTTCCTTACAAGAGAATGCTAATTATATAGATGTCTAAGATTTATGGTTGATGTCTGAGCAGTTAGCGTTCCTGGCTCCTAAGTTGTTGGTCCCAGGCTAGAGTCCCGATTCACGCATGGATGTTATTTTCTCTCAGTGTTTCCTGGTCCTTTCTGTTATATGTAGACTATCCTATATAAAATGGGTTTGTCGAGGAGTGTTGTAGGTAATGCAACTTCCTTCTGTGACTTGGTTTACAATGTCAACCTTATGACGATAAATGAGTAGCAGTTCTGTCATTGCTGTTGGGCTGGGTTAGTCAACCTGGGACTGCTGTTAGAAAAAAATATTTAAAATTTATTTATGTATTACAATATTATTAGCAGAAGTATTCGTATATTTTTTATTACAAAAAGCTCTTACATTCGAATAGTATAAAGGTATATGTTTTCTTAAAATTTGTTTATTTCAAAAATGCATTTTTGCCTACTTGCATTTTTCTTTAATAATGTACAAAAACGCGAAGAAAGACTTTTAGGAAATCAAGAGAATTTCTATATTTATCTGTTAATAAGAACACACATATAAAAATCATATATTTTAAAGAGTTTTTCTAATGGACTCTTGTATGTTTTTGAGGTCAAATATTTTAAAAGTGTTTGAATGTAATTTCTTTATGTTACTATACATAAGTGACAGTTTATTTGCATGCTGTGATATTATTGCGCATTATTATGAATTTGTGTATTATAATGAATTTTATTTCCATTAAATAAATATTTTGTTAAATATAAGTTGCCATTTTATAATTTAATCTGATTTTAAATGGTTATATTTCATAATTTTGATAAATATATCATTGCATTAAAAATAGGCTAATTATTTGTAGGTAATTTTCAGCAGTCCAAAAAAAAATTGCTCTAATATTATTTTATTTTATATTTCTTAAATATATGTAAACTGGTATGCATCTTGTTCATTTTAAGTATTTACATTTGAGCGAGAGAGTCACTAAAATATGTTTAGTGACTTTCTCGCTCAAATGTAAATACTTATAATAAGAATTATATATAAAAAACACAAATTAAATGTAAAATGGATTAATAGTTCATTTTAAAAATACCTTATTAATCACTTTATTAAGTTTTATTATTCTTATCATTCTTTTTTAAAAATTAGAGAGAGACTTTAGGGAAGGATTATATTCGCGCACACGCGTAATTAAATAAATCTGACGCACATTTATATCCCAATCTTGTTTTGTTGACCAATTGAGTAAATCTGAGAAATAGCACTGTTATATTTTTTAATAAAAACTATCAGATATTTTTCAATGTAAGAGACTTAAGTAGTAAATGAATGTATAGAACACAATTATTTGTAAGTCTTTGCAGAAACTAAGTGTCAGCCATGATATAGATTTATACATTATTTGCAAACCAATTTTCTGAATCAATGATTTAAGAAACATATAACTTTAAAAATATTATCGACATTAGCAATAATTATATGTTATAGATTTAAGTATTACTAAAATTCTTACAGTGACAAATCATAACGTGAAATTCTTTGAAAAAACCTAAAGATAAATTTATACAAGATTTTAAAATGTAGCACAGATTTATATTCATAATATGTAGCTTGGAAAACCATTGAAACAAAGAAAAAACTGAATAAGATAATCTTGTAAATATTTGAACAAATCACTTTAAAACACGCATTCTTCATTTTCATTTAAAAACATTAGAAAATCTTTTAAATCCAAAATAAGTACTTATAAATGCATTGATCACATTTAATTTCTTTTGATAAGTGAAATAATTTACATCAGAGCTCTAACTAAAGAGAATAATTTTATGCTCAGATATATACCAAGACTAACAAAAAATGAATTATTTATTCATACTTTATTACATTTTCCCGACATTTATTTCACTACTTGGATAAAGGCTATTTGAAAGAAAATACAATTTTTCTAGACTACAGTGCTATAATTAAAATGTTCACTTTTCATAGACTTATTAATTTGAATTTAACTGACTTATTTCACAGACTAATATCTGCTTAGCTATCGATATCCAGAAATTCTTCGAAAAAATGCTGCCAAAAGTTTAGTAATGATTTAAAACATTTTATTTGTTTTAAGATACTTAATAAAATATTTACAGCAAATAATTTAAAATGGTTTACTTACAGCTAAATAAACTGTTATGGGTGAAGCATGAAAAATTTCTTAGTCTTATTATTCTTTATCTTGACCAAAATAAATGACATAACAATACCATTATCAATGTGTGATGAGTTAATATTTTATTTAATTACAAATATGTTTTTGTATTGAATTATAATTTACTTAGTAATAACATTTAATTAGGTACATTGCATGTAATTACGAAGAACACCTGGTGAATTTATAATTTAATTTTAAGTTTCTTTTTTTTATTCATAGAATTCATATAAAATTTGCAGGTTTTTAATAATATATATACATATAATTAAGCATTTAAAATATGCATTGATTCTTTAAATATACTATTTTTTGTTTTCCAATCAATAAATGTTGAATTCTTTTACCAACCAATTATTAAAAGTATCTTTTATAAATTTTTCTCACATTCATTTTAAATTTTCATAATTCAGTTTGGTAGTTTAACAGTTAAAAACAGATTTACTAAAACAAATAATTGATTAAATTTTCAGATGATATAGAATTTAGGTTGACCATACGCATACAAATAATTTTAAAACAATAATCAATAGGGTTAGAATAAAATAATCCCATATTTATTGGGATTAAAAATTTTAAAATGCATTTATTTATGAGATGATTTTTATCATTAAGTTTTAATAAATACCTCTGTTTTTCTCCAGAGATTTTAGAACTGCAACTGACAAAAGATGTTTGGTTAAATGATGTTTAAAAATAATATAATTTGCAATTTAAATTTAAACAAAAGTAAAATGACCACAACTATCTCTTGAGAATTATGGGAAAAAGTTAAAATTATTTTTAGGGGTAGTTTTAATTGACATTCTTTTCCTCTGGTGCAGATATTTATCTTTCTCTGAAGGGATTATTTGCGAATGTAATGCTTAAAATGTTGCAGTTTTTACTCTTTAATCTCTTGGGATTAAATTATGGATTTTTTGTGTGTAACATATTTATACTTTAATACAAATCTTATTAAAGAAATGTCTTTAAAATCTTTAAATGAATAAATTAATTTAGAAAAACATTCATTAATTGCACATAAAAGTATAGGAATATGTTTTACTTGATTCATGTGAAATGGTTATAAGAAGAGGAACAACATTAATTATACATCATTCATATATCTAATTTAATACAATGTAAATGGTATACTAATGATTATAAATATTCCAGTTTTTACTGGATTAGTTTGCATTTTAATATATTTTTCGTAACATCAAATATTACTTTTTTAATCGATTCGTT